>JADBJO010000841.1:352500-362500 GCA_016801955.1 Conus betulinus
TTCTTTTTCCTCCACCCACCCCCCCCCCCCCCCCCCCCCCCCCCCCCACCCCACCCCCTTTTTAGCCATCTTAGAGGTAGGTAACTTTTGTAGCCAGTTTAGAGAGGTTATTATTGCGAACAATTAATTTTTTTTTCTTTTTTTTTGGGGGGGGGGGGGGGGGGGGGGGGGGGGTTAGCCCGTTTAGAACTGTATATAATAAATATGAACAGAGATTTTTCGCAGTGAAGGGTAGGGGTAGAGCACTTACATTAGCCGTTCGTTCTTGAAGGAGTTTTCTCTTTTCTTGGGATCCATTGCGCTCAACGTGAATCACAGACCAGCCATGCAACCCCCCCCCCTCCCCCCTCATCTCCCCCACCCTCCGTTTCCCCACCCCCATCCTTCCCGTCTGTCAGGGAGAGCAGATCTGACGATCTTTCGAGTGCATTATCATCGCATTCTTTTTAATGAAAAAAGGGGTATTTTTCTTTGGTCTGCATTAAATGGACCGGACGGATATCTTGCTGCAATTTGTGTGTGTGTGTGTGTGTGTGTATGTGTGTGTGTGTGTGTGTGTGTGTGTGTGTGTGTGTGTGCTTGCGTGCGCGCGCGTGCGTGAGTGCGCGTGCATACGTGTGTGTGTGTGTGTGTGTGTGCTTGCACGCATGCGTGTGCATACGTGTGGGCGCGCGCGTGTGTGTGTGTGTGTGCGCGCGCGCGCGCTGGGGATGTGCGTGTGTTTGTTTATGTGTGTGTCTGTCTATTTTGTCTGTCTTCTGTGGAGGCTAAAGTGAAGTGGTGGGGCACGGAGGGTGCGGGGAAGTGAAGGCAGTGGGCGGGGGTGATGGGGGAGGTGGGGGAGGGGTATCGCCGGTCTTCTGAACGGTGATGAAGCGCAGCGAAAACACAGTTTGCGGAAGTACTTAGCCGTTGACAGGCGCGCCTTGACTCCACCAACACAACTCGTTTCTATGGAAAGTCAGCAGCTTCAAAAGCCCGTCATTGTCGGGTTTTTTTTTTTTTTTTTGTTTTTGTTTTGTTTTTTTTGCGGGGTGGGAGGGGGTGGGGGGAGGGGGGGGGGGGGGGGGGGGGGGGGGGGGGGGGTAATTTTCTTTAACAAAAAAACCAAGGACGGTTTCGGTTTTCACGTGGATGAGGGTGATTAATGTTTGTATTGGTTACTTGAGTTCTGAGGTTTTCTGTCTGGTTTTGCGCTCTGTGTGGTCACTTTGAGAAAGCAGTGACTGTGATTCACGCAGTTAGTTTCCAAGTGAGGTGACTGCGGGCGGAAATTGAAACACATTCCCGAAGAGAAATTATCATTAGTCCGGCAGACGAAAGGGGCAAACAAATTACAAAACAAAAACACGACGCGTTTCGACTTATTTTGGTCTTCTGCAGGCAAAAGAAAACAACATTCCGGAGGGACAGTGAAAATGTAGTACGAGCATTCACTTATCTTGTCGAATTGGGCGCAGGATGGACTATTGAATGACAAGTAGGCGGTTGGGAATGAGAGAAACGCGCGTGAGAATAATAATGATGTAATAATGATGATGACAGCAATGATAATGTTAGAAATATTACAAAGTGTTAAAGAGAGGATTACTACCACTTTTGGTTATAATATGACGATAGTACTTACTTACTTACTTGGGCCCATAGCGCAAGGGTGAGCATAGGCCATCTCATCTCTGCCTCAGTGTCTCGCCTCCAGCTGCTGCGAGGTCGGCCTCTCTTCCTTTTCCCCTGCGGGTTCCATGTCAGGGCTTGGCGTGTGGTGCTGGATGCTGGCTTCCTGAGAGTGTGTCCAATCCAGCCCCACTTCCTCCGCAGAATCTGCTTGGCCACTGGTTCCTGTCCTGCTTGCTTCCATAGATCTTCATTGTTGATCTTCTCTCTGGCCATCTGATTTTGAAGATGCGCCTCAGGGAGAAAGGAAAAGGGTTAGAGGATTGTCGAACAGCATGGTTGTAGTGGCAACAGTGCTAGTGGCCATGACGATGGTGATGATACGGTAATGATGATGACGATGGTAATAATGATAATGGTTTTGGGAAGGAGACTATGCGAGTTGAAATTAAAATGCTGATACTAATGACAGCAATTAAAAACAGTAATGATAATGACGATGTAAACAATCAAGAAAATAATAAAGAGGGGATGACTACCACGTTTGGTTATAATAATCATGACGATAGTAGTTGCGGGATTGATTGTGGCTATACACACAGAAGGTGAGAAAGGAGAAGGGCTAGAGGATTATGGAACAGCATGGTTCTTGTGGACCTCTGTGGTTCGGGGGTCATGCGCATGCTGCTCGGAGAGAGGGACAGAGAGAGAGAGAGAGAGAGAGGGGGGGGGGGGGGGGGGGGCTAGGTTGGGGCTACGGATAGACAAAGGCCTTTAGTGACAGGATATGTGGGCAGCCCAGAGTGTTACAATGTCAGTGCATGAGGCCTGTAGGTGAAGCATAACATTTTTCTCAAGATGTTGCCATCTCTGTGAATTCCAACGCTCTGCACGAGTTCAGAGAACAGTTTGCGAACAAGAATGGAGTCAGAGCATCACAACAAAAAGCATACTTTAAACATACAAGGCTGTCTGCAATAGGTTGGTCGGATGAACTGAGAACAAAGCATAGTTCATCCTCTTTCGACTCTTTACAGAAAGGACTCAGCACATCAGATTCAATATTATGTTACATCTAAATCTGGTAAACTACTGGAGGTGTCCTGGTTATACGAGATTCGTTTTTGTATAAACGGTAGTAAAGTAAGTATACGATCTATGTTGAATATCCTATTTTGCTAGATGCTCATCGATGATACTTTGATCCATTCTTGCAAAAGTGGTCTTGATAACTGAACTGAAGAGCATTCTACTTACACCATATGGCAAAATTCCATTTAACTATCAATCGCATCACCGTTCTTAAGCAGTAGCAAAAACAACTTATTTTGCCCAGCTTTAAAGAAATTCACCTTTATCCACAAAAAAGTGCTAAAAATTTTAAAGAAAAATTCAACCATCTGATCGTTTTAATTTATCAACAGTTTACGTATAATTCTATCAGAACCAACTGATTTTCCGTTCTCAAATTTCCTAAATGCTAATACCACATCTTCTTTGGCCATAGGACGATTGATATAACTATTGTTGTCATCATCAGGAAGTACATCACCAGTATCAATATTAACATTGCTCTAAAGTAGTGGTCTGGAGACAAGCAGACGTGACTTGACTCTAAAAAAAGCAACAGGAAAATTCGTCTTTTATCATGTATGCCATAACCAGAATAAAGTATTCCCAGTCACACACACAGTTGTTTATTAAAAAGAAAGAAAAAATAAGAAAAAAAAAAAAAAAAAAAAAAGAAAAAAGAAATGGAAATGAATAAAGAATTAAAAAAAAAAAAAAAAAAAAACACGAGAATCACTGAAAGTTAAATGACGAGAGAGAGAGAGAGAGACAGACAGACAGACAGACAGACAGACAGAGTGACAGAGAGAGGGAGAGAAAGAGACAGAGAGAGAGAATATGCTCTGTGTGCACCCTACGCGAAAGAGTTCTGTCATCCTTTTGAGTGCGATTGTCAGCTGCCGCGCTCACTCCCCCACGCTGGGAGTTCAGATGAATTTGATAGACGCTATCTGCGCTTATGTTTTATTTTCCAGCACACACATTATTCCTCTCCTGCAGGAGTCTCTCTCTCTCTCTAACTGATCCGTATCCAGGGGAAAGGGGGTGGGGGTGCGGAGGGGGGTGGAAGCAAAGCAGGAAGGAAGGGAGAGAGGTGGATGAAAGATGGAAAAGTTTGAGGGCAAGCAGGGGGGGGGGGGGGGGGGGGGGAAGGGGGTAAGAAGGGAGGGATTTAAGGAGAGAAAGAAACGGAGGGACGGGGGAGGGCGAGGGAGAGAGAGAAGGGGGGGGGGGGGATGAAACAGGGCGAGGGAGGGGGAGTTTTGTTGCGTTCGGGGGAGTGCAACTTTAAGAAGAAAAAAAAGGGAAGGGGGGGGGGGGGGGGGGGGGGGGGCGCACCATGGAATGCTGTTCAAAGACGGTGTTTTGATTTTTTTTTATTTAACCGCCATTGCAATGTTTTTCTTTACATTGCTTCGCGTATTCATTTATCTATCAGGGGGGCACAACCGAGAGATAACTTGGCAGAAAGCGAGAGCTGGGAAGAAAGGTGGGGCGGGGGGGGGGGGGGGTGGGGGGGCGGAGAGGGAGTTTACGTAAATATTTCGGGGGAGGGGAGGCAAAAAAAAAAAAGGAAAAGAAAAAAAAAAAGCGCGCGCGCGCAAGCGCGCGCACACACACACACACACACACACACACACACACACACACACACACACACACAGAGGCGTGCGCGTACACACACATACATACACAAGCACACACAAACAAACAAACACATACTCGCGCGCGCGCGCAAACACACACACACACACACACACACACACACACACACACACACACACACACACACGAGAAGCTCACAGCACGAGATGATAATGATCTAATCAGACCCTGTGCCGACGGGGAGGCCTGTTGCCCTGTCAGTCATGCTGGCAGGGTCTCCTCCACATTGTACCCTCTCCCGGTCCTGGCTGCAGCTGCAAAATCAACACAAGACACTCTACGTTGTACTTACTTGCAGCCGGCGCGAAAACAGCACACACACACACACACACAGAGAGAGAGAGAGAGAGAGTGGAGAGTCGACCCCCCCCTCCCACTGCCCCACCTCCTAGATTCTACGCCTCCGCTCTCCTTCTCTCGCCCTCCGGACTGAAAAGAGAAGTCGAGGCATGGACGAGGGGTGAAGACGGGAGAGGGAGGCGAGGTGGGGGTGGGGGAGTTGAGGTTGGTACTTGGTTGGAGGATCAGGGGTGTGTGCTGAGAGAGAGATTGGGGGACGGGAGGAGCGGGGGGGGTGGGGAGCTGGGGAGGGTGATGTTGATGAGGTGCTGAAGCAGGTGGACGTGGATTTGTGTTTGAAGAGTGTATGATGCTGGTTTGACGTGGAGACTTGAATCACGTCGGCTAAGAAGGCTACGTGTTTCATTCGCCTCGTCTGTTTGTTTGTTTGTTTGTTTGTTTGTCAGCAAGAACAGGCAAGGACTGCCGAAGCTGTTCCAGGATAAGTTCCTGGAAAAGCGGAATATTTGAACTCAGTTTAGCTTAGCTTAGATGCTCCCGCGTCTTGCGACGCATGAGGCAGTCAAAGCGCTCCATTGTGCACGGTCCTCAGCTGGTGTCACTCCATCCGCCTTCGGCGCGTCTGAGGTCTCTCTCCACTGTCTGTCGCCAGCTCATCCTGGGTCGTCCTCTTTTTCTCTGGCCTGCTGGGGTCCATTGAATGGCCTGGTATTCAAGTCTTGATGAGGGTAATCTCAAGACATGACCCAGCCAGCGGATGCGCCGTCTGCAGATGATGGTTGACACTGGAAGCTGTTTGGAACTCTCCCAAGCGGAATGTGACCCACAGACAAACTTATTCAATGTTGACGCGGATCCAGATCACGCAGTCAAGCCGGGATCTGTCCACATCGTTTGTTAGATTATCAGAAAAAAAGTTGTTTTTTTTTTAACTAGACAGAAACACTGCGAAGTTACTGTTACGAATCAGTAAACTGTCTGGGAAGTCATATAATTCTCATGGCAAACATTTCGACGGTTGTTTGTACCAGTATGAGGACATTTCTGTTTTGAGTAGATCAAGGGGGGTTGGGATAGTGGCTGAGCATGAGTAGAAAAACATTCCTTTTGGACCCGTAGCCAGTAAAGACAACACTTGCCATGTTTCTATGGAAGGCGTAGCCAATAAAGACAACACTTGCCATGTTTCTGTGGAAGGCGTAGCCAATAAAGACAACACTTGCCATGTTTCTGTGGAAGGTGTAGCCAATAAAGACAACACTTGCCGTGTTTCTATGGAAGATGAAGTGGGTCCTCAGTGGATAGAAGTTGAATTACATGCTGGATTATGTGACCTTCCTCTCTCTCTCTCTCCCTCTCTCTCTCTCTCTCTCTCTCTCTCTCTCTCTCTTGATTTGTAACTGTTCATTATGTATGTTAGGCTATGTGGTTGGCCGAACTTCGTCTTGTCATTGGTTGGAATTCACCGCTTGACCTCCAAAGGTAGTTGATAGGGCAGGAGGAGTTTACGTCTTCCCTCCAGGTTTTTGAGGTGTTGGTGCATAGGGGGCAGCCACGTGTCGTCTTCAGAGGGTTGGACAGCACACAGAGAGAGAGAGAGAGAGAGACAACGCCGATTACGGTGTCACCGAACCCAATGGCTGTCCCCCCGCTCTCTCTGCTCAGTCTTCCAGACCACTCCGCCCAGACCGGCCATAGTCAGAGAGGTCTGCTGTCTACACGCTCTCTGCTCAGTCTTCCAGACCACTCCGCCCAGACGGCCATAGTCAGAGGTCTGCTGTCTCCACGCTCTCTGCTGGCTTCCAGACCACTCCGCCCAGACCGGCCATGGTCAAAGGTCCGGACCTTCCTAGTGGCCACACTCTCCAGACATCTTAACTGACATTCCAAACTACCAGCTGAGTTATCCCCCCCCCCCCCCCCCTTTCCTCACTGCGATCCTATTCGTTAGGTGAAGCTGCATTTGGGTCAACTCCTTCGCTGATGGTTTCCCTGTTCGTGATTATCGCTATGAAATTAGGTTTCAAGTATATCCAATTTGCATGTTTGAGGGAGTAAATCCTCCAAAACTCTCGTCTCTCAAAAGTTGGGGCAGAATCATGCCCTTTACATCTCAGTGACCTCCTGGAGCTTTTTGTTTGTTTGGTTTGTTTGTTTGTTTATGTGTTGTTTTTTTTTTTAAGGGAGACTCCAGGATGCCTGCAAACTGAAGAGAGTATTGAAACTGCAGGCTGTAAACTTGATTCAAACGACAGGGCAAACAGACCCCCCCACCCCCACCCCTCATTGTTGGCAGCTGTCAGGAAAAGGAGGGTGGGGATGAGGAAACAGAAGGGAATAGGCGTGGAATTGAAAGAAAGAAAGAAGGAAGAAGATCCCAGGTCTAACGCCTTCGAAGGGGTGAGGGGTAGAAGGTGGGGGTGGTAGCAGGGAGAAGGGGTGGGGGTGGAGGAGGAGGTAGGGTGGGAGATGGGGGAGGAGGGTTAATGATGGCGGGCGGGGTGGGGGTGGTGGGGGGGGGGGGGAGGGGGAGGGGAGGTTAACGATGTTGCAATGGCAGTGTCGGTGACCATGGCGCCTGTCGTGTTGTCAGTCAACGTAGCGGGGGGGTCTCCACGCCATTAGTGTAGAGATTGAAGCAGCACCGCCTCCACAGCTGGCGAGCTAACACCGAAACGCCTGCGCGCGCGCGCGCGCACGCCCGCACACACACACACACACACACACACACACACACACACACACACACGCACAGAGAGAGAGAAGAGAGAGAGAGAGAGGCGTGCGCGCGCGCGCGCGCACTCACACACACACACACACACACACACACACACACACACACACACACACACACACGCACACACACACACACACACACACACGCACACACATGCACACACACGCACACATACAAACCCACACAAAGCGCGCGCACATACATAGACACATACATACATTAGATACATAATAGGACAGCACACACACACACACACACACACACACACACACACACACACGGGGGCAAAGACAGGGGTAAGGGTGGAGTAGGTAGCCAAGGGAGTCTGGTTCGGCTTCGATCAGTTTGGGTGGGCCCGAAGTAGTAGAAAGGGAGAGTCGGGGGTTGGAGTGGTTTGAACAGAGGGGACTTTGGATGGGATGGGAGGGGGGCGGGGGGTGGTGGTTTCGAACGTCGCAGAGGTTTATCGAAGTCTTGAGACTTGATCAAACATCTGAAGTCTGTTCGTGACGCGCGCTCACTTTTATCCATCAACGTTTGCATCGCGTTCATTCTAACATCGAGTTCTGATTTTGCTTCCCGATGATTGAGTCATAGGGTTGAGTTGAGCATTGGCATGCGCTTATTGGGGTGTGCACGCGCGCGCGTCCGCGTCCGCGCGCGCTTGCACGAGAAAACAAACGTAGGGTGGTGGTGGTGGTGGTGGCAGTTCTCTCTCTCTCTCTCTCTCTCTCTCTCTCTCTCTCTCTCTCTCTGTCTCTCTCTCTCTCTCTCTCTCTCTCTCTCTCTCTCTCTCAAAAGGGCGAATTCATTGATAAGAAATTGATGATTAAGAAAAAGGTTCCGAGGAGGTGGTACGGGAGGATGTAGTTGTGTGTGTATGGGTGTGTGCGCGCGCGCGCATGCGTGCACGCATATGAAAGAGAGAGAGAGAGACTGGTGAGTTTGTTTTTGTGCGTGTATGTATATTAGTGTGTGTGTGTGGTGGGGGGGGGGGGGGGGGGGGGGGGAGTGCACGCGAGCGTATCTGAGCTGAGAGCGAGAGAACCTTTAAATGTGTATTTTTACAGGTGTGTGCCTAAGCACGTGTGAACTTTAGAGACCCTCGAGTGAAAGCTGGATCTGCAGACAGGATTAAAAAAAAGAAAGAAAGAAGGAAGGAAGAAAAAAAAAAAGAAGGAAAAGTTAAGGAAGAAAAAAGGAAGAAGAAAGAAAGAAAGGGAAAAACAAAGAAAGTAAGAACGGAAGAAAAGAAACGAAATTGCAATGAACTTATCAGATTCTATATTCGCCATGAAATTCATCACCCTGTCAGTCAACTTGCAGCGTTTCCACCTCGGTATCGGTATGCGTGTGTCTGGAAAGAGAGAGAGAGAGAGAGAGAGAGAGAGAGAGAGAGAGAGAGAGAGAGAGAGAGAGAGAGAGAGGGAGAGAGAGAGAGAAGTCTTGGATGGGGGTGGAGGGGTGGGGAAGGAGGACGGAGAATGGGAGAGGGAAGGCACCACCCTCGGGATCTGTAGGGGAAAATGGACACACACACCACAGACCCCACTGATCACTTGATTCATGAAACCGGTAAGTTGCATTCCAGATTAACGCCCAAACCGGCCCACCGCGGGTGATGACGGCAGACAGGGGAGGACCATTCCACGAGAAAGCAAATCTGAAACGAGGCAGGGAATAGTAAACCGTAAATAACGAACCAAGTCGAATAAACTCTTTCTCCCATGTTGAAATTTTGCCGTTACAGGCCCATAACTCCGAACGATGTTGCGTACGGTACCAAAAATTCGCCTAGCAGAAATCGCAGCACAAAAACGCACTGGATAAACCAGGAGAGTGTTAGTGGAACGGGACCTATCTGAATCACTGCACTGACGTACCACCAGAATCCGTCAAAAGATTGGCAGCGCAAATGGCCACTTGATTGCGGTGTTAGGCGCCAGCACGATTCGAACCTCTCGCAACGTTCGTGGGACTGCGAACTCGGCCGTGGGTCTGTACCACTGAGCCAGCTTGACCCCAGACGAGTTTTAAAGACACTAGAACTGTCGAGGTGGCTGGCTATCTACTTAGAACTTGAACTTGAGGTGTTTGAGGCCTCGTCGGCGGCCTGTTCACCTTCGAGATTTGTGATGTAGTCTACACCTAAGAACTTGCATGCGTGATCTACTTGATCCTTGCGGCGGCGGAAAAGGAAGGAACTGGAGAGGCGAGGGGAAGACAGACAGAGCGTAAGACGCCAGTTCAGATGAACAGTGTGACCTCTTCAAATCTTGCCGTTGAAGAGTCAGCGCCGTCACCGATGTATGTTCCAATCAGAGAATGTTGCTATTTTTAGCGCACCAATCACAGGACATTTCAACCATCCGCCATTAAATTTTTTGCTCCTCGAGTGTGAGAGAGCCTGTACGAGTCGAGCGAATTTCTCCCGCCTATTCCTAGTCCCGCGCGCCGCTAAGATGTGCAACGAAACGCGCACGCTCCCCAAGCAAGCGAGAGAAAATCTCGCCACCTCGCCCTATCAAATGCTTCACATGCAAACTCTTTGAAGGAATTAGGGGTGAACGAGGTGTGTATCAAAGACGGGGGAGGGGTGGGGGTGAGGACTGG
>JADBJO010000841.1:370000-400000 GCA_016801955.1 Conus betulinus
TCTCTCTCTGTACCCCGAACGTGGCATTTTTTTTTTTTTTTACAAAATGGTTTGAAAGTGACGCCCCTTCCCCCTGTTCCTCTGTCCTCTGCCGCCAGTGTTGTAAGTCTGTATATGAATGATCTGTTTGGAGCGGACGGAAAAGGAAATTTACGGAAACTTGGAGAAAATCGTACCGGTGTTGTGTCGGTGTTTTTTTTATACGTGTTCGCTGTCTGCCATCACGTGCGGTCAGTGTTTTTCATGTGTTTTTGATTTCTGCTCCCTGATAGGAACTTCCATTTGTGTCTGCAATTGTTAACCATTTCTATCCTAGTGTTTTAGGGTTGCTAATTTTGGTTTGCATAGGATCATATATTTTTCTGTTAGGCATAAATTACATCTTTTTGAAATGTTATTATGATGCAGCTCTTTTTAAGATTTTCCAGGATATGTTGTAGTCTATTTTTTTATCTTTGAGTTTCCAAAATATATTTACTCAATTCTGTTTGATTTTTGTATCTTTCTTTGTTAAATGACTGTTTATGATTTGCATATCTAGTTTTAAACTGGTTTTCAGTGATACTATATATGTTTCTTCAGTGTTCTCTCTGATTTACAGTGGCTTGGTATACAATATTGCTGTGGAGGCATTTATTGTTTAGAGGGCACTGTTGTTTCTTGGTACAGTTGCAAGATTTCCTTTTCTTCACCCTCGTTTTGTCTCTGCACTGCTTTTCGTTTTGTTGGTTTGAATCAATGAGTTTTTGAGATTCGGCATACATGAGTATGATAATTGATGTTGTGCCTGTTAAATATCTTAAACAGCTTGTGCTCTTTTGGGAAAGAAGATGTCAGAATTTTAAAGAATTCTTTCCCAACGTTTGTTTTAACTCTTCCATCGTATGGGGGGTTGTACCATATGATTTTCCTTTTCCTGTTCTTCTTGTGTCTGCTCATATCATTTCCTGGGTCATAGTGTAATTTGTAGTTGTAGCCACTTTGGTGTAACGCTTCTTGGTATTCAGCTGCAGTGTTGTTAAATACTGTTTCATTACATGACAGATTAGATAATCTCTTGTTTATGCCTCTAGGTATCGTTTGAGTATGGAAGGTGGGGGGTGATTACTTTTGATATTTACATAGACAGGTGTGTCATTTGGTTTTTTGTATGGTTTAAATGTATGTTGGTTGAGGTCTAACGTGATGTCTAAATAATTCACTATCTTTTTGTTAGCTTCTGTGGTGATTTTTAAATTTTGGTCGTGGAAGATTTTGCACAATTCTTTTTTTCTTATTTTCAATGTTTCTAGGGCTATCACTCAGTGCAGCGAGGCCATCATCTCTGTACAGTCCAATTTGTTTTCCAAGTTTATTTTGAATGTTAGATAGCATGAATAGTCCGACAAGTTCGCAGGTTTCGGCACCATCATACGATCCCATAGTGACATCAAAAGTTGAACTTTTCCTGGTGTTCTTGGTCCAAGTCTCGTTTTTGCTGTGGTAAAAGTTTTCTTTGTATGGAAAATGATTTCCATTTCTAACCCTGATATTTCAGTGTATTTGTTGGCAAATTTTATAGCTTTGGCGAGCAGCTCTTCATCTATAGATGGGATAAAAATCTACTACATCAAATGTTATAAAGACTGTGTTTTCTTGCTTGTTGAGGTTTTTAAACCATTGTATAACTTCATATGTATTTTTCCAGAGGTTGAATTCGGTGTTCTCTCTTATGCTTTTTATGGTTTTCTCTAAAATGTTTTTACTGATTTTTCCTAATTCGGATTTGGATGGGTTTATCAATCTACAAGTTGGGTTGTTCAAAAAATTAGGTTTATGGTCTTTGAGTGTTATAAAAGCTCTCTTTCTGCTGTTGTCTCTACTCTATCACTTAGGTCATTTGCTGTACAAGCTCCTTTTCTTTTTTCCTAATGTGGTCATATGTAACTTTGTCAGTTTTTTTTGTAATTTTTTTGGATGTTTTTATCAAGGAGTGTGTGAGTACTCTTTAGATTCCATTTTGTAAAAATTGCTGTTTTGTCTGCTTTCACAAATATTTTTCTGTCGTTTTGGATTAGTTTGATTTTCGTTTTTTAACGATGTTTGAAATTCGTTGTTTGATTTTTTGAATTCTATGTTAGCTATCATTCTTTTCATTTTGTCTTCAAATGTTCTCATTTCCTCGATGGCTGGTGGTGCTCGCCATGTTTTGAAGTCATAGGTGTTTTTATCTTCTTTCTTGGCATTGGGGTTTAGGAAAGAAGAATGCTTTCCATCTCATGTTTTGATAAACTTTTCTGTCTGTTCTATCATTTTTTCATGTAGCATTGTGGTTTGGCGAAAGGTATATTTTAGGGGACTGTTTGAAGTTGATTTTATCCATTTAAAATCTGTTGGTTTAGAGCGCTCAAACGTGAGGAGCAGTCAAAATAATTGTGTTGCTAACCAACAATAACTTTAAAAAAGTGCTCAACCGGGTTGGGAGCGGCATCTGTTAAAACTTTGATTAAAATGTAAAAGCTAAAACCTACAGCGCTGTTTCTTGCTGGTGCAGTCGTCAGGGTATGGTGGGGGTCGGTGTTGTCGGTGTTTTTTTTATACGTGTTCGCTGTCTGCCATCACGTGCGGTCAGTGTTTTTCATGTGTTTTTGATTTCTGCTCCCTGATAGGAACTTCCATTTGTGTCTGCAATTGTTAACCATTTCTATCTAGTGTTTAGGGTTGCTAATTTTGGTTTGCATAGGATCATATATTTTTCTGTTAGGCATAAATTATCTTTTTGAAATGTTATTGTATGATGCAGCTCTTTTTAAAGATTTTCCAGGATTATGTTGTAGTCTATTTTTTTATCTTTGAGTTTCCAAATATATTTACTCAATTCTGTTTGATTTTTTGTATCTTTCTTTGTTAAATGACTGTTTATGATTTGCATATCTAGTTTTAAAACTGGTTTTCAGTGATACTATATCTATGTTTCTTCAGTGTTCTTGATTTTACAGTGGCTTGGTATACGATATTGCTGTGGAGGCATTTATTGTTTAGAGGGCACTGTTGTTTCTTGGTACAGTTGCAAGATTTCCTTTCTTCACCCTCGTTTGCCTCTGCACTGCTTTTCGTTTTGTGGTTGAATCAATGATGTTTTTGAGATTCGGCATACATGAGTATGATAATTTGATGTTGTGCCTGTTAAATATCTTAAACAGTTGTGCTCTTTTGGGAAAGAAGATGTCAGAATTTTAAAGAATTCTTTCCCAACGTTTTGTTTTAACTCTTCCATCGTATGGGGGGTTGTACCATATGATTTTCTTTCCTGTTCTTCTTGTCTGCTCATATCATTTCCTGGTCAATAGTGTATTTGTAGTTGTAACCACTTGGTGTAACGCTTATTGGTATTCAGCTGCAGTGTTGTTTTAAATTTACTGTTTCATTACATGACAGATTAGATAATCTCTTGTTTATGCCTCTAGGTATCGTTGTGAGTATGGAAGGTGGGTGATTACTTTTTGATATTTACATAGACAGGTGTGTCATTTGGTTTTTGTATGGTATAAATGTATGTTGGGTGAGGTCTAACGTGATGTCTAAATAATTCACTATCTTTTTGTTAGCTTCTGTGGTGATTTTAAATTTTGGTCGTGGAAGATTTTGGCACAATTCTTTTTTCTTATTTCAATGTTTCTAGGGCTATCACTCAGTGCAGACGCTTTTCATCATCTCTGTAGAGGACACCAAGTTCCAATTTGTTTCCAGTTTATTTTGAATGGTTAGATAGCGTATGATGGTGACGAAACCTGCGCGAACTTGTTCGGACTATTCATGCTATCTAACATTCAAAATAAACTTGGAAAACAAATTGGACTGTACAGAGATGATGGGCCTCGCTGCACTGAGTGATAGCCCTAGAAAACATTGAAAATAAGAAAAAAAAGAATTGTGCAAAATCTTCCACGACCAAAATTTAAAAATCACCACAGAAGCTAACAAAAAGATAGTGAATTATTTAGACATCACGTTTAGACCTCAACCAACATACATTTAGTACCATACAAAAAAACCAAATGACACACCTGTCTATGTAAATATCAAAAGTAATCACCCACCTTCCATACTCAACAACGATACCTATGAGGGAATACTCCATAAACAAGAGATTATCTAATCTGTCATGTAATGAAACAGTATTTAACAACACTGCAGCTGAATACCAAGAAGCGTTACACCAAAGTGGCTTACTTACAACTACAAATTACACTATGACCCAGAAATGATATGAGCAGACACAAGAAGAACAGGAGAAAAAGGAAAATCATATGGTACAACCCCCCATACGAACTGGAAGAGTTAAAACAAACGTTGGGAAAGAATTCTTTAAAATTCTGACATCTTCTTCCCCAAAAGAGCACAGATGTTTAAGATATTTAACAGGCACAACATCAAATTTATCATTACTCATGTATGCCGAATCTCAAAAATCATCATTGATTCAACCAACAAAACGAAAAGCAGTGCAGAGACAAACGAGGGTTGAAGAAAGGAAATCTTGCAACTGTACCAAGAAACAACAGTGCCCTCTAAACAATAAATGCCTCCACAGCAATATTGTATACCAAGCCACTGTAAAATCAGAGAACACTGAAGAAACATATATAGGTATCACTGAAAACCAGTTTAAAACTAGATATGCAAAATCATAAACAGTCATTTAACAAAGAAAGATACAAAAATCAAACAGAATTGAGTAAACTATTTGGAAACTCAAAGATAAAAAAAATAGACTACAACATACCTGGAAAATCTTAAAAAGAGCTGCATCATACAATAACATTTCAAAAAGATGTAATTTATGCCTAACAGAAAAAATATATGATCCTATGCAAACCACAATTAGCAACCTAAAAACACTAGGATAGAAATGGTTAACAATTGCAGACACAAATGGAAGTTCCTATCAGAACGAAAAGCAGAAATCAAAAACACATGAAAAAACACTGACCGCACGTGATGGCAGACAGCGAACACGTATAAAAAAAAACACCGACAACACCGACCCCACCATACCCTGACGACTGCACCAGCAAGAAAACAGCGCTGTAGGTTTTAGCCTTTTACATTTTAATCAAAGTTTTTAACATAGATGCCCGCTATATAATATATTTACCGATATTGAGCACCAGGTTTAAAGTTATTGTTGTTAGCAAACAACACAATTGGAAGTATATATATTATCATATATAGGCGTTAAAATTTTGATTAAAATGTAAAGCATTAAAATTACGCCACAACGTGTTTCTTGCTGGTGCAGTCGTCAGGATGTGACGAAAAAAAAGATTAAAGAATCGGAAAAACAGAAAGAATCGGATCATGGATCAAAGGAAAACGAACAGACAAACTCAACATTTGATTGTGACCATGGGATCGTATGACGTGCCGAAACATAGCGAAACTGGTCGGACTGTTCATGCTATCCAACATCCAAAACAAAACTCGGCAAGCAAGTCGGGATATACAGAGACGGACGGCCTTGCCACGCTAAAACACAATCCAAGAACCATTGAAAACAAGGAAAAAAGAACTATGCAAATTTTCCAAAACCATAACTTTAAAAATCACCATCGCAAGCAAAACAAAAAAGGTAGTGAACTACCTAGACAAGAACACGTGACCTCAACAAAATACATATATAAACCATACAAGAAACCTAATGACACTCCCATTATGTAAACATCATAGCAGCAACCACCCACCATTATACTAAAACCATACCCAAATGGCATAAACAAGAGGTTATCTAATCCTGTCACATAACGAAAGAGTATCAACAACGCAGCAGCAGAATACCAAGAGGCATTGCAAAAAAAGTGGCTTACAGCTACAAACTACAATACAACCCAGATAACAACATGAACAAAAACAAAAAAGCAGGAAAAGGAAAAAATCGCGTACAAAATGGTAAAACCCTCCATATGATGGGACGAGTAAAAACAAACGTTACGGGGAAAGAATTGTTTTTAAATTCTGACAGCATCCTTCCCAAAAGAAGAACACAAAATTGTCCAAAATATTCAACAAGAAACACCATCACAACTATCATATTCATGCATGCCTAACTTAAAAAATATAATTGATTCATCCAAACAAAATGAAAAAGCAACACAGCAAAGAAGGGTTGTGAAGAAAGGAAATCCTGCAGTTGTACTACAAAAGAACAGTGTCCCTTTAAGCAAAACAAATGCCTCTATAACAACAACATTGTATACCAAGCCACTGTGACATCAGAAAATGAAAAAAGAAACATACATAGGGATCACTGAAAAATCACTTCAAAACCAGATATGCAAACCATAAACAGTCATTCAACAAAGTAAAATACAAAAACCAAACAGAACTGAGCAAATATATTTGGAGACTTAAAGACAAAAAAAAAAAAAAAACATTAGGCCATATAAACACCGGCAGTAGGCGACCCAACACCATCCTGAGGAGAGCCAGCGCTCGAAACAGATCTGTTGATGATTTTAAAACTTCCTTTTACCATACTATTTTAACAGATGTTGCTCCCCAAGGGGGTTGAGCACTTTAAAAATTTATTAGGCGTTTTAGTACTATTCCGCGCAGAGAGAGACAGAGAGAGAGACAGAGACAGAGGCAGACAAAAGCGGCGAGTCAATTCTTAAAAGAGGGGGAAGCTTTTCAGTGGGGGGGGGGGGGGGGGGGGGGGGGGGGAGGGGGTGGGAGCGGCATGGCAATGCGCATGCCACCGGAAAAAATAGTAATAATTGACCATAGTTTGTGTGAAGAATTAGGTCCATTGTCAGTTGTCACCGTGTTTGTTCGTCACTTTCCAAGTATTTCTCAGGTTTTCTATTCAAATGCCACTTAACCTCCCCACCCCCTCCCCGCCACTTCTTTCTGTCTCTCGCTCTCTCTGTCTCTCCCTCCTCTTCTCTGTCTCTATACCGCTCTCTCTGTCTCTCGTCTCTCTCTCTCTCTCTCTCTCTCTCTCTCTCTCTCTCTCTCTCAAACACGCAGTTTTCATTCCCCACTGCAGGGGTTACCATTACACTAAATATTTTCAATGTTAACCCCCTATCCCCCCCCCCCCCCCAAGCCCCCTTCTCTCTCCCTAATGTTAAGAAAGCTAATCACTGAGTATTTCTTATGAGCAGGCGGAACACAAAAAGAAAAGAAGTCATGGAGAGAGAATCGAACCAAAAAATACACTAGACAACAAAAATCGAGAGAGCGAGAGAGAGAGGGGGGGGGGGGGGGGGCTGCGAAAAGCGGGGAAAGGATTACAAGGTCAAGCAAACAGGGAGCAAGCAGAATAGAGAGAGAGAGAGAGAGAGAGAGAAGAGAGAGAGAGAGGGGGGGGGGGGGGCTGCGAAAAGCGGGGAAAGGATATACAAGGCAAGCAAGCAGGGAAGCAAAGAGAGAGAGAGAGCAAGAGAGAGATAGAGGAGAGAGATAGAAAGAGAGAGAGAGGGAGAGAGAGAGAGAGAGAGAAGAGAGAGGAGAGAGAGGAGAGAGAGATAGAGAGAGAATTTGGCAAAGGACGAGCATGGAAAGAAAGAAGCATTCAACACTGTAGTCACTTCCGGGTCCTCCCCCTCCTCCTCCTCCTCTCCTCCTCCCTCCTCCCCCTCCTCCTCCCCCTCCTCCTCCCCCCCTCTTCCTCCTCATCCCCCTCCTCCCCTCTCCTCCCCTTTCACTCCTTTTTTTTTTTCTTCTGTGTTGTCTTTATCGTCCCTCAAACCCGCCTTCGTTTCGTTTCCTTAATTAAAGTCTGACAGTCCTCTCTCCTAAAAGGTCAAAGAGCCGCCTGTGACGTGTTGGTGCTGGACTCGCCCTAACTGACCGTTCTGAAGGCTTTCCCACCTGCCTGCCCCGGGCCAGCATCATCATCGTGCATGCTGTTTAGTCTGCAGAGACTCGGTCAGAACCACACACGTTGACCATCCTTACACGCCCAGCGCTCTGATCGTCAACGAAACGGGAGAAATCGTCCAGTGTAGTCAAATCTTGTCTTGTGGCCGGAATTTTCTTTTTTTTTATTTTTACCCATGCAGCGTTGTTCTCCCTGTTTCTAACCGACTCAGTCTGCACTGCCGTCTGTACAATAGTTGCTTGTTTTCAGCGAAGCACCACCACTCCTTCCCAAGGAAGGCTCAGAACGAATGATGTTCTGCAGCTCACACCCAGACACAGTAGAAGCGCTGCAGCAGAAGGCTGTGGTTCCAGGCACTGGCCAGAGGGAAGTGGAGGGTCAAGGGACAACCATGGGGGGGGGGGGTGGGGGGGGGAGCTCTTATCTCTCCTCCTCAGCCCCTGCTGTTGAGAGAGAGAGAGAGAGAGAGAGAGAGAGAGAGAGAGAGAGAGAGAGAGAGAGAGAGAGAGAGAGAAGGGCGGAAGGATGGGGAGGCTTATTCTGAGGAGTCCAAGCAGGACTGATGAGTGCATGGCTAGTTCATGGCGGGGGGGGGGGGGGGGGGGGGGGAGAGGGGTGTAGTAGGGGAGAGAAAGAGGGAAGAGGACCAAGGTGAGAGATGTCCAGACAGGTGTGATAGTCGGTTGTGTACGGTCGTGACGAAGGTCCCGAGTTTTTCCTGAATTTTGACTGAGTGAGAGAAATGGAAAGAATGCTGGATGTAAGAAATTGAGGGGGACGCTATGGACTGCCCGACACGGGGAACGGCTGCTCTGAATGAAGTGAAGCGCCGGCAGGCAGCTTCTTCAGTCGGCGCTACCGAGGTAGGCAGCCTGTTGCGTTCACAAGTATGGGTTGTCAGCGCCTAGAACCTTTTGGCAAGGCGCTTTATAAATGCTATGTTATTATTATTATTATTATTTAATATCACTGTTATTATTATTATTATTAATATTATTATTATTATTATTAAATATCACTGTTATTTACTATTATTATTATTATCGTTATTATTTCTGGCCACAGGCCTGAGAACTTGGTGGGTGTGTGGGGTAGACAGTCTCGTACAGTCAGTCTTGTGCAGGCCTCTTTCCTCTTCTTCTCCAACCAAACCCCCCACCCCCTTACGCTAACAGCTGACCGTAAGCTAACAGCACTGCACACTCCAGATACAGCCTGCTCATTCTTTCCCACAGCGTCGCTCGTGGCACGTGCTGTCCGTCACAGGGCCAGTTCCAGCCAGCGCGCGCCTTCAGCAGAAACTGGCCCTCAGGTGAAGATGTTGTTTACCGTACTTGCCGGTGGGCGGGCTCTCTCTCTCTCTCTCTCTCTCCTCTCTCTCTCTCTCTCTCTCTCTCTCTCTCTCTCCCTCTCTCTCTCTCCTGTCATACTGACCAGGGGTAGTGCGGACAGAGGCACTGACCCAGTGAACGCGCGTACAGCAGAGATACTATGGTATGCATTAATTCATCAGGGGGGGTGGGGGGGGGGGGGGGGGGGGGGGGGGGGGGAGGATGCATTACTGTGTTTCGTGACATAAATCGTGTTTTCCTTTTAAGTATCCCTTCTTTGTGGCGGATTCCGTATTCAGTGCGTTCATTACGATAAACATATCCCTGATCAATCGACAAAAGTGTCGAAAAATAAAGACAGAATGCTCTGTTAGGGACTGCTGTAAGGATACGGTGATGCTGTTAGGGTAGGGGTCCCATAGGGTAGGGGGCCCACAAACGACCACAGTCCCTAACACACTGATCACTCTGCCGCTTGATGGGCTGCGTGTGTAGAAAGCCGCGGACAGGAAAGAAAAAGCATGTGATCGTGAGGATTGAAACGTCGGCGATAGACGTAATGCAGGTTCCATCAGAAGGTTTTACCGTTTGTCTTCTCGCTTCAGTGCTTTGGAGCTTGCCTTGCGTAGCGCCTTGCAGTGTGCATCGTGCGCGCAGGAAGCAGCCGACAGATTCCTTTCTCGGCCACAGTCTGGGCCACATTAGGCCTAGTCTGTTCTATTAGAAATCTTATGGAATTGTTTTTCTTCTTTGTGGTGGACCCGTACTCCATATACGTGATACCAAACATTATGTGATGAAAAAAAAAAAAGCGCTCACTCATACACACAAAACAACAACAAGAAACAAACAAACAAAAAACGCAGAAAGAATGGCCTTCAAACGCTGTATAAGGACCACTGTGCACCTATGGCTGAGGGGGTGCACATAAGCTCAGACTGCTATTGTCGGGTACCCCTTCCTGTGCCGTGGAACCTGGATGACGAAAATATGTACACATATAAAACGAGCCAGTGATCTTCGTCAAGAGAACTCGTCAAAAAAAAAAAAAAAAAAAAAAAAAAAAAAAAAAAAAAGCCATCAAGGCATATGTACACGTATAAATGAGCCAGAAATCTTCGCCAAGAGATCTCGTTAAAAATAACAACAACAACACAAAACAACAACAACAAAACCAAAAAAAAAAAAACCATATGTAAACGTATAAACGAGCCAGGGATCTTCGTCAAGAGATCTCGTTAAAAAGACAAACAACATCAAGCATGAAGGAAAAGGCTGCTTGCTCGTGCAACAGACGGCAACGAAAAGCGAAGGAGCCAAGAGTGACATTTGGCTCCATCACCACGTTGTTTGAAGCTGGTTTTCGTCGCGAGGTGCACGTGCAGCTGACAGTCTGTCATCACGTAGGCTGTTCTCCTCTCTCCAACGTAAAGGATGCCATACTCAGGCCAACAAACCAAGAAAACTTCGGCCTTTGAAATAAAAGAACCTATACCGTACTTCCCCCCCGTGGTCCCAGAACGTTTGGTTGTAGTTTACAGAGGGATTAAGGACAGGCGAATTAACGGTTTAAAAGAGTAGTGTTGAAGGCTCATAGTCTAATGGTCATGGGGCGGTGAACAGATAGTGGCTCACTATTTTTTTTCTTCTTTTTATAGTGTTGGGACTTGCATGATGTGAGACATGAACATTTTACAGCAGACTCCATGAAAACCTTGTTCGGAGCAGTTCCACCTGATGCGTTCTTTGGTTTTTCTGAGGGAGGTGGAACATTTTTTTTTTTTTTTTTTTTAATATGATCTAAGATTTTACAGGAGAAAGATTTTTAACCAGATCTTCGGTGTGTTTTCAGAAGGTGTATTTTTAAGGGATGTGTCGATTTTATTTCTTAAAATGACTTGTGAGTTGAGTTCAACGCGGTGACAGTGCTGACTGGCCCTTTGCGGTGGGCTGGGCTGTCAGCAGCATTGCGGTGGGCTGGGCTGTTAGCAGCATTGCGGTGGGCTGGGCTGTTTAGCAGCATTGCGGTGGGCTGGGCTGTTAGCAGTATTGCGGGTGGCTGGGCTGTCAGCAGCATTGCGGTGGGCTGGGCTGTTAGCAGCACTGCGGTGGGCTGGGCTGTTAGCAGCATTGCGGTGGGCTGGGCTGTTAGCAGCATTGCGGTGGGCTGGGCTGTAAACAGCATGACCTGACCTCTCGGTCCAGTGCTGACTGGCCCTTTGCGGTGGGCTGGGCTGTTAGCAGCATTGCGGTGGCTGGGCTGTAAACAGCATGACCTGACCTCACGGTACAGTGCTGACTGGCCCTTTGCGGTGGGCTGGGCTGTTAGCAGCATTGCGGTGGGCTGGGCTGTTAGCAGTATATTGCGGTGGGCTGGGCTGTTAGCAGCATGCGGTGGGCTGGGCTGTTAGCAGCATTGCGGTGGGCTGGGCTGTCAGCAGCATGACCTGACCTCTCGGTCCAGTGCTGACTGGCCCTTTGCGGTGGGCTGGGCTGTCAGCAGCATTGCGGTGGGCTGGGCTGTCAGCAGCATTGCGGTGGGCTGGGCTGTTAGCAGCATTGCGGTGGGCTGGGCTGTTAGCAGCATTGCGGTGGGCTGGGCTGTTAGCAGCATTGCGGTGGGCTGGGGAGTAAGCAGCATTGCGGTGGGCTGGGCTGTTAGCAGCATTGCGGTGGGCTGGGGAGTAAGCAGCATGACCTGACCTCACGGTACAGTGCTGACTGGCCCTTTGCGGTGGGCTGGGCTGTAAACAGCATTGCGGTGGGCTGGGCTGTTAGCAGCATTGCGGTGGGCTGGGCTGTTAGCAGCATTGCGGTGGGCTGGGGAGTAAGCAGCATGACCTGACCTCACGGTACAGTGCTGACTGGCCCTTTGCGGTGGGCTGGGCTGTAAACAGCATTGCGGTGGGCTGGGCTGTTAGCAGCATTGCGGTGGGCTGGGCTGTCAGCAGCATTGCGGTGGGCTGGGCTGTTAGCAGCATTGCGGTGGGCTGGGCTGTCAGCAGCATGACCTGACCTCACCTCTGGGACGCGGCATGGTGGAAGGCAGGACCCTCATCTTTCCTTCCGCCGCTAAACCCTGCCTGACCTGCACCAGCTGCCTGTTTTACTGCGGGGTAGATCTAGACAGAGAGGGTTTTCCAGAGGTTACAAACCCGACTCCACGAGAGGTTAGAACCCATGACCCTCAACTCTGCAGGCAGACGCCCTCAGCAAAAATTGACCTCGGGCCCCTCACACACACACACACACACACACACACACACACACACACACACACACACACACACACACACACACTCACCACCACCACCACCACCACCACCACCAACAACAACAACAACAACAGCAACAACCGCTACAGACATGACGGCAGTGGTGACAAAACTAAGCAGGCATCAAAGGGGAAGGCAAAGAGGAAGTCAAGGTGCAGACGGACCTCGGAGTAAGCTTTTTTTTTTTTTTTTTTTTACGTATCCGAGGTCAGCGCTCCAGGGATGCTCCTTAGGAGAGAGAAAAGAGAGGGAGAGAGAAAGAAAAGGGAGAGAGAGAGAGAGAAGGAAAGGGGGGGGGGGAGGGGGGAGGGAGGGGGGGGGGGCGGGGGGGGGAGGGGGGGGGGGGGACAGGGAGGGGGAAGGCGAAGGGAAAGCGGGGGGGGGGGGGGGAGGAGGGGGGGGCAGGGGGGAGAGGGGGGCGGAGGGGGCGAAGGGAGGGGGAGGGAGAGGCCGGGGGGGGGGGGGGGGAGGGGGGGGAAAGGGAAAGGGAGGAAAGGAGGGAGAGGGGGCTGGAAGTGGGAGGGGAGACAGGGGGTGTGCGGAAGTGGTGGGGGGGGAGGGGAGGGGGGGTGGGGGGTTGGGTGGAGGGGGAAGAGGGGGGAAAGGGACGAGAGGAGGGGGGGGGAGGAAAGGAGTGGAGAAGAGAAAGAAGAAGAAAAACGGAAGGGGGGGGGGGGGCAGAAGAAAAGCATGAAGAGTGGGGGAAAAGAAGACAGTAATGCGCAGCCAAAGAAGTGAGGGCAAGAAAGGGTAGGGAAAAAGAATGAGGAAGGAAGGACCAAAAAAAAAAGAAAGGAGGGAAGAAAAAGAAAGGGGGACCAACCAAGTGAGAGGAACAAGCAGCCGCTAGGTGGCACGAGCGCCAAGGCACCTACTAGTGCTACAACAAACGCACTTTGAGGCACCAGAGTAGGCTACACAAACCCAACTGGGTGCGGAGGGGACCAGGGGAGGGGGCGAGGGGAAACAAACCGCACTTTGGGCACCAAGGCCAGGGAGGACAAACCTAGGCAGGGTGTGAGTCACCTATAGCACATGAGGGACAACCGAACGTGTTCATCCATAGGCTACACAACCTCACTGGGGCACCAGAAGGCCCCCAACCTAACTGTTGAGTGCACCCGAGGACCACACAACCGCACGGGAGGGCAACCATAGGCCACAACATACGCACTGTGTGGGCACCATAGCCCACAACAAACCGGCACTGGGGGGTGGCGGGGGGGGGGGGGAGTCTGACAGGGAACGCTCACTATTGTTCCCATAGATTAGGCGCCAAACAAACCTCACTTTATGGACATCGGCCACAACCACCTAGGCTTTGTGTCACCATATACAAAAAATCATCGACTTGTGAAAGGGAGGGGGAGGAAGGTCTACACCATTACGCATAACCTTGGTGCGACCTCCACCAAGTCTACACAGCTAACGTGGGGTTTCGCAAAAAAAGCGAGGTTCTCGGGTAGTTTCATTGACGGTTCAGAACCTTCCAGATGTGGATGGGGACTGACGGGGGGCATGCCGAGCCGGGACTTTTCCCAGGATCCAGAGGCCTTCATACCTGGCTGCAAAGCTTTCCCTCCCCATATATACTGTGCCTTTGCAGGACTACGACTTGAAGCTCCGTCGACCGTAACTGGGCTACGCAGTTCAGGGACGTTGTCGGAGTGAACATAAAAAAAAGATTGACAATCATAACGGCAAAGAAGGGATCAAAAGTTTTTGTTTGCCTAGGGGGAGGGGCTTTTATCTTCTGCTCTCTCTCCTTCTCTATTACGTCCTCTCTCTCCGTGGCGTCGCCCCCTACTTGTCGCTCTCCTCCTCTCTCTACTCTTCTTCTCACAGGCGCACCACCATGCACTCCCACACAGCACACTCCACTCACCGATCTACGCACCGACGTAATACCCCACACGAAACGTAACACCACTCATTCACACCCACACATGTATTGCTCCCACACAACATACTTACCCCCCCAGCACCCCGAGGACACCCCACACATCTCATCTCTCGCGCCTCTTCTCTGCTCTTTTCTTGTGCCCATCTTTCAGATAGGATCGTCGTCCGATTCGTGTGGTCCGGGTTTCGCTCTTTCACTCCCTACACACACACACACCACACACACTTTTCGATAGAGAAGAGAAGATGCGCCAGACGTAGCGAGAAAACAAGAGGGACAGAAACACACACATGCTAGGCAAGAGAGAAGCTGCGCCACGGAAAGACGGACGCGAGTGAAGAAGGGATGGAGAGGCACAGAAAGGATCGTCGGACAAGGTCAACTAAAAAGTGTAAGGAAAGGGAGTGGTGTTCGGAACTAGGGAGCTGGTCGGATCGAAGTCTCTCATCGATTGTATTCCTCATGTTATTCTGAATCTGTTTTGGTTCACATCCCATATGTTTGCACACCGCGCATTCCATCTCATCACAAAAGCACTATTCTCTCGGTTGCGTGCGGCGCGAGTGCTTGAAATCTACCATAAAGAGGCTCTACGACGGGCATGAGGAGCAACAGAGGGCAGGAGACAGTGGAAAAACGGGAACACGGGTCGGGAGAAAGAAAAAAGAAATCAGTATGAAGATGGACACGAAACCCGACAAATCCAGAAAAAGCAAGAATCGGACCAGGAGGGAAAACGAAAAACGGACCAGCAAAACCACACAAACAAAAACATTCCTCACTCGAAAACGGACGAGAAATCCACTGAGATGGGAGCCAGGGAGAGGGAGGAGAGAGAGGGAGAGACCGGACGGGCGGGGGGGGGGGGGGGGTGGAAGGGAGGGAGAGAAGAAAGAGAGAGAAGAGAGATGAGATGGCAGGGAGGAGGTGTGTTATCTGCCGTATCGGACCTTGCCTGGAAAGAGAGAGAGGGCTAAAGAGAGAGAGTGGCGGAGGGAGGGAGAGAGAGAGAGAGAGGGATGAGATGGAGGGAGGAGGTGTGTTATCTGCCGTAGTCCAGACTGCCTGGAAAGAGAAGAGAGAGATGTCTGGAGGAGAGAGAGAGAGAGAGAGATGAGCTGGAGAGATGGAGGGAGGTCAGGTTTTTTTCTGCCGGATTCTGGGGGGGACCCTTACCTGGAATAGAGAAAGAGGAGGGGGCTGGGGGGGTGTGGCTGGAGGGAGGGATAGAACGAGAGAGAGGGATGAGATTGGAGGGGGCATTGTGTTATCTGCCGTATTTCAACCTTGCTGAAATAGAGAGAGAGAGGGGTTGGGGGGGGGGCTGGAGGGAGGGAGAGAAGAGAGAGAGAGCGATGAGATGGAGGAGGCAGGTGTGTTATCGTGCCGTATTCGGACCTTGCCTGGAAAGGAGATAGAGGGAGAGAGGCAGAAGAGAGAGAGAGAGAAGTTAGAGAGACAGAAAGGAGATGAGAGGGAGACAGGACGGGGTTCGTGCGTGGCGGACTGACCTGTAAAGAGAGAGAGAGGATGAAGAAGGGAGAGGTTGTTATCCGCCGGATTCAGACCATGCCTGGAGGAGAGAGTAGAGAGACAGAGAGGAGAAGATTCCGGACATAAAGGAGAGATAGTAGCCACGGGTGGGGAGAGAGGGAGAGAGCGAGCGCAGGCTAGGGAGTATTACCTGCCGTATTCAGCCCTTGCCGGATGAGAGAGGTGAGGGAGAAGGAGGAAAGAGGGGAGAGAGGAGGGGGGAGAAAAAGAGAGAGGAGTAGAGGGAGAGAGAGAGGGGGAGGAGGGAGAAGGAGAGAGGGGAGAGTAAGATAGAGAGAGTAGGAGAGAGAGAGGGAGGAGAGAGAGAGGAGGAGGGGGAGGAGAGAGGAAGAGGGGTTAAGATAGAAGAGGGGGAGAGAGAGGTGAGAGGGAGAAGGGAGAGAGGAGAGAGAGGGGAGAAGGCGAGAGGGAGAGGAGGGGGGGTGGGAGAGAGGGAGACGACCGGGACAGAGAGGGAGGCAGGAACAGAGAGAGAGAGAGGAGCCGAGAGAGAGACGGAGAGAAAGAGAAGAGGGAGACAGAGACAGAGAGACACAGAAATATGGAGAGAGAGGGGGGGTGGAGGGGAGGGTGAATTCGGGGAAAAGGGCGTAATGGAGGGGGGGGGGGGGGTGGGACTTATCAGAAGGACGACCATGATTGATGAGTAGCAGTAGGTCGCTACAGAGAGAGAGAGAGAGAGAGAGAGAGAGAGAGAGAGAGAGGAGAGAGAGAGAGCACGGAAGAGAAGGGAGGGAAGAAGACTTATTTTCAGAATGGCGGAAGAATAGAGCTAGACTAGCTATCTGCACGAGAGAACTGCTCGGTTAACTCTCATGGACCGCCCTGGGCGTGCCTGCACACCCAATGTGAACACAGCGCAGGCTTCCAAGGGTGGTGCAGGATTGCTCCCAGTCTGTTGTTCGGTAGTTGAGACAGTGCTTCTTCTCTGGGTCCTTTATACCACCCGCACCTTCGGCTGTCTCTCCCTCCCCCTCGGTGCCTTAGAGCCAAGGCTCGTTATGACCGGGGGAGATTGTGAATTAGAGTCAGTGCAGCCTGTGGATACAAAGTGTGTGTGTGTGTGTGTGTGTGTGTGTGTGGTGTGTGTGTGTGGTGTGTGTGGGTGTGAGAGAGAGAGAGAGAGAGAGAGAGAGAGAGAGAGAGAGAATGTGAGTGGTGTATGTTGTTGTCGTGTTGTTGAAAGGTCTTATATAGCGCCTGTCCTCGAATGGTTGAAAATCGAAGCTGGTCCTCGACTTTTTGTCGGTAGTAGAGTTTTTTTTTTTGGTAGATCATGTAGACTCTACATCAACCTCTCTCTCTCTCGCTCCTCGCTCTCTCCTCTCTCTCTCTCTCTCTCTCTCTCTCTCTCTCTCTCTGTCCGTCCCTCCCTCTATATATCTCTCTCTTCTCTCTCTCTCTCTGTCCGTCCTCCCTCAATCCCCCCCTCTGTCTCTGCCCTCCTCTCTCCCCATCCTGCCTTTCACCCCCCCCCCCCCCAACCTGTTCTGGAGGAGGGAGACTTGTTTCTGTGTGGGGTGATCTGTAGGGGCCTCTTCCAAGGTCATGGGCGTGTGTATGCTGGAAGAAGAGAAGAACTGGAGACGCGGCAGGTCGCAGAAACTGTCAGTCTTAAGTTGACGCTGGGTGGGACTGAAGAGACACAAAGTCAGACAACTGTCCCCGCACCTCTCTCTCTCCTCTCCCTCCCTCCCTCTCTCACCCCTCCCTCTCTCCCGACTCTCTCCCTCTCTCTCTCTCTCTCTCTCTCTCTCTCCCACCGCCTTCCCCTTCCGTGAACCGAACATGTTACTTCCTGTATGACATGAGGTGTGTTAGAACTGGATTTGGAGTTGCGGTGTGTGTGGTGTGTGTGTGGTGTGTGTGTTGTTGTGGTGTGTGTGTTTTGGTGGTTTTGGTTTGGTTTGGTTTGTTTTAGTTTGGTTTGGTTTGGTTTGGTTTTGTTCTCTCTCTCTCTCTCTCTCTCTCTCTCTCTCTCTCCTCTCTCTCTCTCTCTCTGTGATCAGTAGCCCAGTTCCCCCGACAAGCCTCCTATAATCCCTCTCATTCTCTCTCGCCTCGGAGGCAAGCTAGCCTGCTCTTTCAGTCAGGAAAGGAAGAGCGTTTCAGGACGGAAAGTTCAGTGGGTCTCACTCCGGAAATCAGAAACCATGGTCAGCAGGTGCGACCAATGCCCCCATGAAACTGAAGCCACGTGGCCATGGGTGTGTAGCCAGCAGTGCCGACACACAGAAGACGGCATTTAATTATGGTGTGGGCAAAACCAAACACAACGTGACCGGAGTGAACCTCTGTGCAGACTCTTTTATCCTCCTGCAAGTGTACTTCGGGTGATGCAAGCTTGAGAAAAGGCGAAAAACAGACAGACAGACAACAAGCACGAGGAAAAGAATGAAACAACAAAAAAAAACAAAAAACAAAACAACACTTGCACGCATGTTTCCATACATTTGCCACGAGAACAAGCCGTGCAGTGTGGTGGTGAGGTGGATTTGACATGAATTTAGACGGCTGAAGCTTGACAATAAGACAGACAGACAGACAGACAGACAGAGACAGAGAGAGAGAGGAGAGGATAAAAAAGAGAGGGGGGAAGTGGGAGGGCGGAGCGGGGCGGGAAGAGAAAAAAAGGTGGGATGGGAGTGGGATTGGATTTTTAGACAGGGGCCGACAGCTGCAGAGTGAAAACTGCCGTTTAGACATCAACCCTAGAAGTCTGGGTTCCAATTAGACAGCATAGAATGGGTGGGATGGTGTGTGTGTGTGTGTGTGTGTGTGTGTGTGTGTGTGTGTGTGTGTGTGCGTGTGTGTGGTGTGTGTGTTAGTATGGGTCAGTGTGTGTGTGTGTGTGTGTGTGTGTGTGTGTGAGAGAGAGAGAGAGAGAGAGAGAGAGAATGTGTGTGCGTATGTATGTTTTTGCTGCTGTTAAAAGGTCGTATATGGCTCCTATCCTCGAATGCTTAAAAATCGAAGCTGGTTCTTGACTTTCTGTCGGTAGTAGGCTCTTTTTTTGTATGCTGTAAATAATTTTACCCCCCCCCCCCCCCCCCCCTGTCTGTCTGTCTGTCTGCTCTATCTCTCTCTCTCCTCTCTCTCTCTCTCTCTCTCTCTCTCACTCTTTCCCCTTCTTCCTTTCCGTCTTCCTCCTCTGTGTGTGTGTCTCTCTCTGTCGCTGTCTGTCTCTCTGTCTCTGACTGTACCTCTCTCGTCTGTCTGTCTGTCTCTCTCTCTCTCTCTGTATCATCTCTCTCTCTCTCTCTCTCTCTCTCTCTCTCTCTCTCTCTGTCTATCATTCTCTCTTTCACTCCTTCTCTGTCTCTGTCTGCCCCCCTCCCCCTAAAGATGTGTATTTGATACACCAAAATACCAACCTTCTCCCCCTGAACCAATTCCTAAAAAACGGTCTTTAGTATGTTCATAATGAATGCGAAGGTCTGTCTGTCTCTTCTTTGTCCTCCCTCAACCCCCTCCCTCCCCCTCCCCCCCACCCCACCCCCACCTACCGCCCTACTATCAGTTCGTTTCTTTGTTTTTTTTTTTTTGTACGAGAGATTGACCTTTTCCCGTGGTATCTCAAGATGAGACCAACAGGATTATCAGCTGCACAATTGGAAGGCCCTCAGTTTGTCTGTGACGAAGCTGCCAAGAGCACAGTTGCTGCAAAAACTACATCCATTTTCTGAAAAAAAATGCACCGATACTTCTCTCTCTCTCTCTGAAGAAAGAGTCCAGCCACATAAGAAAGAGTCCAGCCACCCGTTTTAAGATCCACAGACGTGACGGCCGTTGCAAACGAGACTTGAGACGTGACTTTTCAGAGACCGAGACTGTGACTGAAGCGGGAGGTAGCCTACGCAGGAGGAAGCTGAGCGAAAGCATTCAGCGGCCTGTCCACATCCAATAAGATGGAGCAGCTCTCTTGGGAGAACGTAGACCTCCGCCACGCTCTATCGAACGGGTCCTGTGTCCGCCCTTCGCGTAGTGAGTGAGTGAAGACAAAGTGTAATGAATACAGACTAAAAGAGTTACTTCCCATAACTATGTTTTATATAGCTTATGGAGAGTGCTTGTCTTTCAAAACAGGCTATGGAGAGTACAAAATGTCGAGGTTTATGTCACTAGTAAGTCTGTCTGTTCCATGAAGCTCTCTTACTTCCTAGACAGTTATCAGCATGTAAAACGGTGAGTTCACAGTGTTGATGTTCTAGGGACTGAACTAGCTGAACAACCCTGGACACGCCGTTCAATGAACCCAGATCCGTGCACACTTTTCATCGGCTCTTCCTCGGCCTACATTCATTCTTTCCACCACCAGGGTTGGTCCAAACTAGTTCAGTCATTTTCACGTAATAAACCAACAAACAAACAAACAAACAAACAAAGACAAACAAACAAACAACCAAAATCAGTTAAGGAAGGGCGGTAAGGAATGTTGTCTAAACCTAACACTAACCCACAAGAACTGGAAGGTCGAGGCACAAGAGAGAGCTGGCAGACAAGAAAGAGATAGAGAGAAGCGGGCAGGAAGTAAGTCAGGGGGTCTTATCTCTCCCCTACCGTCTCTTCAGCGCCCTCTGTTGAGAGAGGGGGTCAGGAGGGATTGGCGGGCTTATCGTCAAGGGCTTAATGGGTGGTATGGCCGGCACTGCAGGGAGAGAGGCTGGGAAGAGGGGAAGAGAGGGTCTGAGATGGTAGATGACGGTAATGACGTCTGGAAACAGGTCTGTTAGTGTGGACTCTCTCTCTCTCTCTCTCTCTCTCTCTCTGCGTGTGTGTGTGTGTGTGTGTGTGGTGTGTGTGTGTGTGTGTCCCCCCTGTCAGTCACTTTTTTCGTGACCGGTGGCCATAGTCCCATCAAAGATGAAGCGGGGACATCCGCCGTGGTGAAGTGGCTAGCGTTTTCGGATTGCCGGCTTGGAGGTCGTGGATTCGTTTCCCGTCAGAGCCACTTATTTTACACGATAAACTGCCCCGCCCAGCGGCTAGAGTCTACCCAGAGTTTGAGTTAGTATGCTGTGGGCTGAGTTTGGAAGCTGGGACTCGTAATCTTGGGGTTGCAGGTTCGAATCTCCGCCCGGGCCGTTTCGGGAACAGGGGGATTTTTCCTCGGAGTTTACATTGGTTCTGACTCCATTTCCCATACAGTCCTTCGAATGGGACTATGAACCGAGGTTCCGTGTGTGAACGCACGCATTACATCTTGCACACACGTGAAATCCCATCACAAAACTGTCGGAAGAGAGGCCAGTTTGGCCGTTGGTATGGATGACACGTAACACATAGCATGCACCTTCCCCGAAGTTGGAGTATGGCTGCCTTATTGGCGGGGATAAAAAGCTGTCATACACACAAAACTCCACTCCCTATTATACAAGGGGTGTCCCGCAGGAGTATCAGCCTGCGTACGCAGAAGAAGAAGGAAGCTGGGACCAGACAGTCGAGTTTCATCCACTGAATTAAAGGATGTATCTCCGAGAATGTTGCTCAGCCAACATTGTAGACATTACTATCTCTCTGGCCTGGTGGACGCCTGCATATATTACGAAAATAAAGAGTACAGCGTGCGCGCGCGGGCGTGGGTGCGCGCGTGCATGTGTGCGTGCATGTGTGTGTGCGTGCGTGAGTGTGTGCGTGCATGCATGCGTGCGCGCTCGCGAGTGTGTGTGTGTATGTGTGTGTGTGTGTGTGTCAGCGAATTTTGAAGGTTATGTAAGGAAACCTTACTGACGGCCTGTTGGTGTGTAACCTGGAGCTGTTTCCTGGCCATGTGTGTGTGTTGACGGGTGAAGGGCCAGGTGTTCTTCTGTGATAGCGCCAGCTCTGCACGTGACCCGCGCTAGGGCCCCCGTGAGCTGCTGACCTAGATTTTCATATTTTTCAGCTGTATACATTTATTTTTGGCCTAGACTCTGAATTTCATAGACTGTGGTTGATATGAACGGAAAGGGTCCTATCAGAAGCTGACAGTTATCGTTTTATTGTGTTTTATTTTATTTTATTAGCTTCTTTTAACACAAAAAGGAAGAAAGAAAAGAAAAGAAGACCTGGATGCACCCCTCTAGTAAGACAAGTTATCCTTATCCACACTTTTTTGTGAATTGAAATCACCCGTTATATTGCCGATGGTTATAGCACGCACGCACACGCACACGCACACACACACTTGCCCTATATCACATAGTTTGTGAAAAGACGTTAAATTAAAGTACTACTACTACTACTAACACACACACACACACACACACACACACACACACACACACACAAAAGCACACACACACACACACACACACACACACACACACAACACACACACACACACACACACACACACACACACATACACACACACAAAACACAAACACACACACACACACACACAAAAGCACACACACACACACACACACACACACCACACACACACACACACACACACAGAGGTATACACCTACACACACACACACACACACCACACACACACATGCACACGCGCGCGCGCGCGCGCGCGCACACACACACACACACACACACACACACACATACACACAAATACACACACATGCATACACACACACGCGCGCGCGTGCGCGCGCGCCCACACACACACACACACACACACTCACACACACACACACGCGCGCGCGCACACACGCACGCTTACGCGCGCACACACACACACACACACACACACACACACACACACACACACAATCCAGAGGGGGAAGGGGGAGGGGGGGCAAGAAAATCATCTTTCACATCTCAGAAGTTATGACTGAGACCTTAATTCTCCTTTTGACTTGCAAACGGAGTGAAGTGATCACAGAACAGGTAAAGCCTGGCAACAGAAAAAGAAAGTGTATGAAGTTCCCCTGTCTGTCGGCAGAGATGAACTGTGGACATCATCTTTGATGGTTGACAGAAAAATGTTCGCTGCAACAACGAAAGCGGTTCTGAGCACAACAAGCTTGACCTTGAAGAGAAAGCACTCTGTCTGTAGACTGCTTTACACAAGTGTATGGCTCCATTTGAACAATAGTAAATGATGACAGAAACAGACAGACAGCGGGTGAACAATGATTTTCTTGAAAAGAAGAAAAAAAATGTAAAGGCGGAAGGGTAATGTGTAACAAAGTCGAAGCGAAGTTTACCGATTATGCCGTATAAAACATGATTTTTGTTTTTTTTATTATTATATAGAATTACGTGAAAGTTGGATAATCAGCTTAAAATGCTTAAACCTGGCGTTCAGAATTCTCATTGACATTTCAGCGTTGTTCCGTTCTTTCAGTCTTACCTAACCCTTTCTGCACGAAGGTCCGCGTATCCAGGTGGACTGAACACTGACGTACATCGTCACACAGGCCCACTCATCTCGGTCGGATCTTGCAGACTTCAGTGCACGGTGCAGGAATGTTCCAGTGGGAATATACTGAAATCACCAACAATCAGCTGACAGTGGAAGGAAAATAACCGTATTTGATCCCCCCCCCCCCTCCCCCCCCCTCCCTCCCCCCTCCCCCCCCCCCCCCCACCCCACCCCACCCCCCCCCCCCCCCCCCCCACCCCGCTTTCTCGCTATTTTGAAAATGAAGGAGCAGTTTCTGAAGTGACGAGTTCCTGTCCTCTGTGGGCACACGCCACAATTGAGCAATTGAGATTTGGCACTAAATCACTGTATAACCCATGTCGGCGTTTTGAGGCCTACCGTAAGCCAGCATTTGATGTAAAACTGATAACTGATCAAAAGAACAGCTCCCCGCCAATTATTTCCCATGTTTTTAGGGGGTCTTCACCGATGAAATCACAGTGCTTTTTCCCGTAGTTATTTCAGGCCTTTGCACTCAACCGTGACGTAATCTTTGCGCCAGCTCTAAGAGCCCAAAATAATCCCATTCCATTGATTTTCATCTGTCCACTTGGAACCACCTGGTTTGTACCTTGATGGCCGTATGAAAGAAAAAAAAAAGGAGAATCAACTTTCAGACACAATAAAAAATTCTCAAAACAATCAAAATTGCACCAGTCATTAAAATGCTTGACTCCTTAAGCAAGGCCTTGGTGCCTTATTATTTTTGTGTGCAGTTTGTGGTGATGTTTTTCTCCCTCAGAATAAACCTAAACCACCTTATGACCAGGAGGGGTGGGGGTTGTATTTTGAATGTTACGTCATGACATACTCAAGCGTTTGGGGTGTGTTGTACTCAACATGATATAAAAGGCGGGAGCAGGCTTGCCCGCAGCTCTCACCCACCCCTACAACTGTGGGAAGAGGAGGCCACTGGTGCAGTGGGGATCTTTACAGTGGGCCTACCGTCCTGATAGGATGTGAGATGATGCAAAAGGTCAATGCCTCCCTTACACGTTCTGCGAGTTGCAAATGCTACATCAGTTGCGATCGATGTTCTTAAAACTATTGTCTTGATGAAACAAAATTAAAAACAGTATGGAAGGCCTTTTCCGAGGCAGGGAACTTCTCGACTTTGCTCAACTGTGAAAATGTTCACGTTCTTGTCCGTTCTTTACCAGCACACGGTGGCCTAGCCTTCTCTTCCGAACGGTGGAACGCGATTGCATGTGCGAGCAAGATTTGTATTGTGCATGTTTTCACGTAAGCGACGTCCCGCTGAACGCGTTATCAGAAGGATGAGAAGAGGGTTTGGAGCACGCACAGACGGGGAACTCTGAAGAAAAAAAAAAAAAAAAAAAATCTCTCACAAACCCGACTGTCTGGAGTGGGGGAATTGAACCCCGGACCTGGAGACAAAGAGCCCGACGCCATCCTCATTACCATAGATACTAACAGCAGGCCCCACGCAGACGAAGGGAGGAATGTGAAGCAGACCCGCCCGTCCCCCTGCCCTGCAGTCCTCCTTGTCTGTCGGCAAGCACCAGGATGAAACGGGGCAGTGATCATCACCCACCTGTGTCTGGCTCCACTCCCCTCACGTTGTCTGCTCTATGTACAGGCCAGCTATCTTCTCCTGTATTACCTCTTCCGGCCTTTCCCTCCTCTGATAGCGCGTGCCATGCTTGTGGCCATGTCCACAACCTGCATGCCGATGACGTATTTCGTGAGAGAGAGAGAGAGGGGGGGGGGGGGGGGAGGGAGGAAAGAGAGAGAGCTGGTTGCGTGATCAAACGAGTGGGTCGGACGAACACCACCAAGCGCAACGCATTTGACCATGTGGGTCTTTGGCAAGCAAAACAAAGTGATAAACTTCTCTCTCTCTCTCTCTCTCTCTCTCTCTCTCTCTCTCTCTCTCTTGTTATTTCTTTTTCGGTTAGAACTTGGAGATTCACCATCGATGAGATTTTGACGTATGCAACCATTAGGGCAGTTACATTCTGTCTTCGGGGATGGTGCTTAAATTGATGCTAGTGTGTGTGTGTGTGTGTGTGTGTGTAATTTGTTTTCATGTCATCCGTTCCACTGGCTTTCTGTAGCCTACCCTTCTCCGAAAACTGGAATGGGATTTAACGGGGGGGGGGGGGGGGGGGGGGGGGGGGGGGGGGGGGAGGGGGGGGGGGAGCTAAGTGACTTTTCAAGTTTGGTTTCTGCTCTGTAAAGGACTTGTGTAGTCGGTTAAGCTGGACTGGAATTGAGACGAAAAATGGCATTTGCTCATGCATGGATGCGCAGCCATGCGTGTGTTGTACATACCTGATATTTGTCAAACTCCAAACGCAAACAAATGGCCTCTTCCTTCTTTCCTTCTTTCTTTATGAGAATTAAAAAAAAAAAAAATCATATACATGTATACATAAATAGTCTGCAAACGTATTGTCCTGAAGTCACCACGGAAAGAAAAAAAAAATCGAAATCGTCAGTTCCCGCCCACTTCCCAGCCAAAAGCTTTCCAGACGCTATCTACGTCAGAACAAGAGACGCGTCCGGTTGATAAGAGTTAATGAGGTGCCCGGGCAGTTGGGGGTTAATCAACCTCTGGTGTCTTTGGGTGGGTGGGAAGAGAGGAGCTGGCAAGTTAGTGGCCTGCCGGTGGGGGGGGGGTGGGGGGGGTTAACTAACGACTGACCCCTTGGCAGTTGGAGGGTTAATTGGTGTGGTGTGTGTAACGATAGAAGGGGCGGGAATGATGGGGATTTGAAGGGGGGGAAGGTGAAGGGGGGAGTAGGTGGAGGGAGGGGAAGCCCTGTATACGTCTTGATTGTTGACAGTCGTTGGAGAGTCTGGTTTTGCCCGTGAGGCGCGGGTCTGGATTGCACGTGCGTCATAGCACAGTTTTATCGCGTTAGCCGGTTCCTAATGGAGGGGGGGGGGGGGGGGGGGGGGGGGGGGGGGGGGAGGGGGAGGGAGGCGTAATCTTCGGTTCAGTGACGTCATCGGTTCAATGACGTCATTCCGTTTCTCTGTGGTAGTCTCGGCGTGTTCTGAAGTTCTGTTTGTTGGGTCCAATAGGAACAAAGTAAACAATCGTGTGGTGATAGGTTTGAGGCAGGGGTAGTGGCAGTGGAAGATGGATTGGAGGGGATGGGATGGGGGGTGGGGTTGGAATGATGATGCTGGCTTCTCCCCCCTTGTGGGGTGGGATGATGATCGCGAATTCTCTCCTTTAACTTTTGCAGTTTCGTGTTTTGAAAACCCGGACCACCAAACAGACCGTTTTGCTTGTTTGCTGCGTGGAGTACTAGTTGACCCGTTGTCGGTATGTGAAGGCGCAGGTGCTCTGTATCACCCGAGATGTGGTTTCAGTAGAAAGGGTTCTAAGTCGGTAGGCATTGTTGTGGTCGATTGTTTGTGTAACATGCGTTGGTGTGTGTGTTTCTTTTCCGTACATGATAGGAGAGGGTTTTTCCATATCTTATTTCTTTTTTTTTGTCGTCGTCGTTGATTGCTTGCTTTTTTTGTTTTGATCTTAGGATTACGATAGAGAACAGCGCCCCACAGGTTTGTGCTTAATCCTAGGATTACAATAGAGAACACCGCCCCACAGGTTGTTTTAATCCCAGGATTACAATAGAGAACACCACCCCACATGTTGTGTTTAATCCTAGGATTACAGTAGAGAACAGCGCCCCACAGGTTGTTTTAATCCTAGGATTACAATAGAAAACACCGCCCCCACAGGTTGTTTTAGTCCTAGGATTACAATAGAGAACAGCGCCCCACAGGTTGTTTTAATCCTAGGATTACAATAGAGAACAGCGCCCCACATGTTGTTTTAATCCTAGGATTACAATAGAGACACAGCGCCCCACATGTTGTTTTAATCCTAGGATACAATAGAGAACAGCGCCCCACACAGGTTGTTTTAATCCTAGGATTACAATAGAGAACAGCGCCCCACAGGTTGTTTTAATCCTAGGATTACAGTGGAGAACAGCGCCCCACAGGTTGTTTTAATCCTAGGATTACAATAGAGAACAGCGCCCCACAGGTTGTTTTAATCCTAGCATTACAATAGAGAACAGCGCCCCACAGGTTGTTTTAATCCTAGGATTACGATAAGAAAAAAGAGAACAGCGCCCCACAGGTTGTTTTAATCCTAGGATTACGATAGAGGACAGCGCCCCACAGGTTGTTTTAATCCTAGGATGACGCTAAAAAAAAAAAACAGCGCCTCCATAGGTTGTTTTAATCCTAGGATTACAATAGAAAAAAAAGCGCCCCCATAGGTTGATTTAATCCTAGGACTCTGCCCCCACAGGTTGTTTTAATCCTAGGATTGGCCCTGGGGTGATGTGACCTGCAGGCCTTGGCAAAGCGAGTCATGGGCAGAGCAGACCGGGTGGGGGGGGGGGGGGGGGGGGGGGGGGGCTTGAGAGCGCGCGTGATACCCGAAGTTCTTTGCGCGCACTGCGACTTAACTTTGGTGTCCCCATATGTCTTTTCAGATCCGGTGGTTAAATGAACCCCAACCATAGCACCTCTCCCTGCCACCCTGCCACCTCTCTCTCTCTCTCTCTCCTCTCTCTCTCTCTCTCTCTCTCTCCTCTCTCCCTCTCTCTCTCTCTCCTCTCTCTCTCTCTCTCTGTCTCCTCCCCTCCCCTTCCGTCCTTCCCTCTCTGTCTCTCGCTGTCCACCCCATTCCTCTCTTACTCCCTCTCTTCCTCCTCCCCCCCCCCCCCCCTTTCTCTCCTCCTTCCTCCCTTTCTCTCTCCCCCCTCCATCCCCCACTCTCTTTCTCTCCCTCCCTTCATCCCACCGTCCTCTCTCATTCTCTCCCCCTCCCCTCACCCCTGTCTCTCTCCCCTTCCTCCCTCCTCCTCTCTCTGTCTCTCTCTGTTTTCTGTCTCTCTGTCTCTGTCTCTCTCCAGATCAGGTCACACCCAGAGTGGTTTCCAGGACCTTACCCCCCCCTTACCCCGCCCTCCACCTCAAAAAAAGGTGTGTGTGTGTGGGGGGGGGGGGGGGGGAGGGGGGGGGAGGCTGCCATCTCTCTGCTACCAGCGCCCCTCCCTGTGGTCTGAATGCCAGCTGGCATCAGCCCCGTAATTCAAATTGATGACTTGCTACGTTTTGGCGCCCAGACTTGCCACACTGGTTTCTGCTTTTGGTCTGTGTCTCTCCGTGTGTCTGTCTGTCTGTCCGTCCGTCCGTCCGTCTGTCCGTCCGTCTGTCTGTCTGTGTGTCAGTCCCCCCCCCCCCCCCCCCTCTCTCTCTCTCTCTCGCTCTCTGTGTGTCTCTTTGTCTCCGTCTCTCTCTCTCTCTCACTCTCTCTCTCTCTCTCTCTCTCTCTCTCTCTCTCTTTGTCTCTTTTTCCTCGCCTTTCATTTTTTTTTATCTTTCTGGTCCATGTTCCTCTCTCGTTTCTTTTGTTTTATTGCTATCCTTCTCTCTGTCTCTGTCTCTAACTCTTGCCCTTGCCCTCTTTCTGGTCGTCTGTTCTTACCCTTAGTTTTCCCTTCTTACTCTTTCTCACCGCGGAGACATTTCTGTCGTCATTTCCTTTGGTTTGTATGTTCTTTGTGTTTGTGTACGCATTGTACTGTTTGTTGTTTGTGTATGTATTGTACTGTTTGTGTTTGTGTATGTATTGTACTTTCAAGCTACTTTTATTCTGTAATTTTTCCTGTAGATATTTTCTTCCGTCTTCCCGTGTTCTTCACCTTGGTCTTCTTTTTTTAACTTTTTTTTTTTTTTTGACACAGATTTCTTTGATCATATAATTAGCACCATAAACTACTAACGGGTGCCTTCCGCCCTCTGCCTTAATCCTCCACCTCCTCCCCCCCCCCCTCTCTCTCTCTCTCTCTCTCTCTCTCTCTCTCCGCAAACGCGTGCGCTGTCTGGTGTGTGTGTGTGGTGTGTGTGTGTGTGTGTGTGGTGTGTGTGCGTGCGTGCGTGCGTGCGTGCGTGCGTGCGTGCGTGCGTGTATGTGTGTTGCGTGCGTAACGTGTGTTGTGTGTGTGTGTGTGTGTGTGTGTGTGTGTGTGTGTGTTTTTTTCCCATCTGTAAGTCTTTTTTGTATTCTTACATTTTTTTTCCCCTCAGTTTTGGTGATTTCTTTTTTGGATTCGAACGATAGGACTGACATGGGGTAGAAGTTCCAGGACCCCCCCCCCCCCCCCCCCCCCCACTCCAATCCCACCTCCTCCCACTCCATCCGCCACCACCCTCACACTTCATGGAATCGACTCCTTCTCATCTGTCCATATCCCCCCCGTCCTCCCCCCGTCCACCACTCGCCTCCACAACTCTCTACCCCCTCTCTCCCATACCCTGCTCCTTGAAGGTTTTTTAACGTGCAATGCAGTCCATGAGCGAAGAGATACGACATTGTGGGGAAAAATGAAGAAGGAAGAAACGACATTGTGGGAAAAAATGAAAGATTGAAGAAGGAGGAGGAGGAGGAGAAAGAAGTTGCAGTAGTAGTAGTAGTAGTAGTGGTGGTAGAATAAGAAGAAGAAGAAGAAGAAGAAGAGAAGAAGAAAAGAAGAAGAAGAAGAAGAGAGAAGAAGAAAGAAGAAGAAGAACAACACAACAACAACAACACAACAACACAACAACAACAACAACAACAAGAAGTAGTAGTAGTAGTAATAAGAAAGAAGAAGAAAAAGAAGAAGAAGAAGCAAACAACACACGAACAACAAGCAGAATAAGAAAAA
>JADBJO010000841.1:407982-410482 GCA_016801955.1 Conus betulinus
TCATCTCTCTCTCTCTCTCTCGGGGGGCCTGACGAGTACTGCGTCCGGTCAGTGGCGGGAATAAGTGGGGCTGACTGCAGTGATAGTATAGGGGGAAAAATCAAATGCTGACAAGACAGATGCTCAGAACGATACTGCTGTGTGAATAGGGTCAATGTGTTGGAGTCACGCACGCGATGTGTAGTGTTACTAGTCACCACGATATGAAAACTCCGAGCCAAGGCAAGAAGCACGGTGACAGTGGTGGTCTTCCCCTCCTCCTGTCCATGGCACCCGGCCCACACAGAGGTCAACAGCAGCGTGACGATGGGAGATGGGAGTGGAGGACACGTCTCTCGCAGCTACACAGGGAGCAGGCGACACGGGTCGGAGACAACCAGCGGGAAATTCCCGAGTTGTTTCACCGGAGTGGGCCCCGTGGCACTGACGCACGTGCGTCACGTGGAGGGCACGCATCGGGCAGGCAGGCTGCCTGCAAACCTACATGGGAAACCGGCCAAGCAAGTCTACAGCTCCGGGTCGTGGCGGGGGGACAGGCGATGGATGTGAGCGACAGGAGCCTGCGCTCGGGCCGCCGTGAGAAAGCCATAGGACAGGCCCGACCATTCACCTCAGTGGACATTTTTGAATTATAATGTTGAAAACTTGTATAAATAAACTGCGCGACCTTTCTTTTCTGAATTATGTAAATAATTTTGACTTGTGTCACCCTCACGGAAACTTTTCTTGATTCATCGTCTGATTATAGCAATGTATTTTCTGATTACTTAAAGTTTCACGTACCAGCGAGAAAATCTCGTTTCACGGGAGGAATTCAGGGGGTGTACTATTGTTGATAAGAAAGAATTTGCAGAAAAGTGTGAAAGAAATAAAACTTGACTGTGATAATGTTGTAGCTGTAAAAATAGATAAACGTGTTTTGGCATTGGCAGAGATGTTGTACTAGTTGCTTGTTATGTTGTCCCGGAAGGAGGCCCCTACATAAATGATAAATGATAAAAGATGGTGTTTTACTATTGGAAGAAGTACTACTACATAACTTTGAAAAGACATGGATGAACTTTATTTCATAGTTGTAGGGGACTTAAATGCCAGAACAGGACACAAACAAGCTACAAATGAAACGATGACAACTATGCTAGCAATATAGAGGATGCTGATATTGATGACGAAAGGTGTGCACGTCGTTCTAAAAGACTCAGTTATCAATAATTTTGGCAAAAACATTGTTGAACTTTTGTTTCATGTTCGATTTGAGTATTTTGAATGGCTTTTGTAATGGTGATATTGAGGGTGAATACACTTTCGTGTCTTCCAAGGGTTGCAGTGTAATTGACTATTTTCTTGTACACAGTGATTTGTCATCAAACTTTGATTTACGAGTTGGGGACTGTATTCATTCATGGCACCTACCAGTTGATGGCAATATGGAAAGGTAACTGCTCTAATTCAGAGGATAAAGCATTTACCACTGCAAGGTGAAGAAAAAATTATATGGTCAGATGAAAAAGCAATTATATATAAAAATGAACTTGAATGCAATGAATTTCAAGAGTGTTTACAGAAAGCCTGTCAACTGTTACATATTGATGAATGAGAGTCTTGATACATTTGTCAGTGCTTTGTGTGGAGCTGCTGCCTGTATGGTTCGAATTATTGGTAGAGGGGGTCAGAAATTGTAATGATTGGTTTGATAGTGACTGCAAACGAAAGAAACAACAGAAGTTAAAAGGTTACTGAAAAGATTTCAGAGATGCAGAATAGTAAAGGACAAAAAATAAGAAAAGAGAAGAATATGCTTTGGCTCGAAAAGAGTATACTACATTAAGGAAAATAAAGGAAACAGGAGTTTGAAGAAAACAGATTAAAGAAAATAAGAGATTCTGTTGATGATTCGAGGACATTTTGGACATTAATAAGATCTGTTAATAAAAAACGTTTTTGTTTATAACGAGATATCAGTACAAAATTGGCATGATCATTTTTGGGGGCGTTTTTTCATAATTTTGATAATAATCCTACAGAAACTACAAATTTGGTGGAAGAAGATGACGAAATGGAACCATTGTTTAACAATCCTATATCTAGAGAAGAAGTCGTTGCTGGTATCAATCATTTAAAATTAGGAAAGAGTGCTGGACCAGACAAAATCGTAGCTGAAATGCTGAAGCATGCAAAACTCAGCTGTAATTGATCTTCTTGTCCATTTATTTTCAAAAGCTTTTTGAAAATGGTACTTTTCCTTTAGAATGGGCGAAATCGATTATTATACCAATTTACAAAAAAGGAGACGCTGACAATCCGGATAACTATCGTGGAGTAGCACTAACCAGCATTTTAAGTAAAGTCTACACTCATATACTAAACAAAAGATTAACAAAATGGGCAGAAAATGAAGAGAAAAGATTATTGAGGAACAAGCAGGTTTTAGAACCAGATACAGCACCATAGACCATATTTTACACTATACTCACTGGTACAGAAATATTTACTGTGTAAT
>JADBJO010000841.1:415482-417982 GCA_016801955.1 Conus betulinus
TAGACAGATAAACACACACACAGTTACACACACACACACACACACACACACACAGAGACACACCCACACACACCACACACACACACACACACACACACCACACACACACACACACACCACACACACACCACTCACACACACACACACCACACACACACACATACACACACACACACACACACACACACACACACACACACACACACAACACACAAAAAGAGGGGAAGAGAAAGAGAGAGAGAGAGAGGCGGGGAGATGAGAGAGAGAGGAGAGAGAGAGAGAGAGAGAGAGAGAGAGAGGCAGGCAGGCAGGCAGGCTGGTGGCAGACACAGAGAGAGAGAGAGAGACACACACCACACACACAACACACCACCACACACACACACACCACACAACACACACACAACACGCACGCACGCACACACACACACACACACAGACACAACACACACACACACAGACACACACACACACACACACACACACACACACACACACACACACACACCACACACACACACACACATAAAGACAGGCAGACAGACATTACATACAGGAAGGCAGGCCGGCAGAGAGAGGGAGAGAGAGAGAGAGAGAGAGAGGAGAGAGAGAGAGAAAATCAGCTTGCCGGTGCTAGAGAATATCAGGACAGCTCTGTTACCCTACCCCCCCCCCCCCCTCCCTCCGCAATCCCTTGAAAGGAGTGAAAGATAAACTAACAAATATTAGTTTGATACCTCATGCCCTTAATGTATCTAATTGTTAGGTGTGGTGGTGGTGGTGGTGGTGGTGGTTTTTTGTTTTTGGTTTTACTTGTCTTTCTCTCTTTTCTCTTTCTACCCCCTTCTCTAAATTCCTACCGTATCTCAGTGTCATTATCAGTGTGTCTTTCGGAATGCTTTCTCTGTCTGTCTGTCTGTCTCTCTGTCCTTTATCTTAGTGGTTTATTACTCCACAGCAGGTTTATGGTTTTAATGATGTGGCGATGGTTATGTGCATAATACGTAGATTTTCTTCGTTCCTAGGCACAAGACGTCGGCAGCATATATAGAATCAAATCATTATTTAAGGCTTTATTAAATCCACTCTCTTCGTTTTGTGTGATTTCCACTTTTTTTTTTTTTCTCAGACCTCAAACACACCATTACTCAAAAGCGGTTCATCATCTCGGAGACGTTGTTAGTTACAGTGCCTAAATGCACCGTTAGTGCGCGTTCGAAGTGTGAAGATCGTTTTCTGATGACGTCAAAACATAATGAACACAAGCGCAAAGGCACGGAGGATCCCTTACTTAAAACACTATGCGAAAGAGACCAGTGAACTTCCGACGAAGACATCTTCTTTAGAAGTCATTGATAACAGTTAGAGAAACTGGAACAAATAAGCATGCAATATCGGTATAGAAAAAAAACCACAATGGCAATACAACCTTGTAAGCCATGGCAACTGTTAGTGGATTCTCTACCCTTTCCCCAGTTTTATTGAGGAGATTTGAGATGTGTCTCACTGAATGTAGTACCCCAACCCCCCCCTCCCCCCCTTTCCTCGTCCCCCTAAAAAGAAATAAATCCTAGAGCTCAACGAAATTATGATTTTTTTTTTTTCTCGCATCAAAAATGATGGGCAGCATCTTTAAAAGCATGTTTTTACTCACACGGATTATGTGTTCGTCAAAAATGTGTTCCTCGCGTAATGGATGGATGTAATGGATGTAGATCAGTTTTCAATCACAAGCTGAAAGTTGGTTTATGTGAGGCAAATCACTGCGGAGGGGGGGGGGGGGGGGGGGGAGAGAGAGAGAGAGAGAGAGAGAGAGAGAGAGAGAGAGAGAGAGAGAGAGACAGACAGACAGACAGACAGACAGAAGAGACAGACAGACAGACAGACAGACAGAGAAGGAAGTGTTGCTCGTCTGTGATCGGGTCGGAGGCCTCACAGTAGGCTAAAAAACAGCTAGTGTAAATCTCTCTCTCTCTCTCTCTCTCTCTCTCTCTCTCTCTTCCCTCTCTCTCTCTCTTTGATATTTTTATATTGTTCCACGTCAAATTCATTCTTTTAATGATATGGCAATGGTTTTGTACAAATGCATATTCGTCCATTCCTAAGCGCTGGATGCCGGCAGTATGTATAGGATTACATCATCATTCATTGCTTTATTAAATTTCATTCTCTTCATTTTGTGTTGTTTTCCAGTTTGTCTCGGATTCATTCAGACCCCAGACACCCCATAATTCGGAACGACTCGTTCTGCATCTCAGAGACCTTTCAGTCGCGGTGCCTAAATGCTCATCTAATGCTCGTTCGAGGTGTGAAAATCATTTCATAATGAAGCTTCATTATAAACAAACACAAACACACGCACAAAGACGCGGAGTAAACATTTATTAAACCATCTAAACGAAACAGACCAGTGGCCTTTCGACGAATATGATGTCTTTTTCCGAAGCCATGGATAACAGGCAACATATTTTTGTGAGAAAGAGAAGGGCGTTGGTATTTT
>JADBJO010000841.1:422982-435482 GCA_016801955.1 Conus betulinus
AATCATAAAAAGGGCATCACCATACAATAACATTTCAAAAAGATGCAACCTATGTTCAACAGAAAAATGGTTAATACTATGCAAACCATACTTAGCAACCCTAAATACTAAAGTAGAAATAGTAAACAACTGCAGGCACAAATGGAAATCGTTGTCAGCAAACGCACCCTGAACTGTAAACAACCTGAAAAACCGAACAACACGTGCAGCCAATCCGCACGTGCAAACAGTGACATTAGGCCATATAACACCGGCAGTAGGCGACCCAACACCATCCTGAGGAGAGCCACGCTCGAAACAGATCTGTTGATGATTTTAAAAACTTCTTTTACCATACTATTTTAACAGATGTTGCTCCCCAAGGGGTTGAGCACTTTAAAAATTTTATTAGGCGTTTTAGTCTCTTTTTTTATTTCTCATGCCAAATTTTTCGCTCTTAAGAGCTTCATCAAGGCAGCTGCAAGGCATATAAGGATACAGCATTACTGTTCTCTACAACTGGACATAAGAACATGTCTAAAACTCGCACGTGCGCACTCACACAAACATACACGCATACACACACATGCACACACTCCCACACACACGCGCGCGCACTCACACACACACACACACACACACACACACACACACACACACACACACACACACGCAATCATGTAATAGTAGGCCTTAAACATCTGTTCTCCCCTCCTTTCCCATTCACCCTAACCCCCAGGCTCACACTATCTCTATACATTAGCTACAAAGACAATAATGATTAGACATAAAAGACATGGAACATGAAACATTATCTATCTATATATCTACCTATCTACCTATGTATGCATGTATGTATGTATGTATGTCTCTCTCTCTCTCTCTCTCTCTCTCTCTCTCTCTCTCTCTCTATATATATATATATATATATATATATATATATATATATATATGTGTGTGTGTGTGTGTGTGTGTGTGTGTGTGTGTGTGTGTTGGGATCACGATGTTTTGATTTCACAATGGTTGATGACAGATTCTGTATGCAGAGTCTGTGTTTACCTAGGACACTATTAAGGCACCCATATTATGTGACTTCACCCATCAGTATAAAGTAAAAAACAAACACCACAAGAAACATCAAATGAACTGAATATTTGAGGGGAAAATACTACTAGATGGGAGAATTTGAAATTAAACTGCAACGATCGTTCTCTATCGATTAGGAATGAAAAAGCGCCAGAGAGATGACTGAAATGATAACATCTGGACTGGACTGCTACAGATCTGCCCTAGTGTCCTTTCATATGGGAAACGCCTATCTCAGTTCTTTATAAGGGGGGGGGGGGGGGGGTTTGTTTTTTTTTGGATAACCAACTATGAGCTGAAACACAAACATAAAAGAAATGAAAAGCAAAGAAAACAAATAAGACACTAATGTTCACTGTACTTTTCACCAGACCCAAAGCAAACAAGAGAAAAACGCATCAACAATTTCCATTGTAAGATGGTCACCATTTAATAGAACACTGGCAAACAACAAAATCGAGAGCTTCCAGGGGAAAAACTCTGCAAGCAACCAACAACAAAAAAGGAGCCATCTCTTTTTAAGAGTCTTGCAATATCCATTAATTTTTCATGGCTACCCAAATTAGGTATGCCACAGTCACTTTAAAACGTTTTGGGCGTGTTACCGGTGGCTGCTGGAAGGTTAAAACTAGTTAATAGCTGTTTGATAGACGCACTCTGGACCATCGTTTTAATGTTAAAAGATTGGGAGTGTGATGGGATGGGGAGATCAACAAAAAGAAAAACAAATGGGTTGAGGGTGAGGGGGATGTTTTGGACGACGTTTGGGGAACACGCATCTAATTGTAGTGAATGCAGACAAGGACACAGTCCAACCCACGACGTCAGTGGACGTAGAATAATAAAGAAGATGAAGGAGGTCTTGATGGAAGGAAGAGTGCGGATTGGCCAAAACACAGAAGAAACATGTTTTTGGAATTCTGCCCGAAATTGTGGAGCACAACGACTGATTTTAGAGCAGACAAACTGCTCAAAAACATCAGTGGACTGGTACAAAGAGCACAGAGCTGTGTCATCAACATTGTAGTTCCCTTTGATCTTTGCTTATTGGGTATTGTTGAGACACTCTGTGTGTGTGTGTGTGTGTGTGTGTGTGTGTGTGTGTGTGTGTGTGTGTGTGTGTGTGTGCATGCGTACACATCTGTACAGTATGTACAAAGTCACTCGGTATGTATGCGTGCATGTGGGGGAGTGCATGTCAAATCTATATTTTTATGTATGGGAGAGCGAGCGAGCGAGCGAGCGAGCGAGAGAGAGCGAGCGAGAGAGAGAGAGAGAGAGAGAGAGAGAGAGGAGAGAGAGACAGACAGACAGACAGACAGACAGAGAGAGAGAGACGTGGGCACACTGATGTTAAAGCTGATGATACTGAAGCAAAACGATTTCAACCTTTCCCACCAGTGATTTTCATTTTGCCGGTTACGCTGAACGGATTTTTCATTTCAATTACTTTGGCAAATAAAGTTTTCTGCTGGAGGACAGAAACAGCGGAGGACAGTGTAATTCCCTACCTCTCCAGCTCTATGTATTCATTGGTGTAAAATGGTCAGGAGTGAATTAATTTCTGCTGGAGAGAGACAGAAAAGAAGAGAGCGAGGGGAGATAGAGAAGAGAGACAGACAGACAGACAGACAGACAGGGACAGAGAGGGGAGGGAGAGAGAGAGATTCATTTCTTGTCTACAATGTCTACAAATTGACTCAAACTTTTCAAAGATGAGGACATGCGGTTGACAAAGCACATGAAGGGGAAAAGGAGGACTCACGTTTAAACGAAGAACAGGAAGGAGAAGACAAAGACATTGAGTTAACCAAGAATAGGAAGCAGAAGACAAGGACCTGGAGTGAACAAAGAACAGGGAGAAGAAGACAAAGACATGAAGTAACCAAGAACAGGAGGGGATACATGAAGACATTTTTTGTTTCACAAAGAACGGAGGAGAAAAGGGTTACTTGCAGCTACCAAAGGACCTGGACAGAAAGACGGGAACGATTAATTAGCAAAGAATATCGAGAATGAAATGTGGGCATGTAGTTAGCAATGTAGAGGATGAAGTGGGTGAGGAAATGTGTTAACTAATGAACAGTAAAAAAAAGAAGATGAGGACATAGATGAAAAGGAACAGGACATGGAACATGAGAACATCTGTTTCATGCAAACAACAAACAGATAACAAACAAACAAGCAAACAAACGAACAAATCTGTAATGGGGACTGTGAATCTGTGAAGTTTTCGAAGAGAAGGAAAAGAGAAAATTAGGACATGAAGGTCACTATGAACAGGAAGATAGCATGATGACTTCAAGAGAAAGAAGCCCTGGCTGTATCCCTCTCTCTTTCTCTCTCTCTCTCTCTCTCTCTCTCTCCTCTCTCTCTCTCTCTCTCTCTCTCTCTCTCTCTCTCTCTATCTATCTATCTATCTATCTATCATAGTCTCATGAAATACTCATGTGACTTTTTTGATTGGCGGAGGAAGGAGAAGAAGAAAGGAGGTGGTTATGGAGAATGGAGGGGGCAGGTCCAGGATTTCCAGGCTCAGAGAGAGAAGAGAGAGAGAGAGAGAGAGAGAGAGAGAGAGAGAGAGAGAGAGAGAGAGAGAGAGAGAGAGAATCACATTTCACTTTTTTTGTGTTGGCATGTCACTTTGGAAGATGAGGGCATAAAGTTTGCAAAGGGCATGGAGGAGGTTGAGCACGTGCCCGATGGAAATGGATGGAGAGGAAAATGGGAATGGAAGTGGGGAAACGGGGGGGAAGGGAGAAAATGGTGGCTCCTAGAACTACCATTTTTCTTGCTGGTCTGCTCAGATGTATGGAGCTGAAGCTTGATTAAAAACGTTGCGATGTTATTGGTGGCTGCAGCCCGACCAAGGACCAGACGGTTCAAGAGTGCTTGACAGTTGACCCCCCACCATCTTTGTAATCGTCAGAGCGAGCAAAACGGCAGGGGAGGGTTGGGATTCAGAGTATCCAGTGAAAAGAACCAAGGGTTTCCTCATTGTAGGACTAAAATAGTAAGGGGACTAAAGATAGAGAGAGAGGAGAGATGAGAGAGAGAGAGAGGAGAGAGAGAGAGAGAGAGAGAGAGAGAGAGAGAGAGAGAGAGAGAGAGGAGATCGGATAGAAAGGAACTGGATGGCTGCAGAGACTTTCGAGACAGACAGAAGGAATTCACCGAAGAGAGGCAAAGGCAACGCAACACTGATACAGCCAGCATACAGCTGTTTCAGGTCTGTCTTTTTGTGTTTGGCTCCCATACACAGTGACTCTCCGGCGATGGTCCTCAACGCAAACACTGTTTTACTCCGCATACAGCTGTTTCAGGCCTGTCTTTTGTGTTGAAACTCTCATACACAGTGACTACCCACTCACTTCTCAGGCCTATCATTTCTACTTTATAGTAACTATATTGTGTAAACTAAGCAGACATTGAATTCTGTGTTAGCTTGTTTTTTTTTTTTTTTCCCCTCCAAAATGAGTCCATAGACACAAAATTCGTAAATAGTCCTTGTTTGAAAGCTGTAGATCACGATACAACAATTGGCATGTACATAATATGTGACTGTTTAAAGTTGAACCCGAATGTTAGCATTCATATCCAATGCTCAAACCAGCTGACAGAGAATTGGGTGGGAAGCTGGGCAGCGAAAGGGTACGGGTTGGGTATATGGGTCTGAGACGGAATCTGTTGTACATAACACACCACCATCCGATGTGATAATTTTAGGTTCAGCAGCAAGACGAAATGGCAATGTATATTCTGGGGTCAGTGGGCTTCAGCCGTGCAATGAATAGCTGTATACCCGGGCTATAGACTCGGTGTTCAATCATTGTGTTAATGAGGTCGCTACTTTACGTGGGATTTCATAGGCCAGTTGTCACAGCCGAGGTCACAAAAATCATGGGGAAAAAAAAATCATTGCTTGTGTGGATGAGTCATTTGAAAAAAAAAAAGAATGGAGAAAACTATTGCTCACGATGAATTTGAGGCTTGACTTCCTCAGATGTGTCCTTTTCAACACATGCAAAATGTTTTTATTTATATATTTATTCATCTATCTATTTTTCATATAATTCATTTATCTATCTATTTATTTATTTTACCATGGGAACAATAAATTCTTGGCTCACAAACTGACCACAATGCCCAAAACCTAAACAACAGAGAAAAAGTGCAAAAAATCAAGACACTGTTGTTGACTATATTTTCCACCATATCCAAAACAAATAGAAGGGAAAGGCGTCCCTGATTTCCTTTGTAAACTAGTCACTCAAAAGCCACATATGAGCTGGAAGTCTTAAAAGCAACCAGAGACTAAAAAAAAATAAATCTCTTGTCTTGCGAGTCTTGTCATTTTTAAAGGTTCTTATCTGGGATGCGCCGCAGTGAATACACGTTAAAAAAGAGCGGGCAGTTTTAATGGTTGTTATTGGAGGGCAAGAGGTAGTGTATAGTTTTCGACCGGTACATTCTAGCCCCGCTCTATAATGTTGGGAGGAAGAAGGCGGCGATGCAAGAGGAAGAGCATTTCAAAGGAATGGCAGCGGAGACGCACAGGCAGGGGATGGGAAGACTGGGAGCACGTTTAGGTCATAGAGGATCCTATTTCAGTGGATGCAAATCGCCAGACAGTCCCACCCACCACCACGTTCTTGAACACAGACGGATGAGAGGCCTCAGTGGAAAGAGAATGTGGACTGACCCATTCCAGGAGAAAAATAAGAGAGAGGAGACAGACTGAGAGCGGAGCAGAGAGAGAGAGAGAGGAGAGAGGAAGAGAGACAGAAACCGAGAGAGAGAGAGAGATTGAGAGAGAGCGAGAGAGAGAGAGAGAGAGAGAGAGAGAGGAGAGAATGTGTGCTGTCTGTTAAATGAGAGGGTCAGCGTTGTTGACTCTCTCTCTCTCTCTCTCTCTCTCTCTCTCTCTCTCTCTCTCTCTTCTCTCTCTCTCTGTTGCTAGCTGTTGTGTGTGTGGTGGGTGTGGTGCGAGAGAGAGAGAGAAGAGACGAGGAGATATGATGAGCCGAGAGTGGAAGTGATGAGGACGCGAGAGAGAGAGAGAGAGAGATAGAGAGAGGGGAGAGAGAGAGAGCGCAGAGAGTCGTTCCGGCAGAGGAACCTTCGACGAGGAGAGGAGGGAGTGATGAGAGATGTAGAGAAAGAAAGCATGTGAACGAGTGGAGGGGAGACGAACGAGGCCGAGTGTGTCAGCCAGAGAGGAGAGAGTGAGAGAGAGAGAGGAGCCGAGAGAGTGAGAGAGAGAGAGGACGATTGAAGAGATCGAGAGAGACGCGATACAGATAGATGAGACAGCGAACAGGCAGCGCGCGACAGAGAGGGGACAGCGTTGACAGACAGCAAGACAGGGAGAGATGAGACAGACAGACAGATAAGGCCACCGCCACCATACAGAATACAGGACCAGGCAGGACAGAGAGACAGCTTGACAGACAGCCAGACAAGGGACAGACAGGACAGACAGATAAGGCCATTACCCCCAAAGGGCTAGTGGCCAATCAAGGTCCAGGCATTTGCTAACCAACACTCCAACATTTATCAAACTTTCTGCCACAGTCTCCCCCCGCCCCGTCCCTCTGCATAGTCTTCCTGCTCTCCTCCTCTTTCTCCACCCCATCTCTCTGGACCCTCAAGTCCCCCCCCCACCCCCCACCCCTTTCCAATTGCCCATCGTCAGAAGGGGATCGATCTAAACAGTCAGAAGAGTAGAGATCGGCAGCCATTGGCCTTGCACCTCCCAAGACCGGAGAGTCCCTCCAAGGGTGTAATTGATCGGCATCTAAACTGAGCGTTCTTGAGCGGGTTAAGGACAGGGAGAGGTCTTCAGAGTGGCCAGTCTGGCTGTTAATTGATTGAGGGAGTATTTAAAATCACGTGGGCTTCTCCTCCTTCTCCTCTCTTTCCTCCTTCTCCTCCTCCTCCTCTCTCTCTCTCTCTCTCTCTCTCTCTCTCTTTCTGTCTCTCTGTCTGTCTGTCTGTCTGTCGTCTGTCTCTCTCTCTCTCTCTCTTTTCTCGATTCTTCCTATGAAAACGATATGTCCAGATCTTGATCCTTTGTAATGAAAGAGGAGAATACATGACACAAACAAACATACGCATTGAATTACATTGTACATGTAGTCTCCCCTCTCTCTCTCTCTCTCTTAGTCTCTCTCTCTCTCTCTGTCTCTCTCTCTGTCTCTCTCTCTCTGTCTCTCTCTCTGTCTCTCTCTCTGTCTCTTTCTCGCGCGCGCGGCCTGATCGATGCTAACTTTTTTTGTTGTTGTTGAGGCCTCAGAAAGAGCTGTTTCATAATGTCTCATAGTCTTTTTTAATGGAAATAAACATTTACCTGAATGTCCGAGTAAAGGAGGAGGTAAGTAGTTATTCAAATTAGACGAGGCACTTTGGGGCAAAGAGGAGTTTGGATTACATTGAGACATGACACATAGAGAGCAATGACGAGAGCGAACGACGCGAATTGGAGGAGGGAGAGGGCGAGAACGCTGATGAGGAGAGAGAGGAAAGAGAGGAGAGGTTGAGAGAGTGCTTCGGAAGAGAGAACTCCGAAGGAAGAGAAGAGAGGGAGACTGACGAGAGAGCGAGGATGACGATGAGAAGAGACAACGAACTGCGATTCTGTGATGACAAGGAGGAGTGTCGGGAGGTGGCGATGAGGAGACTATCCTGAGATTGTGAGAAGATTGACGAGATGGAGGAGAAGGCGACGAGACGAGAGGGAGATGGTTTAGAGTATGATCGAGAGGACGGAGAGAGGGCCCCCGACGACGTCGAGCGCGGGATTGAGATGAAGAGAGAAGGACGCTAAATTACGGATGAGAACGTGTCGACGAGATGGAGGATAGATGGATGAGAGTAGAGGAGGGACATAGAGAGAAGAAGAGGAGATCGAGAGGAGAGAATGTGAGAGGAAAGATGGAGTAGCATGAAAGAGAGTGAGAGAAGGAATGATAGGAGAGAGAGGAGATCGGGTAGATCTTTTGCCTCCGGAGATCGGCAGGAGAACACGAAGAGAGAGAGAAGCAATACCCGAAGGTAAGCGAGGGGGACAGGAAACGAAGGAGGCGAGCGATTTAACACAATCACTCCTATTAATGACCGTAAAGTCAGATTTAAAGTCAGAAACATAGAAGCGACCATTTTGGACACATTTCTTGGAATGTTGTTTCTTTGCTACTTCAATCGGACTGGCGCACAGTGAACGCGCATTCTCAAAAGTGGGGTGGAGGCTGTGGCTGAACCGTGAATAGTTAATGGCTGTTGGAGTGGTGCACTCTAGACCAACTCTTTACTGTTTGGAGGAGGAAGCAACAGCGGTTTTTTTCCTTTTTTGATGGGAGGAGATGGTCTGTGCGAAAAAGGAAGTGGGGGAATGGTGCGGGAGGAGGGGGTGAAGGGGTGGGAATGGTTGGGAGGTAGCAATTGTCTATGGCAAAATCTTGGTACCAGGCGGTCCCGTTCTAGTGACTGCGTAACCCACCAGGCAGACTCCACCAACGACCTTGTCGGACACGAAAGAGGGAAGAGGTTAAAGGAGGGCCTCAATAGAAGGAGAGTGCGGATAAGCCAATGCCAGAAAAAAAGAAATGAATCAGAGTTCTGCCATAAACTAGGCGCACACAGTGACCGTGAATGTACAGCAGGCAGCAAGGCCATAAACAACAGAATACTGGGTAAAAAAACAGCGCACAAACTTTGTCATCAACACTGGCGTTTCTGTTTGATTCTTTACTGCTTGGCTGGAGAGATGGAGGAGAGACAGACAGGCAGACAGACCAGACAGACAGACAGGAGACCGAAGACAGAGGAGAGAGAGAGAGAGAGGGAGAGAGAGAAAACAAACACACCACACACACACAGAGGGGAGAGAGGAGAGGAGGAGATGAGAGGGAGAGACGAAGGAGAGAGAAGAGAGACGAGAGGAGAGAGAGAGAGAGAGAGAAATCACTTATGACTCCCTCTCAAGTTTCAGAGTTTTAGCTGACCAGCACCCCAACAACAGCATCAAACATTCTAAAATATATAGAGACGCCCCCCCCGAGAGGAGAGAGAGAGAGAGCCCCCCCCACCCCCCACCCCCCCCCACTCAAGTTTCAGAGTTTAGTGACAGACCCCACCAGAGCCAACATTTATAATATATAGAACGCCCCCCCCCCAACCCCCCCCCACCCCCACCCCCCCAACGCACCAGCTCCGCTGCCCCCTTTCCCCCTCTTTTTTCCATCCTGTCACTCCACCCTCACCTCCATATCACCTCCCGATGTTGCCTGTACCGGAAGGGATCGATCCTAGGCAGCCGGAGAGCGGATATCGGCAGCCGTTGACATTGCACCTCCCGAGACCAGAGAGTCCCTTCAAGGGGGGTAATTGATGGCCGTAAATGCACGTCTTGACCTTGGACGGGTGAAGGATTGCGATAGGGGGTCTTCAGGGTGGCCAGTTTGGCCTCTAATTGATGAAGGGTGTCTCTAAGTCATGTTGACTGCCCCCCCCCCCTTCCCCCCACGCGAACTCTCTCCTGTATCATCTCCCTCCTTCCCTTTTCCCTTTTTTTTTTTAAAATGACAGGTCCAGACCCTGACTCTTTGCTTAGAAAGTGGATAACATCATAAAAAGCAAAGAGACACTGCTGAATTGCAGAATGACGAGAGAGAGAGAGAGAGAGAGAGGAGAGCATAGTTATGCGTGCGCGCCTGTGTGTGTGTGTGTGTGGTGTGTGTGTGTGTGTGTGTGTGTGTGTGTGTGTGTGTGTGTGTGTGTGTGTGTGTGTTGTGTTCTAAAGAGTATGAGGACTCTGTTACCTCCACTAGTCCACATCCCTGAAATGAGATAGAAAGAATGAACGAATAAAACAAAACCAATGAGATAGTTAATTCCCTCAAAGAATCTGATTGCATCTCTCTAATCTCTCTCTCTCTCTCTCCTCTCTCTCTCTCTCTCTCTCTCTCTCTCTCTCTCTCTCTCTCTCTCTCTCTCTCTCTCTCTCTCTCTATCTCTACTTTATGTTTACGGAATTGTCAATGTCTTTTGGTTTGTCTGTGCTGTTTGTGTTCTGAGTATCTGTTGTGGTTTGATTGTCTGTCATGACTATTTCATTCTCTCTCTCCATCTCTCTCTCTCTCTATCTCTCTCTCTCTCTCTCAATCTCTCTCCTCTCTCTCTCTCTCTCTCTCTCTCTCTCTTGTAAGCGTTTTACGATAATATTGCAAAGTGCCAAGTCAGTTTAGATCCGAAAATATAGTCATGAATCTGTCAATCTGTCTTTTATAAAGCCTTTAAGTTGCATTCCATTCTCACTTCTTAAACGTATTACAAGTTAGTTTTGGAGGATTTCACTGTCGCAACTGTCAGTACTGAAAAATAAATTGTATGTATGTATCCCATCATGAGAGGCAATGGCCTACACATGATTAAACTTTCAGTATTCCGTATTCCGTTTATTCCGTATCTCTTCTCTTCTCTCTCTCCTCTCTCTCTCTCTCTCTCTCTCTCTCTCTCTCTCTCTCTCTCTCTCTCTCTCCCTCTCTCTCTCTCTCTCTCTCTCTCTCCTCTTTCCCCAGCCGTTCCGTTGTCCACCCCATCATCCCTTCCAAATTCAGATCAAATTGCAAAGATGAAGGAGTGATGTTCATTTTTAGATTGGGTCAGAGGTCCCTCAACAGTTAAACACAGTATCTCCCTCCCTCCCTCATCTCTCTCTCTCTCTCTCTCTCTCTCTCTCTCGCTGTCTCTCTCTCTCTCCCTCTCTCTCTCTCTCTCTCTCTCTCTCTCTCTCTCTCTCTCTCTCTCTCTCTCTCCTTTATTAAATTGCATTGTTTTTCAAGAAGTTCACTGCTTTAATGATGCGACAATGGTAGTGTACATATGGAGATTTTCGTTCTGCCCACGCAGGGCTAAACATTATTATTGAACGTCTTTATTGGATTTGCTCTCTTCATTTTCTCACTCCCCCCCCCCCACCCCCACCCCACCCCTATGTTTCTCGTATTTGTTTAGACCTTAGACATTCCTTAACATGGAACTATTAATTTTGCACCTCAGAGTCATTTACAATTGCATTTCCTAAATTAACCTTTAATGTTTGTTTCAAGTGTGATGCCCATTTCCAAACAGAGCAAACACACACACACACACACACACACACACACACAACACACACACACACACACACACACACACACACACACACACACACACACACACACACACACGCGCGCGCGCGCGCGCGCGCGCGCGCGCGCGCGTGCGCGCGCGCGTGCGCGCCGCTGAGGTAGAATGTGTGAGGGACACTTGTCAATGTTTATTTAATATACAACAGGAAACAGACCGGTGACCTTTCGATAAACATTCCTTTCTTGGACCCACAAGGTTACCAGGCCTAAAAGCTTGCAACAAAACAACAACAAAAACAACGAAAAACAACAAAGCCAGCAGCTGTCAGCAAAAAATGACGGCCCCTTCCGCAACGGAAATGATGAGATTAGAGATACGCCCCCCCCAATGTAGTGCTGCTGCCCATCCATTCTACCCACTCCCAACCCTGAAGAGAAAACAATTCTGACAGCTGAACTAAATCGTCGCCTTTTTTAGCATCCGAACTTATCAACAGCATTTTAGAAAACAAGCAAACAAACAAACAAACAAACAAACACACATGTTTTACCGTATGAATGAAGGATTCGGTAAAACAGTTTCTCACATACAGAGTAATAAATGTAAATCACTTTTCAATCATAATCTTAAAATTCTTTTCTGACACACAAATCACTGTGTATTTGTTTGTGCTCGTGTGTGTGTGTGTGTGTGTGTGTGTGTGTGTGTGTGTGTGTGTGTGTGTGTGTGTGTGTGTGTGTGTGTGTGTGTGTGTGTGTGTGTGTGTGTGTGAGAGAGAGAGAGACAGGACAGACAGACAGACAGACAGACAGACAGACAGAGGACAGACAGACAGACAGAAAAGTCCAGGCCCGCCATTAATGAAGCGGATGACATTTAAACAAGAGGAAAAGTTGTTGTGGTAAGGAGAGTAAGGAAAAGTGAGATGGAGGGGACGAATGATTGGAAACACTGGCACAAAAAGGAGAAGTTGTTGCGGAAAAGAGAGGAAAGAGATCAGTCTTTCTTTCTGTCTTTCTGCGTACGCAGGCTGATACTCCTGCGGACGCTGCTCCACAGGTTGTGGAGTCTTGTGTGTATGACCGGTTTTTTTTTTATCCCGCCATTAAGGCAGCCATACTCCATCTTCGGGGAAGCTGTGAGTGATGCAACTTCCTTTTGTTTTTTGGTTCGCCTTGAAATGACCATGTTTCTTTAGCTTTTGCACAGGGAGACGCCACAGTCAAAATAATTTGAAAAAAAAAAATGTCGGCGGTGCTATTGATTTCTGCTGGAAGGCGGTTTATAGTTCATGGCTGTTTGAT
>JADBJO010000841.1:442982-445482 GCA_016801955.1 Conus betulinus
GTGTGTGTGTGTGTGTGTGTGTGTGTGTGTGTGTGTGTGTCTCTGTCTGTCTGTCTGTCTGTCTGTCTGAGTGTTTGTGTGTGTGTGTCTGTGTATGTCTCTGTGTGTGTTATTGCACGTCACTTTGCAAGATGAGGACATGCAGTTTGCAAAGCGCAGAAAGAGGCGGACTAAATGCAAGAGGAGAATATAGGGCGACGGATACAGGAGGGAGACAGGGTGGTGGATAGGGAGAAGCAGGCAGACAGGGGGTAGAATTCGTAGAAATGCCATTTTTTCTCTCTGCTGCACTCGAATGCATCAAGTCCAAGCTAAATTAAAGCTATGTGATGTCATTGGTGGCTGTAGCATGACCACAGGCCAGATAGTTTCAGAGTGCTTGACAGTTGACTCCACACCATCGTTGTAATCGTCAGAAGCAGGATGGCGGCGGCAGAAGTTTGGGAACAGGGGTGCCCAGTCAACAGAAACCTGGCTTGTCTGCCTGTAGAACTAAATGGTAACGGGCGGAACAGGAGGAAATCGGTAGGAAAGAAATTGGATGGCTGCTCAGACTTACGAGACAGACTGAGGGAATTTACTGAAGATGCGATGGTCGTCAAGGCAACACCGACACACTCTGCATATAGCTGTGTCATCACGATTTCTCTCTTTTTTTTTGTTGTTCTTTGTAGCCCTTAGATAGTGATGGCGCAGTCACTTCTTAGACCGAACGATCTGCTTTTATTAACTATTGTGTGCAAACTAATTGTGTTTAAGATTGAGCTGGTAGTGTAATACTTTTCTCCAGAATTAGTTTATTGACAAGAAACAGGCATACAGACGTAGAACGACTATACTAGTGATGGTGCGACATTTGGGATTGGAGATACGTTTTCATACGTTAGGGAAAAAAAAACCCATTGAATTCCAGATGTAATGTCCTCACCTACTAAGTGCGAATGACAAAGGGAAAGACAGAACCTTCTGAACATAATACTGCATGATACTCGCTGACAATGTTCGGATTAGCAGCAAAAAAATGGCATGTTGTATTTTGGGGTCAGTGGGCTTTGACCTCTCAACGACTGAGTGCTGCAAATTCAGTGCTCAACCAAAAATTTACCGGACGACCTATGTTTTGTACGGTTTTGTAAAGCAGTATTAACAGCAAATGCCACAACATGCAGTAAACATTCCATGACATGAATGATTTTATGAAATGTGAAGAGTCCTTCAAGACAGGAAGCATGCGAATTAATGTTGTATAACAGTGCGAAGTTAGCACTGCGTACGTTGCTGCTATCAACTGTTATTATATAAAAAAAAAAAAAAAAAAAGAAAAGCCCCAGAAATGTTAACTGATCATGGTGAAATTAAGACTTTAGTTCTGTAGAGAGGTCCTAGTTTTCTGTGACATTGGAGCGGGGGGGGGGGGGGGGGGGGGAGGCAAGATTTTTCAGTTTTTAAACAATGTATTTTTTTCTTATTAGTGACAGTTGAGAACCAGATGAATGTGAACGATTGAAAAAGTCACCAGTTTCCACTATTGACTCACTTTTCACTATTCCAAAAGCAAACAAGAGGAAAATGCATATACGGTTTCCGTGGTAACACAGTCACTCATAAAACGCTTGTATCTCCCACTTTTTTTGCGAGTCTTTTAATTCCTAGTTTTTATAGCCGCAGAGCGTGGATGAGTCACAGTCATCATTCATTAAACAAATTGTGGGCGGTTACTGATTGTTGCTGGAGGACAAAAAGTTAGTCACTGGCTGTTTGACTGGTGGACTCTGGCCCACAGTTTGGTGTTGGGAGGAGGGCAACGGTAATGAGAAGGGGAAGGAAATGAAAAGGAATGGAATAGCAGGGGAGTGGTGTCTGGGGCGACGTTTTCGGAACAGGATCACCGCGCAATCCCACCAACGTCCTTGGTGGACATAGAAGAGAAAAGAGAGATAAAAAGAGTCCTTGATGGAAGGGTTGTTTGTATTGGCCATGCCCAGAAAAAAACATCAGAGTTCTCCCAGAAACTTTGGAATACATTGAATGATCAAAACGGTCGTAAACAACCGCGTACTTGTACACACAGCCAGCAGAAGGCTGTGTCATCAACACTGTCTTTTCTCTTTGACCCTTGGCTGTGGGAGAGAGAGAGAGAGAGAGAGAGAGAGAGAGAGAGAGAGAGAGAGAGAGAGAGAGAGAGAGAGAGAGAGAGAGAGAGAGAGAGTTCATCTCCTTGTGTCAAGCAAGTCGCTAGATTGTTTTTGGAAGACGAGGACATAGTGTTAGCAATGGTGAGGAGGAGTGAATTGGCTGCCGGCAGAGAGTGAAAGATGGTGGACCGGACTGGCTAGGAGACGTGCGTATCTGTGTTAAGGAGGGGGGGGGGGGGGGGGTTTAAAGTGGAAGCTATTAAAAGTGCCATTTTTCTTGCTGATGGTTATGGCTGTATAAGTAATCAAAGAACAGACCTTATTTATGAGGTGATTCCTGGTCGTTCTTTTGGAATTGCCCAAGG
>JADBJO010000841.1:455482-465482 GCA_016801955.1 Conus betulinus
TATTATAGTATAGCATATATATAAATAGGATATATATATATATATATATATCTATAGCGTATATATATCCTCATATAACACCGGCAGTAGGCGACCACTAAAAGGAGAGCCAGCGCCTAATAAAATCTCTTAAAGTGCTCAACCCCTTGGGGAGCAACATCTGTTAAAAATAGGATGGTAAAAGGAAGTTTTAAAATCAACAGATCTGTTTATATCGAGCGCTGGCTCTCCTCTCCTCATATAACACCGGCAGTAGGCGACCCAAAACCATCCTGAGGAGAGCCAGCGCTCGAAACAGATCTGTTGATTTTAAAACTTCCTTTTACCATCCTATTTTTAATATATATATATATATATATATATATATATATATATATATATATATATATATATATATATGTGTGTGTGTGTGTGTGTGTGTGTGTGTGTGTGTGTGTGTGTGTGTGTGTGTGTGTGTGTGTAGTTTACATCGGATGTTTAATTCGTTTTAGTTAGATTTATGCTCACATCACTTATTTGTGCTTTCTTGGAAGTATTTCCTGAAAAGCCTTTTCAGGGGCTGGTAGGCGTGTTGTAGGAATTAGAAATGATGTTGGAAATAAACAAGGTGTGTGTGTGTGTGTGTGTGTGTGTGTGTGTGTGTGTGTGTGTGTGTGTGTGTGCAGAGAAAAGTGCAGATGAACGCTCTCTCTCTCTCTCTCTCTCTCTCTCTCTCTCTCTCTCTCTCTCTCTCTCTCTGGGTTTGGTCTGTCCTTTTTCTTACACTGTGCAAAGTCGCTAAAATGAACTCAAGATGTTTCGTGTAAAACCATGCCCGTTTCCACAGTGTGGAACATACCAAGCCCAGAGTTGTTTTTTGTTTGTTTGTTTTTTTGGGTTTTTTTTTTTTCTTTAGAGCAAGTGATTCGGACAAAATAATTGAAACGTTCAGGAGACAGATCAAACATGGCTGGTCGTATTTGTACGTACATCAACAGGGGGTCAAAGATATCAGGGACTAAGCTCTTTCACGTTCTGCATCAGAATGATTTTTTGAGTGCCTGTCGAGATTCCTTTTGTAGGGAACGAAAGGCCTCCAAAAGCCAGCTCACCGATTTGTTTGGGGACAATGTGGAGAAGAGTTCCATTGAATCCGAGGACTGTCGTCAAGACGTCTCTAGTCTTTCATCTGGGGGAAGCCATGCTGTTTGGAGGGAAGATTAAGATTTTCAGGACCAAGTCATCAATTAGAATGACGGCATCTGTCTGCTTTGAATAGACGACGTCTGTTACTGAGGCATTTCTTTTCAACGCTGTCCCTGGATTTCGTTCCAGCTGTCCTCATCTTGATATTTCCTTCGTTTGTTATTTCGCTCATTTGTTTTTCTCTTCATACGCTTTCCTTTTTACTCTTTGTCCAGAAGGCTGTTTCTCAATTATTTCAGCTTTATTTTATTTCATGTTACTTTATTACATTTTATTTCATTATATTCTATTTCATTTTAATTTAACCGTGTCTTCATTCCTTCTTCCTTTAATACATGTTTTCCTTTCCTTTTTTCTTTCTTTCGTTGTTTCTTTCTTTCTGTCTGTCTGTCTTTCTTTCTTGGTTTTCTTCCTTCCTTCTTACTATTATTCGTTCCGTCTTTCCATCCTTTTTTAATCACATTTTTGGCTTCACGTTTCTTTTCTTTCTGTATTTCTTTCTATCATACTTTTTTTGCTTTCTATGTTCTGTCTTTCCTTTTTCTTTCTTCTTTTCTTTCTTTCTTTCTACCTCGGATTTCAGAGTATTTTCTCTAGTCTAGTCCGATGTGTGTGTTTTTTTTTCTGGATATAAGTTAAAGTGTATATCAATTGCTGTAGAGGAACAGAAAATAAATCCTCATGTCCTCAAATATTCGGACGATTCTACCATTGAGAATCTTTCCAACTCCTGTTCTACCTATTTTGATTAAATCAAAAAGTTCGCTTTATGGCGCAAAAAAAAACTGTCTCCATGTGAATGATTTTTCAAACAAAAGAAGAATGAATTGTTTTGTGTAAAAAACCACCATCCATAACCAAACGTTATCATAATCCAAACGGTTGAAGGAGTGGATGATATGAATATCTGGTCATTATTTTGGACGAAAACGTCAGTCTTTGACAAGAAGGCAGAGAATGTTACATAGAAGCGTCAAGAATCTATAGCCTGCAGAAACTGAGATGTATTGGCGTCCATTCAAAGTCATTACAAACTTACTTTCATTGTTAAGATTGAATCGCTGATGACGCTACTGGGACGAAGAGGGAGGTGAGGGGTTGGGTTAGGGTTGGAGACTGGAAGGAATGATGTACGTATCATTCTGTTGAGAAGCCATGTTAGATAAATGCTGCCCCAGTGGACAGCAGCTTCAATGGTCAGTCTTTGGTGGAAGGGGTGATGATATTAACTCCCTCCGCACCCCCCCCCCCCCCCCCCACTTCCCTTTTTGAGATGTTGTTGTTCTACTTGTTTTCTATTTTGTTGTTCTCCACTCTTTCGTCTAAAAGGCTCATATCTTTCCTTCTTTTTCCTTTTTCCTCCTTTTCTTTTTTTTTTTAGGTTTTTCTTTTTTTTTTTTTTTTCTTTCTTTCTTTCTTTCTTTCTTTTTCTTCTTTCTTTCTTTTCTTTTTTTCCTTTCTTTCTTTCTTCCCTGTAGAATTGCCCTCACTAATGTTTTGCTTTTTGTTTGTTTGTATTTTTCTGTGTTTGTTAGTTCCACATCATATGTTTGATTCTTTTAGTTAGGTCTATGTCCACATCACTTATTTTGTGCTTGCCTTCAAGCGTTTCCTGAACAGCCTTTTATGGCGATAGGGCGTGTCAGTGGGAGTGGGAAGAGTTTCAGAACTGTTAGAATGCGAAAAATGATGTTGGGAATGAACAGAGAGAGAGACGAGAGAGAGAGAGAGAGAGGGGGGGGGAGAGAGAGAGAGAGAGAGAGAGAGAGTCTCGCACTCTCTCTCTCTCTCTCTCTCTCTCTCTCTCTCTCTCTCTCTCCAATAATCTGATTGCTTTTCATTCTCTCTGTCCATCTATCACTCTGTCCATTCTAGATTTTTGTTGTTGTTGTTGTATTTCTGTGGAGGAGGAGAGAATACTTCAATGTATGTGATCCATATGATCCTTAACGTGTGTAATTACATTCGGATACCAGCCATCACCACCACTTTGTCCCATCGTTGCTTTTTTCCTCCCATCCAATCAAATGTCAACGCGACACAAATAAGCACAGGGTGTGATGCATCGGCATAAAAAAAAGGTTTGTTTGGGACTTCTTTTCTTCATCTCCTTGAGCAGGATTTGGTTTTGGTGGTTTGTTTTTCTCATACGATTCGTTAAGTGGCATAAAGCTTTTGCTGAGATAGTTGTTTGTCTTTGTGTTTGTAGTTTTGCGTGCTCTCACTCTCCCTATCTGTCTCTGCATCCCCATGCGTCCTTCACACCACCACCCCCTCCATCCAGCTCCCTCCCCTAGCCTTCCCACTTCTATTGACCAGCCCTGGACAGAAGCGTCCGTACACTGAAACACGTGCACGCCCCCAAACACATACAAATGCTATCACGCACGCGCGCGCGCGCACACACGCACACACACACACACACACACACACACACGCACACGCACGCACGCACGCACGCACGCACGCACGCACGCACGCACGCACGCACGCACACACACACACACACACACATTCACACACACACATTCCACATAGTTGAACTGAACTCAAGATGTTTCGTGTAAACCACTCGGTTTTCAACGTCTTGCACACCATGTACGGAGGATTTTTTGAAGAATAAATGATTCGGACAAAATAATTGACAAGTTCAGAAGATACATAAAACATGGCTGGTCGTATTTTCACGTACATCTAGGGAGGGTCTGAGACATCAAGGAATTTCAGGGACTAAGCTCATTTACGTTCATAATAAAAATTGTGTCTTGAATGTCTGCCAATTCCTTTTGTAGCGAACGAAAGGCACCCCAAAGCAAGTTCACCAATAATTGTTCGGGCACTATGCGGATTTAGGTGGAGAAGCATTCCACTGAATCTCAGAGACTGTCTTCGAAACGTCTCTAGTCTGTCATTGGAGGGAAGCCATGTTCTCTGAAGGGAGGATTAAGATTTTCAGACCAAAGGCATCCATCAGAATGATGGCATCTGCCCGCTTGGAAAGAGAACGCTCGTCACTGAGACATTTTCTCTTCAGTTGTTATCCTGAATTTCCTTCCGTCCGTCCTCAATTTGTTTTTATTTTCGTTCGTTATTTCGTTTTTTTTTTGTCTGTTTATAGTTTTCCTTTTCATTCCTTGTTCAAATGCCAAATGCTCATTTCTGAATCATTTCCGCTTTTACTTTTTTGTTGTTGTCTTTCTGTCCTTCTTCCGGACATTCTCACGTTGCTGCTTTAAGAAGATTCCTAAGTACCTGAGCATTTTGTTTGTGTGGAATCTTTTTAGTTGATGTTTCTCACCCAAATCACTTTTACTGCGATCACGGCAACATGGAATATTGATCTGCTCTCACTGTGGCATTTGCTGTCGTTACAACCTGACAGTCTCCTCTCTCTCTCTCTCTCTCTCTCTCTCTCTCTCTCTCTCTCTCTCTCTCTATCTGTGTGTGGGTGTGTGTGTGTGTTGTGTGGGGTGTTCCCATTCTCCTCACAAAATGGTAACACAGCTTTGTTTGTTGACTCTTTTGTCCTGTTTGAGGTTTTTCCCTTCATTTGTGTACTTGCACTCTATATGCATTGCGTGTATGTGCATGGATCCGTTCGTGCGTGCATGCATATAGACGTGCGTGCGTGCGTACGCGTGAGTGGGTGTAATATGTGTGGGGGGATGCTATGCGTGTGTGTATATGAATGAGAGAGAGAGAGAGAGAGATGAGATGAGAGGAGAGAGAGAGAGAGAGAGAGAGAGAGAGAGAGAGAGACGAGAGAGAGAGAGAGAGAGAGAGAGGAGCATCCTTCAGAAAATGTTTGGAAAGACTTTCTCTTGTGAATATTATTTGCTGGAGACAAATGACCTACCTGGTGAGACAGCTTTTTGTTTTTGGTGTGTGGCTCATTTGGAATCGTTTCTAATCATGAACCGAAAACAAAATGGTTCCTGTAAATCGATGTTTATTTTCAAAATTCAACTGCGACGTTACTTGACAATAGTTCCAGATAACTGTAACGGAAAACAATTGACCAATATATTACATTGATAGAACACAGCCATTTGTATGTTCAGATATGATAAATTATATCATCAATTATCAAACGTGGGAAATGTTCAAGAATTTGAGGGAAAAAAGTCTCTTTAAGGAATTTACATTCTTGAGAACTAGCATTGTGTTTAAATGTCTCGATTCATGACATAGCAAAAAAAAAAAAAAAAAAAAAACATCCAAAACCCAGTTCATGAGTTCATCTGGGCAGAAAGTGGATTAAGGCGGAGACAAGTTTCGTCGAATTATAGACACTGTCGTCGAGACACGGTTAGTCTTTATCTGAGGGAAGCTGTGTTGTCTGGAGAGAGGATTAAGATTTTCAGGTCCAAGTCATCATTGAGAATGATGGCATCTGTCGGCTTTGGAAGAAAAGGACGTCTGTCTCGCAGACGTGGTCCTTTCAACATGAATACCGGCTGTCTTTTTTTTTGTTGTTGTTTCTTTCTGTCTTTTTTCCCCTTTCTTTTTCTTCCTTTGTTTGTCTGTTTCCCCTTTCGTTCGTTATTTCAGTCCTCCTTTTTTGCGTTTCTTTTCATACCTTTTCTCTCTTCATTGCTTGTCTGAGTGTTCAGTTTTCCATTCATTTCCGCCTTTATTTAGTTCATGTATCTTCTGTCTGTTTTGTTCGTTCTTTTTTCCCTTTTTCTTTCTTTCTTCTTTTCTTTCTGTTGTTCTTCTATGCAGCTTGTTTGAAGTTTTCCCCGTTTCTTTCTTTTCTCTGTTTCATCCATACCCCCTCAGTCTTCACGCGAGTGTTGTTGTGGCCCAGTGCCTTTCTTTTCGTGAAAAATGAATTTAAGTAATGATTCATCCATACCGGTGATTTTCTTCTCTTTCCTTGCTATGACTAATCCTTTCCTTCTCTCTTGTCTGTGATGGCAGTGTTGCTGGCCCAGAAATATAAGAACGTGTACAGCAAGGGTCTGTTTCATTTCTGTCCTCTCTGCCTCTCATGTTTTGTCTCCGCGTTTCATTACAGGATCTTAATGCGTTCCAGAAATCCAGCATCCACTATTTTTTTTTTTCACTGCATCAGACTTTCGAGATTTTTTCTAACTCTCTCTCTCTCTCTCTCTCTCTCTCTCTCTCTCTCTCTCTCTCTCTCTCTCTCTCTCTCTAATACACACACACACACCACACACACACACACACACACGCACGCACGCACGCACGCACGCACGCACGCACGCACGCACACACACACACACACAGATGTACACACGCACACACATGCGCACACGCACACACGCACACAGGTGTGCATGCATGTATGCACAGAAACACACTTCGCATACATACGCTAATGCGCGTGCGCGTACAAAAACAGTTAAAAATCGTTACCAGACTGGGTAAGACAAAGGCTTCCTACAAGACAGGAGCAATCACGCGCCCGTGAGTTTGTTCCCCTTTCAGAGAAACTGCGTAACACTGAAATTAGTGTCCAGCTCCAACGCAAAAATTGAGAGTCTCAACAAACTATTGAGCAATACTTTAAAAAAAAAGTTGTCATTCTGGCCATAGTACTTTTTCCTCTGACGCGTGAAGGACCTACTACCTCTTCTAATTTGAGAGGATTAAGTGATCACCCGCTCTTCGTTTTCATTGTCCTGAACACTGTGTATCTTGCCGCCTAAAGAAGACCTAAGAGGTCTGAACGCGTCGTGTTTTGTCTTGTAATTTGTTTGCCACGTTAACCAGCGGAGTTACTTAAAAATTCTTCCGCTATTTCTTTCTATGTAGCTATTTCTATTTCTGACCTCTATTTCCGCCTGCAACCACCTCACTGTGAAACAACCTATACTAATTCTGCCCTACTTTTCCCAATGATAAGGAAACAAAGAAACAAAATGAAGTCTTTCACTGTGGTAGGCAGTCTGTTCATGTTGCTGTGAATTATATTAGAGTCATTCCATTGTGGGAGCTCTTGTAAACGGAGCAGCTCAAACTAAAGGCTAGTTATTGGACAGCATTTTCTATGGCCAACAACGGATGAAAGGGGATCGCATTATTGTCCGTTTCTTGTTTTGTGTTTCTTTTTTTTAATTATTGCACACGCTTCTTCGCTTTTCCGTTTCTCCTTTTCCTCTCTCAAAGGTTCATGTCCTTCCTTCCTCTGGGAAAAAAGAGGCTTAGCCTTTTTTTCCCCCCCCCCTCAAGAAATGCCCTGAATGATATTTGGTGTTGTTTTGTTTTTGCCACATCGGATCTTTAATTCTTGAGTTTGGCTTATGGCCTGAAAACCTTTCGCCATGCCCTTCAGAACTTCTTGTTCTGAACGAAAAGCCTTCACAGGGGGGAAAAGGCTTGCAGGCAGGAAGAATGCCAGAACTGGTACATGAAATATGTTGAAGATGGATGAAAGATGTGGGGGGGGGGGTGGGGGGGTGGGGGATGGGGGGGGGGGGGGGGGGGGCGTGCGTGCGTGCGTGCGAATGTGTGTGTTTTTTTTCCAAGGCTGTTCTTCCGCATGCAGTGAATCTATCTCTGTTTCCTACGGATGGTAACGTTGCATTGCTCGCCGTTTGTAAATGGCGTCTTTCCGGAGGGGGAGGGGTAGGTTCGGGGGTGGGGGGGGGGAGGGCAGGAAAGAGGGGAGGGGTGAGTTTGTTAACGTTGTATCTCGGACGTGAACTGGTACCACTGGATTATGTTGGTGGTAGTGGTGGTGTGTTGTGGTGAGTATTGTGATTGTTATTGTTTCTGTGAGCCGTCATCAGTCCTTTCAAATTATGTGTCTATCTCACTGTACACCAGTTCTGCTTTTATCGCGGTTTCTCTCACTCTGTCACCTTCCCCCTGTTTCTGTCTGTCTGTCTGTCTGCCTCCCTGCATGTCTGTCTGTCTGCCAGCCTGTCTGCCTGTCTACCTGTCTGCCTGTCTGTCTGTCAGCCTGGCTGTCTGCTTGCCTGTCTGTCGGCCTGTCTGTTAGCTTGCCTGTCTGTCTGCATGTCTGTCTGTATGTCGGTCTGCCTGCATGCATGCCTGTCTGTCTGTCTCCTGCTTACCTGCCCGCCTGCCTCTGCCTTTCTGTCTGTCAGCCTGTCTGTCTGCTTGTCCGTCTGTCTGCATGTCTGTCTGTCTGTTTGTCTCTCCATAACTCTATTAATCTGTCAAGAATTACATGAACGAATACACGAATTACTCAAATTTGTATGTGCAGTGATATAATGAGAAGGAAGGCCGTTACTATTGAAAACACCAGGAACAGTAGTCATGTTCAAGTCTTTCAACCTTATGATTGAAACGTCATAAGGGAAAAAAAAAAGTTTCAAGTTTCCTCTATCAGTCGTCGAAGCTGGTTTTCACTGCGAAGTAGCAAAAACTACCGAAAGCAGCATAGCTGCAAAACCTGGGGCAATCATCTGTCGAGAAATAATTTGAAATTCAGATGACACAAAATAGGAACAGGGGTTCCTCATGCTCTCGTCTCCTCCTGCCCTTTGAATTCTCTTTGGTGTTTGCTCTCTGCGGTGAAGAAAGAGACATGCACGAGCAGCACACGTCTAGACTTGCTGGCTAACAAGATTTCTTGTTTTTTTTTTTTTAATCAGATGCTGTTTTTTTTTGTGTTTTCTGATCTGTCTTTAATTCTTACTTCACGTGTCTCTCTTCTCTCTCCTTCGTTTGTCTGCATGTCTCTTTCCTGGAGGACTTCAGATTTCTCTCATGCCTTAAAGATGAATTCACATGGCATATTCTGACCTGTTTTCCTTCATCACCTTCACTTCTGTCACTCTCTCACTCTCTCACAGGACACCCCCCCCCCCCCCCCACACACACACACACACACGCACGCACGCACGCACGCACGCACGCACGGACGCACGCACGCACGCACGCACACACACACACACACACACACACACACACACACACACACACACACACACACACACACACAGAGAGACACGTGGCGTGAGCAAGAAGCAACAGGTCGCACCCTGATTGATCTGCGATAACTTTGACAAATTTCCTCGCAAAACATGCCCGTTTCGGGACTGCAGTAGCTGTGGAGACGACCCTGAACGCCCTGCTAGCTGACAATAACGCCACAAGCTGGAACGTTGCAGGAGAAGGTGAAAACACTGTGGTCGTTTTGCGCCTCAAGCCCGCCACTCTCCAGCTGTCAACAGACATGGCGGATCCTGTCCTGAACCGCAACACACATGTTCAGTATTACAGGAAGAAACCTCCCAGCCAGATCCGACGAGACCAGCAGAGAGCCCGACAGCAGCAAGAGAGGCAGGCAAGTGGACAACGTGAAGAAGTCACTGTGACTGTTTTGAACACTCCGTCTTCGACCGATGCAAGACTTGAAAACCTGTGTGAACATGACCCAGGAACACACTGTGGCTACATATTCGAGTCGTGCGGTTCACTTGGATGCTCCAGTAAGATCGGAGAACGATACCATGTGCCTGAACGATAGTGCTGAAACTGGACGTAAATGTGAATACATCGATAGGTCTGTCCCCTCTCAACCAACTGACACGGACATCGAGCCGGTCTATGAAAGCCTCGTGGCAGGTTTCAGTACAATTTTTATTAAAATTACGCTGCCACCCTGACCGATAAAACTGTTCAGAGGCGCTTGAGGGACAGGAGCAGAAAAACAAGTTATTCAGAAAAGTCGCTCTTGATCGTACAAATGATACAGACATATTAAAGTGTGAATCGGACGATCTGGTGTCGGAGTTTCCGTGTACGCCAGATGACAGCGATTGTTCTGGTTTGTGAAGCAAGATGGCCGACACATGTGGACAGAGGAACGGAC
>JADBJO010000841.1:467982-477982 GCA_016801955.1 Conus betulinus
GGGAAGAAAGGTATTGTTATGAGTGGAACAAAAGGCAAGGAGGGGGGGGGGGGGGGGGGTGGGGTGAAAGGGTTAGTGTTACTTATTCCCACCTTCTGAGTTTTCTCTGCAAATAATTTGCGCTTTTTTTTCAGAATTCTTTTGACTCGACCTTTTCTCTTCTTTTTTTTCGGGTCTTTTTCTTTAGTCTCTGCTTTCTCCTTCTTTCTAGTCGCTCATTGTCTTTGTTTTAGAGAGTTTTTTTTACACGTTTCTCGTTCATTGCATTCAGTCACATGTCAGTTTGTTGTTGTTGTTGTTGTTTATCGTTTGTTTCATGTAGCTTGGTGGAAAAATAATGCAATGAGATTTGTGCATTCTGTCTAGACTGGACACAGGCTTTCTAATTTGCAGTGTCTTGTTTCCCTAGTGGCCTTTAATTAACCTTTCAATTGCAGTTTCTTGGTTTTATACTCGTGTTCATAGACTTGGGAGATTAATTCCAGAAATAGCCTGTCGCCTTCAGTACGTCTCCTGTTATATGTTTTAAGGTTATTGATAGTTATGCTATTATGCTGTGTGTTGTGTAAATAGTCTAGACAGCAGTCTTTGCTGTTTTTGTCTGTTTGCTTGCTTTTGTTTTGTTTTGTTCCGTCTCCAGCTTTTTTTTACAAACTTTAGAATACCCTGTATGGTCGACTAGATTATACTACTCTTGAAAATTATGTTGTTGTTGTTGTTGTTGGTTTCTTGCAGTGACAGACCTGATCATCTCACGTGTGACCTACTAGGACCTCTTTCCAATCCACTCAGATACTGTCACGCTTTTTCCAGCAAGTCAAATGCTAACACAACCATACGATCACGTGATGATAAGACATTTCATGTTTTAGGGCTCTTCCCTCATTCACTCACCTGCCCGCACGTGCAGACATATGACGTTTCACAGGTTAGGACCTTCTTTCCCCGTCCACGTAGAGGCGGGCATATTCAGTCACCGTGAAAGTGGCTGTGTGTATTAAAGATATAACTAGCAGGACACAGGAGATAACAGACCACCACCACAGTCAAACAGTTCTACAAAAAAAAAAAAAAAAAAAAAAAAAAAGCTGCATATTCATGTCGTCAGGATTTTACACATGATATGCAAGTATGATGGTATGGCCTGTGCATGGTATGACGTTAGCTTGTGTGTGCTGTCATCCTTAAGTGTGATTTGAGCAATTTCACGTCATTGGTTTGGTTTCGTCATATTTGTCAAATTCCTTATACTTTTGCTAGTGAGGCAGGTCGGAGATGCACCGCAACTAACGGCACATTATTTGATGTTTGGTCCCCTCTTCACACCTACACATGGATTTAACGATTCGCGTTCTGTGTGTGGCAACGTTTGGTTAAGACAGGTTCCCTAGATTTTGCATGACCTTGTTGAGGGACTGACAAACAGGGGAACATACAACCTCCTCGACAGAGCTGAAAATATCTTGGTTCTGACACATATTCTGTTTTCATCTTTTATTCCCTTTTCTAGGTTGACTAGCGGCTTGTGTTTGTCAAATGTCTGATTAAGTGACAAGACAAGCAGAGCATGCTTCCCATCCATTTTTTTTTTTACCGTTCAGTTAAGACTCCAAAATATAACAAAAAGGAAGGAATCTCTCTCTCTCTCTCTCTCTCTCTCTCTCTCTCTCTCTCTCTCTCTCTCTCTCTCTCTACTCTTTTCGTCTTCTTCTTCTTCTTGTTCTTCTTGTTCTTGTTCTTCTTTTTTCTTCTTCTTCTTCTTCTCACTATGTCTAATTCTTTTCACTAAATCAGATTGTTTGGTTCTTTTTAAAAGTTTCATTGGGACATAGGTATTGTCAGTGTGGTCAATGGCCCGTTTATGACACTGTTTGAAAAATGTTGCGATTTGAGGCGTCTTTTCTTATACCTATGTGTCAATTCCGTGATGTCAGCGAATTGTAAAGTGTGTTTTAAAAGGATTGCTTGTGAAAAGGAGTGAAACAAAGATCTAACACATTTGCATGAATCATTGAAAGGCTTGGTGAAGGTGAAGGGGAAGAAGCGTAATCGATTCCTTTCCGTTCTTTGTCCTCTATGTATCTGTGGCTGTTTTCTCTCTGGAACGTTCGTTCAACGTCTTTCAGCCTCTCTTCTATTTTCCGTAAAAGAGTTACGAATTTTTTTTTTTTTTCTCGGGGAAAAAAATCAGTATAAAATACGCTGGGACAGCAGGCCTTTGATTCAGATAGAAGGGCATGTGCACCTATTTGCCGTGGCAGATCGAATTTCTGTCGAATAACATTCTTTCAAAAGCGGGTTACGCAAGCAGAGAGAGAGAGAGCAGAGAGAGAGAGAGAGAGAGAGAGAGAGAGCAGAGAGAGAGAGAGAGTATACAAACTATACGTCGTGAGAATGGTCTGTAAGAATACGTTTTTAGCAGGTTATGTCCGTATTTTCTCTGCGTCCACTACAAGATTTCTTGTCCCCCCATTCTCCATTTTAATTTAGGTTTTGCTTTAAGTTTCATTTTGTCTGACTTTATGTCTGTCCTCCAAAACAATGCTGAAGTGATTTCCTCTTTTCTTGGCCTCTCTTGTAAGTTTTACAACTATTCATTTGTTCATTCATTTTCTTCTGCCTATTTTGCCGTCCACTTTTGTCTGCTTTTGTTCTCGACGGTCTATTGAGTTTTGCTGTTGCTGTTGTTGCAGTTTATAATACGTTAGCTGATGCCTCGGCTTGAAAATTGTTTCTGTCTACCCAGCAGTAAAGTGGAAAGGAGTTTCAGGCCAGGATAGATTAAAAGCTGGAAGAAGAGGGATGACTTCGCTTTCCATTGTGTCTGCCTTAGACATGGTGGACCTCTGACAGCTGACTGCCCTGTGGACTGTAGGCTTTGGGAGCTTTAACCAACCTTGACCCAAGGCACCTAGCATAGCCTAGGTTCTGTTTGCTTCGATCAAGGATGTCAGTACTGTACGCAGGATTTATGATCTGCAATGGGCATTGTAGATAGTTCCGTTTGTTGTTGTCTTTATTGACATGTCTTTGTTTATTCTGTGGTGATAGCCCTGAAGGCTAGTTTAACTATGTAACTGAAACTGAAATCTAACTGTGCCATTCTTTCTCCTTCTCTTCTCTTTCTTTTTGTCTTTCTTTCTTACTTTCTTTCTTTCTTACTTTCTTTCTTTCTCTCCTTCTTACAATAAAAGACTCCACGATGTAACTCTAAATTCATGATTTTGTTCCAGTGCTGGATCACAGAGGTCGCCAGCCTCGGGTGTGTGATCTCTTCTGTTGTCCACAATTTTCATCACTCCCAGTTCTTTTTCGTGTGACGTCTTACCCATCATGGCGCTTTCCTCCTTTCAGTAAAAGGTTCACGCGTTCAGGCAGTTGGAAAGTGGACCTATGCGTTATTTAAAAGATAAAGTCGGGAGAGTGCAGAGCTCTTCCACGGTCTAAAAATCACTTTAAAGTAAAGGTTTATTTGCACATCGTTAGCGCTTTCACATAGTTGCAGGTATGAGGGCTACATAGTTGCAGGTATGAGGGCTTAATTGGTGCACGTGTGGTACGAGGGCTTAGCTGGTGCACGTGTGGTACGAGGGCTTAGCTTGTGCACGTGTGGTACGAGGGCTTAGCTGGTGCATGTGTGGTATCGATGGCTTTAGCTGGTGCACGTGTGGTATCGAGGGTTTAGCTGGTGCACGTGTGGTATCGAGGGTTTAGCTGGTGCACGTGTGGTATCGAGGGTTTAGCTGGTGCACGTGTGGTATCGAGGGTTTAGCTGGTGCACGTGTGGTACGAGGGCTTAGCTGGTGCACGTGTGGTATCGAGGGTTTAGCTGGTGCACGTGTGGTATCGAGGGTTTAGCTGGTGCACGTGTGGTATCGAGGGGCTTAGCTGGTGCACGGGTGGTATGAGGGCTTAGCTGGTGCACGTGTGGTATGAGGGCTTAGCTGGTGCACGTGTGGTATGAGGGCTTAGCTGGTGCACGTGTGGTATGAGGGCTTAGCTGGTGCACGTGTGGTATGAGGGCTTAGCTGGTGCACGTGTGGTATGAGGGCTTAGCTGGTGCACGTGTCGCGTCAACCACCGTGAGTTGTAATCAAAAAATGACGTTCCCATTTTACATCATTGTTCATGTAACATATTCTTTCAGTGGCTTCAAATCAGACCAGAATCCATGAATGAATCAACACATAATCAGACTGTATCAGGTTCCCTATCACCTCACCTATCCCGGAGTCTTGAAGACCGTTGGGGCGCCAAAGAAGACTTTGCAACCAGCTGTCTCCACTCTTCCCGGAGTCATGTGAGGTGACATACATTGAACGTGAACGCATCGGCGTCATCTGGTAGAGGCAGCTAAGACATTAACCACTGAAAGTATTCTGTTCATGCTAGATTATTGGTATTCACCTCTCGCTGCCTGTCCACAGGTAATTACAGGACATCTTCTACTGGTTCAAAATTCTGCCACTGGTGTAGTATCTAAACTACACGAGATTAACTGTTGTATCTCTCTATTTAAAGATTCCCAATAATTGAACGAAGACTACATTGCACAACCTCTTTTCTGTGCTTCCAAGCCATTTCTGGAGCTGTGTCTCCATACATTTCTTTAATCCCTTAACATCTGTTTTCTATCAAGATTTCAGTTTTTTCTGCGGATGGCACACTCTTTCGGATACCGTAATTCAATAGATAAAGGAGTAGGATGAGGAGAGGGGAGGGGGGAGGAGAGAGAGAGGGTGTTTTTTTTTTTTTTTTTTTTAGCATTTTTGTTGTAGAAACCTGGAACACATTGCTAGTCTTCGTCTTCCATCACTGTCAACCTTCAAACTAATCTAAAAACTTTTCTTTTCAAGCAGTGTTTTCGCTGATGTCCACCTCGTTTGTGTGGCTTCTTTTGTGTTAGTCGTGGTGCGTGCGTGTGTGTGTGTGTGTTTGTATGTGTGTGTGTGTGTGTGTGTGTGTGTGTGTGTGTGTGTGTGTGTGTGTGTGTGTGTGTGTGTGTGTGTGTGTGTTTGCATATGTGTGTGTGTGTGTATGTGTGTGTGTGTGTGTGTGTGTGTAGGCTTGATCATGGATGTGAGTATGTCTAGGTGTGTGCGAGAGGGACGGGGGTATTGGGGGGGGGGGGATGCATGTGAAAAAGAGATGCTCTATGCATGCGTGCTTCCTGTGATTAGAAGAGTTTTAAAATTGTGAACAATACTAAAAATCCTATTGGTGTTGTTGTATATAATACCTTGCTTCGTGAAGCGCATTTTGAAAAAAACAAAACAAAAAAAAACAGCAAAAACACAGGGGACCTACACTCTCCTGTTAAATCCCGGCCCGTATCCTAGATCTGTCCCAGACATTAATGTATTAATCACTTGGCCACATTCCATCCACTCACACACACACACACACACACGCTCTCACACACACACACGCGCGCGCGCGCGCGCGCGCGCGCGCGCGCGCGCGCGTGGAAGCATGCACGCACACACATACACTCACACACATATATATTTAAGAAGTGGGGGAAAACAAGTGCAGGCTAACAATTCTTCAGTCATTATGGTCGAACAACCCAAAACAATGCTTTTGAACTTTACTTCAGCCATTAATCAAAACACCAATGACACAGATTAATGACAAAATTGATTTGAACAGCATGTTTTGTCACTTTCAAGTCCACTACCCATCTTTTCAAAAGTCAGAACGCCAGAGATACACAAAAAAACACAGTCAGTAAACGCGTGTGTCCGCCATTTGCGTGGATGCACGCGATGCACCTTTGCCTCATGGATTGAGTCAGAGTCCTCAGAGTCATCTGGGGTATATGCCTGCCACTCCTGCACAAGGAACTGGAACAGCTGGTTGAGGTCAACTGGCGGGGGGGTGATTGCTTCGAAGTCGCCGGCCCAGCACGTCCCATAGGTGCTCGATTGGATTAAGGTCTGGTGAGCAGGCTGGCCAGTCCATGTGGATCACGTGTTGCTGCTGAAGAAAGTTGTTGACGACTCGAGCCCTGTGAGGTCTGGCGTTGTCGTCTTGAAGTACCGCGCCTGGTCCAATAGCTTGCAGCGCTGGCAGCACAAGGGGCTGCAGGATGCCATCCCTGTAGCCCACACCGTTGAGGTTGCCTTGCACCATGTGCAGGGGGTTCTGTAGTTCCGTGCCATCACTCCCCACACCATTATGGATCCACCACCATAGCGATCACGCTCGCTCACGAGACCATCGTGATAGCGTTTCCCTTGCCGCCGCCAGACACGGTTCCTGCCGTCATGAAATGATAAGACAAAGCGCGGGACTCGTCAGTAAACAATACTCTTGCCCACTGATCTCTGGTCCATGCTAAGTGACGCTGGGCCCAAGCCAAACGAGCAGCACAGTGAGCTGGTGTCAGGACAGGACGGACGGCTGGTCGTCTTGAGCGCAGGTGTGCCTCTCTCAACCGGTTCCGAATGGTCTGGTCACTGACGGTGACATTGCCGGCTGCTTGCAGCTGCCCCCTGAGTGTGTCGGAAGTGGCCGTTCTCTGCCTCAGAGCTGACAGGACAACAAACTGTCCTGCTGCCTGGAGGTGGACCTTGGGCGTCCTGGACGTCTTCGCTCAGCAACACTTCCTGTCTGGTTGAAGCGGTCTCTCAAAGTCTGAATGACTGAATGGGCGACTGACAGTCGACGACCAACCTCTCGCACCCCCACGCCCTCCTGAAGCCACGCAATTGCCCGCCCTTGGTCATCCTGACTCAGTCGTTGTCTCCGAGGCATGGTTGCAAAAGGTAAACACAGGCATAAATGCCCACCAGTCTCTCAAAACTGGCTGACCTGTGTTCAGATAAGACATGGGTTGCACGTGCATTGCAGTATTCCTGCAGTTCAGATGTGCTTTGTTGCACAGGCCTGTTTGATTTGCACCCTTTTTTTTCGTGCAGTATGTGCACATTTCAGTTCACCGCTGTGATGTGCATGACACAGACTGAGTTGATTTCTGATCAAATGCAAGTTGACTGATCAGGCATGCAACCAAAGGAGGACACACTTTTGTTTTGTTTATTTGCTTGTGGCCTGTTTTTTCTTTTTCTATTCCATGCTGTGGAGGGTCTTGTGTTTTTCACATGTCTCCGTAACTGGCAAGACAAACCGAGCTGACTGACAGGTCTTTTCCTCCCCCGAATGTTCTCACCCAGCTAACACTCAAAAATCAAAACAAAAACATCTTCCATTCCTTGACCACCACCCCCCCTCCCACGCACCCACTCGGACTTTAAAGGCAAGCACACACACACACACACACACACACACACACACACACACACACAGAGAGAGATAGAGAGAGAGAGAGAGAGAGAGAGAGAGAGAGAGAGAGAGAGAGAGAGGAGGTGTAGGAGGCTGGAATGGTGGGTGAGCAGCAATTTACCGCCATTCGGAGTCAATGTCCTGCGCGTCGCTAAGGGCTAGGGAGACCCAGGCCCAACGCTGTGTGGGGTAGGGACGAGCCTGACTTTGGGGGCGAAGGGATAACTTTTCTTTTCATCCTGTCTGCCAAACGGATCCATCACTCCCCTCTCCCGTCCAGTCCACGTCAGCGCTGCTGTTGGTAGCCGCAGTGTGTGGGAGGGCAGACATGGTTCATGGCTGTGTGATATTTGATGGCCGACTTCGGACTTGCGGGTGGCACAGGCTGTGAGATGAAGCCAGCATATCTGGGGCACAAGTAGTACAGATTTCTCATTTGTCATGCAGTGAGTCAGAAGAAGAAGAAGCAGGAATAGATAGGAAGATCACACGAAGTTAGGGGGAAAAAAAATGGTTTGCACGTGCAGTCTGTACAACATGCCACTGATTGAAATTCTCTACCTTCCACAAAGTGTAATAACGTCTCTCAGCAACTTTCTCGTGAATTGGTACTATCTCCATTCCAAGCCTACCATCAGTAGCATCCACTAATCTCATCACAGCGTCACTAGTATCATCTGTATTTGATTGTAGATCATGAGCTGGAACCATGAGAAAGAAGCTGATCTTGGTGATTATGTCCATGCCCACGAGTCCATATTGCATTTCCACTCACAGTACAGGGGTGGGGGGGATGTTTGGCAGAACCCATCTCCTATCAAGTATTCTCAGTGCACGCTAGGTATGGTCTTGTTAACACAACCCAATGAACATTACACTGGTCATCAAATTCTTAACACCTATATGCCTGATCATTGTCGTTCTATTAGGTTCTAGTACCACTTTCCCAATCTTGCTTTCACACGAACAGGTCCAAGGACCTTTTATCTTGACCAGACAGAATGTGATATTGCATGAGAAACGGCAAAAGTTACATAGCCAATTCCAAAGCAGATGAAAAGAAAATCAGTCAAATGTCTTAAAAATTTCAATTTTCTAGTTAAGTGTTTTTTCTCTTCATTTGACAATCTATCCTCTATGCACACCTGAAGTATATATGAAAAAATGCTGATGTTTACATGTCTACTCCATCAATTTTGTGACCCATCAGAAAAAATAGGCGAACAGTCAAATTTCAGAACTATTCCACCCTGAACAGATATGCGTAAAAGTACTCTTTACAAAGGAGACGTGGGAAAAAATACAATGGCTGCGAGTGATTCAGGGAATCCTGTCCAAGAGAGTATTCTTCACCTTGCAGATTTATTTCCGAGGTTCGAAACTGCACTGCAAATCATGTTGTCGTTCTTCATAGTCAGTTCCCTGCAAACGGACCCGTGATATATGCCACACTCAAAATAAGTGTAAAATCAGAGCTACTAAAAACACCTACATTCTTCTATCTTCTTCTTCATCATCTTTTGTTTATGTCAGATATACGTTATCATCATTATCATCATCACTTCATCATCAGATGTACGTTAAGGATGTGATGCATCAGTTTTTGTAAAAATAATATTATATCTGGATTTCCCATGTGCTGTGACATATAATAATGATGCTGGTGCCAGAAAATCTATGAATATCTGGAGCAGGAAGGCGAAAACGTGGGGTTTTTTTTTGTTTTTGTTTTGTTTTTTTTTTTTTTTTAATGTGCGCTACATTTCCACTTCCTACCACAGTCTAAATCTCTGATCCTTGCACTGACAGTCCAACACGTCAGCCAGTCAGCTGTGACAGCCACTAACGGCTGGGGAGACAGAGTGCAAGCAGAGGCAGTGCTGCTATCGAAGGGTCTGGTACAGTGCCGAGCCACAGGCAGTCCATGCACAGAGCTGCCATTGATTCAGTCACCCTGTTTCCGCCTTCGTTTTCATCTTGACCAGACATGCAGAATCCAGACTTGCTTAACCTTCTCCAGCTTTATGTAACACAAGAAGAGATTTGCACAATATAAGAAGTCGTCCATTCAGATAGGTAAACCAATGAACAAATAAATAAATGAAACATGAATTATTGAACAAATAGAAAGAAACAAGTAGATAAATTTTAAAAATTGATAAGTAAATTCAGTCAAATCGCATATGTTCACGTCTTTGTCGTTGACAGGAATCAAGGTAAAAGAAGAAAAGATAATTGTTTTCACCACCAGTTAGATATTTGGGTACACAAGAAACAAATTGCGGTGCAGGTAATTTCAAGATCAATATCAATAACAAAGGACATTCTTGACCTTTCGCACGTTGAAACGGCATTTCTTATAGAACAGTAGATGTTCCTTTGGCTCTGTTTAACCCATCAATTATCTATATTAACCACTATCTCATCACGCCACACCACACTACACTACACTACACACACACACACACACACACACACACACACACACACACACGCACACACGTGCTCATGAACACCACATACAAAAATGGGGCGCGCGAGCGCGCGCGCACACACACACACACACACACACACACACACACACACACACACACACACACACACACACATATTCAGAGAGAGAGAGAGAGAGGAGAGAGAGAGAGAGAGAGAGAGAGAGAGAGAGAGAGAGAGAGAGAGAGAGTTTTTGAAAGAAAAGACGGGGAACGTTATT
>JADBJO010000841.1:480482-487982 GCA_016801955.1 Conus betulinus
TATGACCTTCTTTAGTCAGGACGAAGATATCGATTGGTTAAATGCAGAAGTGTCAGATTTAAACAAAGTTTATTCCCCTGTCCATTGATTTGTTGAACCGAGAAGATGTTTAATTGAAATCCAAATTCCTCTATATGAATGTATGTCATATGTGAGAAAAGGGTAATGTGGCTAAATTATTGTTTATTGCTGTGAATGTGTGTGACCACAAATTAATTTCTCAAATTGAGATAATAAAGTTTACTTGACTTGACTTGACACACACACACACACACACACACACTCTCTCTCTCTCTCTCTCTCTCCTCTCTCTCTCTCTCTCTCTCTCTCCCTCTCTGACCCTGTCTCTCATGCACTCATGCACCCAGAGAGAGACAGACACTTGACACTTTGATATTTTATTGTCACCACCAAAGAGGTCTTTTGACAAGGGGAGGGAGGGGGGGTAAAAGAACGATAACATTTCCCTCTTCCTTTCCTGCAAACAAATAGTACACATTCATTCCCAATGTGTACCAATCATAGTTTAACAAAACCAAATAAAATCGTAACAGTTCCATAAGTCCTCACACTCAATCAAATGATGACGTTGTATCTTACTGATCTCTAAAGAGAGAGAGGAGAGAGAGAGAGAGAGAGAGAGAGAGAGAGAGGGGGGAGCGAGAGAGAGAGAGAGAGAGAAGAGAGAGAGAGAGGAGAGAGAGAGAGAGAGAGAGAGAGAGAGAGATTGTCGTGCAGGGAGGAAGGGGAGAGGTGTGTGTGTGTGTGTGTGTGTGTGTGTGTGTGTGTGTGTGTGTGTGTGTGTGTGTGTGTGTGTGTGTTGGGGTTGGGGTGGTTTGAATAGGGACGCACTGCCCTCACGTCTTGAGTTAATGTCCTGCCCGTCCCTGAGGGAGAAACAACAGGCCAAATGCTGTAAGAATACGCACGGGTCCTGCTTTAGGGGGCGAAAAGGGTAACTTTCCTTTTCATTCTGTCAGGCAAACTGATCCATCACTCCCCTCTCCCATCCAGTCCACGTCAGCGCTGTTGTTGGTTGCCCGCAGTGTTGTGGGAGGGCAGACATGGTTCATGGCTGTGTGATGATATTTGATGACCGACTTTGGACTTGCCATGGCACAGGCTGCCAGAGGGATCAGGGATATCTGGGGATCTATGATGTAGGTCTCTCATTTGCCATGCAGTGACTCAAGAAGAATGAAGAGGTGGAAGAATAAGATGGGATTATGAGAAAAACAGGCTTGCATGTGGATACCGTTTATCATGTCAGTTGAACGCTTTTTTGCATGTTGCACATATCATGCCAACTGAATGAGTTTCTGCATGATGCACATAATTATGTCTGCATGCTGCAAAAATATCACACTGATTAAAATGAGATTCTGCATGTTACACATGTCATATTGAATGAATGAGTTTCTGCATACTTGCACATGTGTTGACTGAATAAGAGCGTGAAAATTGGACATATCATGTTGACTGAGTGAGTTTATGTATGTTGCACAAATTCAGCAATGTCTTCGGGTTTCATATTCTCAGAATGTACTAGTTATTCAACTGCAAGCCTCTCTCTCCTCTCTCTCTCTCTCTCTCTCTCTCTCTCTCCTCTCTCTCTCTCTCTCTCTCTCATTTGCTTACTCTCTCCTCTCTCCCTCTCTCTCTCTCTCTCTCTCTCTCTCTCCCTCCTCCCTCTCTCTCTCTCTCTCTCTCTCTGCTCCTCCTCTCTCTCTCTCTCTCTCTCTCTCCTCCCTCCTCTGTCTCTCTCTCTCTCTCGCTCCTCTCCCTCATTCGCTTACCCTCTCTCTCTCTCATTTGCTTACTCTCTCTCTCTCTCTCCTCCCTATCTCTCTCTCTCTCTCCTCCCTCTCTCTCTCTCTCTCTCTTCTCTCTCTCTCTCTCTCTCTCTCTCTCTCTCTCTCTCTCTCTGAACACACTGCAGTCATATTCACGTCAATGTCACGTCCTGCCCGAGGGAGAAGGGAGAAACAGGCCAAATTCTGTAAGAATACGCATGGGTCCCTGCTTTAGGGGGCGAAAGGATAACTTTCCTTTTCATTCTGTCCGGCAAACTGATCCATCACTCCCCTGTCTCATCCAGTCCACGTCAGCGCTGCTGCTGGTAGCCACAGTGTGTGGAGGGCAGACATGGTTCATGGCTGTGTGATGATATTTGATGGCTGACTTTGGGGACTTGCCATGGCACAGGCTGCCAGAGGCATCAGGAATATCTGCGGATCTACGATGAAGGTTTTTCATTTGTCATGCAGTGACTCAGAGAAAGAAAGAAGAGATGGAAGGATGATAATAAGACGAGGCTATGAAAACAAAATAGGTCGCACGCGCATGTTGTTTATCATGTCAGTTGAACCTTTATCTGCATGTTGCACATATCATGCTATTTGAATGAGTTGCTGCATGTTGCATATGTTGACGAAGTGAGTTTCTGCATGCTGCAAATATCACATTGATTTAATGAGAGTCTGCTTGTTGCACATGGCATTTTGATTGAATGAGTTTCTGCATGCTGCACATGTGTTGACTGAATAAAAGTTTGCATGTTGCACATATCATGTTGATTGAGTGAGATCATACACGCTGCACAAACTCAGCAATTGCTTTGATTTCATATTCTCAGCATGCCCTGGTTATTCAAGTACAAGGGGTCCCTCTCTCTCCTCCTCACCCCTACCCTTTTTCACTCTCACCCCCTACCTCTCTCTCTCTCTCTCTCTCTCTCTCTCTCTCTCTCTCTCTCTATCTCCCCTTTCTATCATTTTTATGGGCTGCATATCATGAGCACTGCCTATGCCACTTGGTCCCCATTCTGTTTATTGCTTAATACATTTGTGTTCTTGTTCCAAGTGTATGTCAGTGAAAATATCTACATCATCACCATGATGATGATGATGATCATCATCACCACCACCACCACCAACAACAACAACGACAACAACAACAGCAATGACAACAACAACAACGACAACAACTGCTGGTAGGACCAGCTGTATGTATCTAGATGTCTGAAAGCTGGAACATCTTGCTGGCTAAGAACCACTACAGAAATGCAGCAAAGGAAGCTGGTATCATTTACCAGGACTTAAAGCCAGCAACATCTTGCATGGAGGCAGCGTTCACCTCTGTTCCAAGGGTTTGGCCTTTTAAAGAAAAAAGCGCAGCAACAAAGAAAAACGAACAGAATCGATTGGAAATAAACGCTTAGTGTGCAGAAATGATGGAAGTGAAATGCAAAATGTCAGAAAGAAATGTTTACAAAAAAAAAAAAAAAAAAAAAAAAAAAAAAACACAATCTTGACAAATCACAATATCTGCACTTACAAATACTCATTTTATGTTAAGTAGCTTAATAAGAGTAACTAACAAAGAAGTTTCTGGACAGAATGTACAGAGTACATAAAAAGGAAATGTGCAAACTGTGATAGATTGGAACTAAATCAGTTACTTGTACTCTTCGGAAATGACAACAAAAAAAAACAGACAACTGTTTTCTTCATATCTTATTACTAGCTAAGTATTCTATTTATAAATGCAGAATAAGAAAAGTAAATCCAACACTTCAATTATTCCTAAGAGATTTAAAAGAAGCTTATGAGATAGATAAATATGTATTCAACACCTCTATGCAATATGATACATTCGTACTGAAATGGGCATCATACACAAATTTGATACACAAACTGATTAAGATAAAAAGTAAAGTACTGCCACAAAAGGTTTGTTGTTGTTGTTGTTGTTAGAAGTCATGTACTATATACACACAAGTACACAATTTTTTTGCCAAACGATGTATGGTTTTTATATTAGCTCTGGTTGAACTAAGTCAACATTGACTATAAGATGATTGATCTGTGATTACGCTTGTCCAATTATATATTCATAACGGTATATGGACAGCATACTAAAGTTCTGCCTTCTATTTGCGATTAACTATTATATAAAAATGACTATAATCTAATGACATGCTGAGCAAGCCTGTATGGTTAACAAGAGAAACTAAGTTTACATAAAGTCTATTATTAAGTACTATACTAGATACTGACATTGTGTATGTGTTACATGATCAACCCCATGTATGTAAGAATGATGACACATTTGTGTGCAAACCTTGTTCAACTGAAAAAAAAAATGAATATAAAAAAAAAAAAAACAAAGAAGTTTCACAAAGACAATTTTTTTTTTGCGTACCAGCTGTTTTATGTTTTCTCTTCTTACACCACCTGATTAGCTTTTCAATCTATGTTCTTGTCAGTGGTCTACTGAATTTGGGTTCGTATGCTTAACATGTTTGCTGATCAACTCAGATTCCTTTAGATATATTCAATTCTTTACAGAGACTGAAACAGATGTTTAAACATTCCACCTCTGCAATGCACCCCATACTCGTCGCTGTTCAATACTTCCGATGCTGCCCTATCCAATATTTGCCCACACATTCTACACAATATTTCCCACGTTGGACACTCCCCTGCCCACAACAGAAAGAAACCTTTGTTCTGGGAGGTATGGCAGGAAAGCTTCCCCATACCACAGCTGAAGACCACATGCTCACAAATACATGCCTGAGGCAGGCAGAGGGAACATGGAGAAGAAGGACTATTATTTAAATAGGGGATCTGTGAATAGGGGGGGGGGGGGGGGGGATTGAAAACAAACCAAAATGCACACACAAATATGGACCTGATCCCAAATAGGACTGCAGTTTTATTGAAAAAACAAACCAAATTCCAACACACACACACACACACACACACACACACACACACACACACACACACACACACGCACACACACACACACACACACACACACACCCACACACAAGTGCTAAGTTACGTTTGTTAATACACACAAGGACTAAGTGCTGAAGCAGCCAAGTGAGTTTTTGAAGCAGCCAAGTATGTCTCTTTCACATGTCACAAGTAACAGACAAACAAAATGCACCCAAAATACTCCCCAGATGTCTATCAGAAAGAGACTTAACAATGGAGGCATAAAAATGCAAACAGATCAACTAACAACATTAGCACAAACCTCCCAACCTAGTTGAGTTCAGGACAATGTCGTGCTGACAGTCATATAGAGAGTCTGTTTTGTGTATTTGTTTTTAACTGATCTGTCAGCAAGCATTGTCTGGTGCCCAAGGCACTTACTTTCACACACACTAGCTGAGGAAAGAATCCCAGGCAGATATACACAATCGTTCCAAACTAAGCGTCCATCAGCAGAAAAGTCTCTCTCTCTCTCTGTCTCTCTCTGTCTCTCTGTCTCTCTCTCTCTCTCTCTCTCTCTCTCTCTCCCCTCTCTCTCTCTCTCTCTCTCTCTCTCTCTCTCTCTCTCTCTCTCTCTCCTCTGTCTCTGTCTCCTCTCTGTGGTGTGTGTGTGTATGTGTGTGTATGTCAGTTTGTGTGTGTGTGTGGGGGGGGGGGGGGACCCATGTGTATGTATTTGTGTGTGTGTGTGGTGTGTGTGTGTGTGTGTGTGTGTGTGTGTGTGTGTGTGTGTGTGTGTGTTGTGATTGAGATAAGAAGAAGAAGAAGACGAGGTGGTGGTAGAAGGCAAGAAATAATTCCTCTTACACATTACTATGTGTAAACAGACAAAGCCAGATATAATCCAAATGATATATCAAAATTGACATTGTTATGAGAGGCGTGGAACATTTGTTTTTCTTTCTGTTGGACATGATAAGCTAAACACTATTGGCTAGATATCTCACTGCGTTTATTCTAAATACATTATTCTAGCATTTTACGTTTCTTAACATCAGCAAACCACATTTTGTTGGTTGACAGAAAAGAAACAATCATCACAACCTCTCTCTCTCTCTCTCTCTCTCTCTCTCTCTCTCTCTCTCTCTCTCTCTCTCTCTCTCTCTCTCTCTCTCCTTTCTGCTTCTTTTGCTGCTAAATAAAGCGAGAACTCTGATAGCAAGAGATACGGGGTCTTGATCTGTGCTCTGTGGACTGAAGAAGGGGAACCATGAACTATTTTTACTTTTCACATTCGTCACAGTAACCCGCCACAGTGCAATCACGCCACGTGCAATCACCCCCCCCCCCCCCCCCCCTCACCGCCCTTCCTCCATCCAATCAGAAGCTGACACGACTCAGACGGCGGGAGGACGTGATGTATTTGCAGTAGAGTGGGTGATAGAACGAAGGTTCTCTTTGGGGATCCGTTTTCAGTATTTCTCCTATCTGCAGAGGAGGGCAAACCATTTTGGAGGTTTGCGTACTTTTCGTTATTGGTTGAGTGGCGAAGGACATTTGATGATTTGATAAATTTCTCTCCCAGTCCCGCAACAAGAATGATGTTAGTCATTGCCTTAGGTTCTAGACCTGCGTACATACCTACCCACCCACTCACTCATACGCACAACACACATCATGCTTTTGCGCCTCATGTTCTCTCTCTCTCTCTCTCTCTCTCTCTCTCTCTCTCTCTCTCTCTCTCTCTCTCTCTCTCTCTCTCTCTCTCTCTCTCTCTCTCTCTCTCTCCATAGCCAGCCATTCAAACGCACACTGTGTGTGTGTGTGTGTGTGTGTGTGTGTGTGTGTGTGTGTGTGTGTGTGTGTGTGTGTGTGTGTGTGTGTGTGTGTTTCTACTTAAAGTAGTCTTAATGACGTAATTAGATGGTGCTATCAGCCAATCATTACAAATCAGACGTCAAATTTCTATAGGCTTGCCTGCAAGTCGGCTTTCAGTCTCTTCTCCTCTACCGACACCTTGCTCAGCCTTCCACCCCCCACCCCCCACCCCCACCCCCCCCCTTCCCTCAATCCACCAGCTTCTCTCCCCTCTCCAGTCTCCTCGCCTGTCTCTTTCATTCCTCCCTCTGTAGTCCTTCATTCCAGTACTGGCGTCTACAGTAGTCAAGAGACGTAGATGTCATCATCCAGAGTGGGACATGCGTCACAAGAGGAGAGAGCCTGTCAGTCTGGTCCTGGCTGGTACCATGGAGACCTTTCACGTGTTGACAGAGTCAACAATCCCAGTGTGATGAGGCAGACTTTGAAGATGGCTGGGAGACAGGGAAAGACAGCTATGGTATGCGAGAGTGGCGGAACTATGAGAGGTCTGTGTCCGTCAGCTGAAAGAGAGGAGAGGTTGTGTTCTGGGGTGTCTTCTTCAAAGACTACTGTGTAAATTCTCTGTAGATATCATTCATTTGGTAGATATCTGATACAGACATGGCGACGTTTCTGCTATGAGGAGAGTGTATGTGTTACCTTAAGAAAGAAAATAACTTGTCTCTTTCCAGCTCCCGCTCCATCTCTTTTTTTTATTAACTATAAACAATTGCAATGGACAACTGGCTCATCCAATCTCATTTTGCATTTGAGGGTTCAGTGTTCGAATTCCTGCCAGTCTATCTCTTTCAGTCCAGTACTGAGTTTTGTTTTTCTATCAAGAAACTTGAGTTAATCCTCGCAACAGAGATGTCTATGATTTGAATATTTTTGCTTCAGAAAAGATCTTTGT
>JADBJO010000841.1:520482-522982 GCA_016801955.1 Conus betulinus
AGAGAGAGAGACGAGGCGAGAGGAGGGACTGGAGTTTTCAGTTTAGTGAGTGAAGAGTGTAGAGAAGTTTGCTGACGGTCTTGAGAGAGTTGGAGTGGGGGATGAGAGGGAGAGAGGAGAGAGAGAGGGAGAGGGTGAGAGAGAGAGAGAGAGAAGAGAGAGAGAGAGAGAGAGAGGAGAGAGTGTATCTCGCGAGGAGAGAGAGTGTTGTTCAAGTTATGCTGTGGAGTGATGGAGGTGGAGAGGGTGTTTGTGTGTGTGTGTTGTCTCTTGCGGGAAGATGATCAGGCCGTGTTTGAGGGGGGAGGCTGGGGGAAAGGGTGGGATGTGCTAAAGGGAGAGAGGTTGAGGGGGAGGGGAGAAGGGGGCGGGGAAAGCAGTGTGTGTGTCTGTGGTGTGTGTGGTGTGTGTGTGTGTGTTGTGTGTGTGTGTGGTGGAATGCGCGCGCGCGGGCGGCGCGCGTTCGTGTGTGTTGTGGTGTGTGTGTGGTGTGTGTGTGTGTGTGTGTGTGTGTGTGTGTGTGTCTGTGAGAGAGAGAGAGAGGAGTGAGGAGAGGGGAGAGGCGCGAGAGTGTGGAGTGGGAGATCCAGAGAGGAGAGAGAGCAGAGATCAGAGAGGAGAGAGAGGGGAGAGAGAGAGAGAGAGGAGAGAGAGAGAGGGAGAGAGGAGAGAGAGGAAGGAGAGAGGGGAGAGAGCGAGAGGGAGATAGAGGAGAGAGAGAGGAGGAGGAGAGAGGAGAGACGAGGGATTGCGTACACATGCATTTACATGTGGTTGTGTGTGTGTGTGTGTGTGTGTGTGTGTGTGTGTGTGTGTGTGTGAGAGAGAGAGAGAGCGAGAGAGAGAGAGAGATAGAGAGAGAGAGAGAGAGAGGGAGAGAGAGAGAGAGAGAGAGAAGCTGGGTAGAGCAGGTGGTTGGGAAATTCGATTTCCGTTCGACGAATATATTCAGATCCTGCAGCTCACTCTTCATTTTGAAAAAATGCTCTGTCTGTTTTGGGTTTCAGCAAAGGCTTTGGACAGAACAGGATCCTGGCTATTTGAAACGTGACGTCTGGTCCAGAATGTAGTCAGCAAAAAGCCTTATGGATCCATTTATATCTCATCTCTTTTTTGCTTGACCCACGCTTAACTGTTCAAAAGAAAGGTGGAGTGGTTAAGGCGGTAGTGGAAACGACAGTAAAGCAACGGTCAGAAGAACTCTGATTTATAACACCAGGGCATATCTGGACACGCGAACTTTCGTTCGTTAAACAATGACCAGAAATGCCACGGACACGAAAGGTTCGATCTGAGAGTGTCTGAATTCAACTATCGAAGAGATGATACTAATATTGACAGCGTGTTGTAGTGATTATTTTCTGACCAAATATATTGTCAAGAATTTGGTTACAAATAGCATTGTACACATAGGCTAACAATTGAAAATTCTTTTAGATAATGAGATATCGATTTCAACGTACGCTCTAAATAGTCTAGTACTTGACAGAATCATAATTCGTTATTGGCTGCATCTTCAATGTACACAGCAAGGTGTCTAACAATGGAACAGACAATTTAATCATGGACATATTATCTCGTCAAACTGTAAAGAATTAACACATGCTTCAGCATGAGGTTGGGTTATGGGGGTAAGCAAGATTAAGACAGTGAGAATGAGAGCTTGTGTATATGTGGATATATCTCCCAAGGTATCGCATCTTTAATGTTTTTCTTAAACAAGCTACAAAAAAAACATTCATGTTCCCTCTTCATATAAATCGATGCTTGGTTACTTATCTAACATGATGAGCTTTTAACTTGATTTATGCTGGACTTCTTTTGGAGAGAGAGAACAAATCTTCTTGAAAAGTGAAGAAACATAACGATTTGGTCAGAAATTTTCCCAAGGATACTATTAAGTGCCAAAGTCGTTTTGTAGATCATGAAATACGGGGCAGGAATGAGGCAGACAACAAAAACCCAAGTGACTTTCACTGAATAGTACCATTTCTGTGTGGAGAGAAGCAGCAATCGACGCTGTCTATGTCAATATTAGTTCCGTAAACCTGGAGGAGTAATGCTTTGTAAGGATGCTACTGGTTCGGATACATCTGATAGGGTTTTGTATCGGGGACGGACGGAAGGAGAGATCGGAGAGGGAGCATGGTGAAGAGCGAAAAGGAAGGAAGGGCATGGAGGTAAGCAAACTGTGAAGGCAAACTGGGTGTGTCACTTGTCCCAGGCTCTGTTCCCTATAGTGTGGGAGACTTCTGGGGAAGATCTGCTTATTGGGGGGATACTAGGTATGTCAAGGAGGGAAGACTGGTTGTAACGGGGGGAATGAAGAGGGGGAGAGGAGTGGGGCAGCAAAAGAAAAAACATGTTACTCAAATAACGAGTTCTGTGGACTGGATCTTACGTGAGGTGCATATCTTTGGGTGAGTGAGTGAGTAAGTGAGTGTATGTGTGTGTGTGTGTGTGTGTGTGTGTGTGAGTGCGTGGTGCGTGAGTGCGGTAT
>JADBJO010000841.1:527982-547366 GCA_016801955.1 Conus betulinus
AGACCAACCCTGACCCCTATCCCTCGCTGCAAACTCTGATAGGCCACACCCAGACACACTAGCAGGTGGGATACAGGATCTGTGTCAGTGATTTACCCTCCAGTTTCTTCCCTCGGCCAGGAGGGCACTGGCATCGGGTGTCTCCTCTCCCCACTTCATCTTCCTACTATACCCTGCTCTTCTTCTGCCTTACCATCTCTCTTATCCATCTCACCCGTCCCCTCCCCTGCCAAACTTAATAAGCGTCTTCAGTGCGCCAGTTACGAAGACGGAGCGCGTTGGCGTCGTCATTAATTCGGCATCTCTGGCTCAGGGCTCTGTTTGCTGGACCCCTGTCCACTTGGCTGACTTTGTACATTCACCGGCAGTTGACCTCACCCCTCAAAGTGGACCCAGACATTTTCCTAAGTACAGCACCTGTGTCAAGTGACCAATATATTTCACCATAGAACATAATCATGTCCTTAGTCTATTTCTACAGGCCACATGGCGGGCATGCACACAAAAAGACAGCGATGTTGTTTTTGTTGTGTTCCCTTCCACCCCAAACCTAAACGAGTTGGACACAAAAAAAAAACAAGACAAACAAAAAACTATTTGGGATCTCAGTGCTGCAACCTTCCACCAAGATTAACGGATCCGCTTTTATTAAACAAAATCCTTAACAACTACTGTATTCTGTTAATCACATGGAGCGCGAGCGTAACAACATACGAAAGTACAAAAAAACAATCAAACATTTCTCAAAAACATGTTCGGACTGTCGCGCCAAGTTTGACTTGCTGCTAATCTGCATGCTTCTTGTTGAAGTGTGTGTTCAGGTTGGTCTGTCCATTTGGAAATTATTTACCTTTAACTGTTTCACTTTCAGGTTATAGGAGCTATTTTGGCAAGTTTTTTTTCCCCTGATTTTCTTATTTGTTTTTGGTAAATATTGATTCAGTGCTTTACATTTCCCTTTTGTCTCTGGACTTTTTTCATGATTAGTTATCATGAAACCTTTCATGATAACTGCTTTACATTCCAGCTGATGGTATTTTTTGTCACAAAAGGAAACTTTGTTGAGACTGTTGCTGTGTTGTGTTTGTTTTGGTATTGGTACTGACGATGCTTCGTTTTGTCAACCTTATTTGTTTTGTAACTCACGATTGTTTAGTTGCCACTGTTGTGTTTTCAACGTGTTTTTTTTCGTCATACGTTGGTAGAAATTTGAAGCAGGCAACTTCATACACCTGACTGAAATTTATCCTCCTTCTTGATGCTTTATGACTCTTTTTTTTCTCTTCCTCTTTATCTCTTCAGGATTTCTTTCTTTCTTCTTCGTCTTCTCTTCGGCTTTTCCCTGTCTTTTCTTTTTCGTTATTCATTAATTTTCTTTTCTTGCTTGCTTGCTTGCTTTCTTGTTTCTTTTTCCTTCTCACTTCACTTTGTTTTCTTTTTCTTTCTTGCTTTCTTCGTGGTCGCCGTTTTCACTCTTTTTTTTTTTTTACTGTTTCCTTCACTCCTTCGTATTGTAGTCTACTATTCTCCCTTGTTGTTAGAATTTGCTCTCCTCTTTCGTGCTTTAAACTTCGTATTTGCCAGGAAAGAAAGTAAAAAATAAGAAAGAGAGAAAGAAAGAAGGTAAGAAAGTAAGGAACGGAAGCACGAAAGAAAAAAATGAATGAAAGAAAGAAAGAAAGAACAGCGCAGGCAAAAAAGAACAATAAGGACAGATGCAAAAGACGAAGCTAATATATATAGAAAAACATACAGACACTAGTCGGATATTCACCGTTCCCCCCCGAGATGTAATCAAAATAAGTGAGAAGTTGGGGTGGGGGTTGGTGATATTGCTGAGGGGATGTTGGAGTAGAGGCAGAATAGGGTTTGGATCTCAGAAATTGCACATCGTTTCACTGGCGGACGAGGGAAGGGGCATTTCCATAAGGCGATCATGGTGGACACTAGCGGTATGATGTTGTGACTGAAGACACTGGTGGCCATCAGATGACAGGGGCTGTCACGACAGAAATCGACCGCCCGCCATAGAATTATCTCCCATTATCCACTTCCCATTGTCATTTTTCGCACAATTGCTTCAACACCTGTGATTTTTTTCCACATTCCAGCAGGGAACAGCGAGAGCAAAAGGGGGAGGGGGGGGGGAGAGACCGACAGACGAGAGAGACGACAGACCGACAGAGCAACAGACGCAGAGAGAGAGAGAGAGACAGAAAGACAGGACATGACAGGAGCAGACGCAGAGAGAGAGAGAGAGACAGACAGAAGAGAGAGGTCAGCGAATGGAAAACGACAGACGGAAGGACAGAACATATTTTGAGGGACAAGGCTCAACAAACCGCAGGGAGTTTGCGGAGCGCACTCGCTACCTTCAGAACACGCAAGCTTGTTATCAGACAAAATATGGACAGTGCATCGCTCTCTATTTGCTTTTCAGGACCAATGTTCTCGCTGTGTACTGTGTGACTGACTGAAACCAATTTATTGTGTGTGTGTGTGTGTTGTGTGTGAGGTGTGTGCTTTTCAGTGTGTGTGTTGTGTGTGTGTGTGTGTATGTGTGTGTGTGCATTATTTACTATTTTTTGCTTACCCAAACTGATTTACTTTATGTTTGTGGCCTTTTTTATGGTATGGGGATAGGGAAATCCGTTTGAAAGTACGTAGAGTTCAGAGAGAGGAGAGAGAGGGGAGGAGAGAGGACTTGAGAGGAAGAGAGAGAGGAGGTCTCAGAGAGAGACTTTGGAGAGAGGATGGGGGGGAGAGAGACGAGAGGGAGAGAAGAAGCGAGGGAGAGAGAGAGAGAGATGTCGTCGGGGCATCGGATCGGTGCAGGAGTCCGAGGGACGTTATTAGATAGCAGACAGAGTTGACTGTTCTCGTGAGGCATTTCTTGCATGCTGCCAGACACCAGGTTTTGAGACAGCATTTCACGCCACAACGAGAGGGGACGTTACGGTAGTACCTCCCGGATCAGGTATGTACATTTAAAAATTGCCATCACCAATCGAAGCACTTTACTAAGGACGAGAGAGCCTGTTAATTTAACAGTGAACGAACCTCATTTCTCTGGTTCAGTCTGAGGGGTTATTGGGCCATGGTCCTAATTATAGAGCTAATACACATCGGCGCAACACAGAAAGAAGAAGAGAAGAAGAAGAAAAAGAGAAAGAAGAAGTAAAAGAAGGAGGAGTGAGAGAGGAGGAGGAGGGAGCGCCAGAGGAGAGGGGGAAAAGTTAAAGGAAGAGAAAGAAGAAGAAGGAGAAGAAGAAGAAGAAGAAGAAGATGATGAGGTGATGATGATGATGATGATGATGATGGATGATGATGGCTGAATGTATTGATGGAATCTTTTATAGGTAAAGAATGAAATCACATTAAAGGCGTCTTTTAAACAAACACTAATGACATAGCGAGAAGAGAAAATAGACAGAACAGGAAAGATAAAGGTTATATATAACATGGAGTGGCCTGAGGAAAGGGTCTATTCTGGTTCACAACTAGGAATTACTGGAAGAAACCTTTTTTTATCAGACTGTGAACATGTCTCATCCTCAATAGATTTTGAAAAGTGAGTACAACTAACAATGTGTACTTAACTACTTGCCTAATAATGTCATGCATTTGTTAGTTTACTTTCAGTGTGGTTTCTTACATATTCTGTCTTATCTTACGAGAACAAATTAACCTGCCTGTTTCTGACCAGAATATCCTAAAAAGCCATTATCATTGCTATATTGGCAGCGCGTTTGTAAGTACTAGTCACAGCAGTTAAATCAAAATCATTGCAAGCTAAAAATCCAGAGTTAAAGGTCATAGTCAACATCTAGTTGAAAGTCGGAGTTAAAAAAACAATTCTGGCGAAGAGTTAGAACAAAAATTCTTTGTTTTTTTTCTAAGCGGATTACAGCTTTATGGTAAGACTCTGGATAGAATTTCTGCATGTTTCAACCAGGACAGATAATTTTGAACTGTTATAACTAAAACACTTCGGCCGGGAAACCTCTATCCTTCAATTGTTCTGTTGGAAATTCAAGGATATGTGCGAAATTTTGCATTATATTTTTTACGTATGGACCTAGTCGTAGTCACCATGAACGATAGTTTTATGCCTACTACATTCGGTATTACTGAGTGCAGTTTTAACAAGAAGAATGCTGTTGTTGAGATCAAACGTTTTGAATATCAAGGAAACTTATGGTCATGTTTACCATTATCACCAGCCGGACAGCTCACAATTACTTTTTAAAGTAAACACGTTAAAGGGTTTGAGAGAGAGAGAGAAGAGATGCCTTTTTTTTCCCGAGAGCCCAGTTATTCTTTTTTGGAGTTTTTCGAACCCGTATCCTGAGTGAGTGCCGAGACCTCTTTTTTGCTTTTTAGTTTATTTTCCCCCTGCCGATGGTTGTTCATTGATTTTTTTCCGATCCGAGACCGAGAGATGATGGAGTGGGCGGGGGACAGGCTGCAATGTATTAAATGTATTAAATCGTTGCTCGAACCACGCACCACATGACGGAGGCGACGACAAAGGGCAGAATTAATCCTATCCTTCCGCTGCACAATCGATCTTTAATACCTAAATTCGCTCTCTTTATGATTTCCACCATCCATCCAACACCCACACCCCAACAATCCCTCCAGACCCCATATCCAGACCGCCTAACAACGAAATTAATAGAGTCCACTAATCGCCCCATCAGGATTAAACTGCCCGCCTACTGTCTCCAGTCCTCATCCTCATTTTAGGCGCTTCTCAGCGCACGCTTAGTGAGCTGGCTACTCCGTTCTGATATTGTGGTATTCCACACTGAGGTCACTCCCTCATATGATGATTTCGACTTTACCACCATCTAATGATAGAGTTCGATCGTGTATAGAACCCAAATGCATCTGCCGTGAATAATAATGCTCATTGTTCTCCCATGGACTAGAAAAAAAGAAGAAGAAAAGAATGTATGGCGCTATTTAGAGAAAGACAGGTGGAAAAAAATATTGAAGAAAGAAGAGAGTGAAGACTGAAGAAAGAGTGAACAATAAGACACTCAGAAAGAGCCAGAGACAGCTAGGCGGGGGGAGACATGAACTATTAAAAAGACATGCAGGACAAATATGTTTCACGAACTTTTCAACAATAGTGGCAGGGAGAGCTTTTGTTGATTTGTTATCTGTGAGCGAGATGAGTCTTTTTTGTTATGTTCCGCGAGAGGCCCCCGATCGTTGCGTTACTTCGATTTTGAGATGTGAGATGCTTATTTGACCCGAGAGAGATTTTTGGCAATTTGTTGCCGTGCATTTCTTATTTTACTCTTGACAGCATGAGCTACCACAGTTTTTGTGTTGTTGCTTCTGGCCTAAGAACCTGTCGTTTACACTGACGTACCGAAAACAAGTGTCTCCACTTACACACCACATTGTAAGATCACCCCGACTCATGCCCCGTCCTGGTTATTCAATTGCAGTTTGGTGTCATCAATCAGAGACATTATCATATGAAGTTGTTCGAAGCATCAAATGGTGGACCATGGAGTGCCATGTGTTTTGAATGGATTCAAAACAAATTCTAGCGCTCGCATTGAGTTGACAGATGAAATTCTTTGGAGGCTTAAAGAAATTTTTTTATCAACCGCTATTTCAGTTCGTGACGCCACTACGGTCAGGCTTATTTTTTAGTCCACCTTATGTCTTTATCTGTTTGTTTTCAAAATTTGTTGAACTTGCTTCTCTTTAGCCACAAAACTGGAATCTATACGACATCTTTTGGAGTTTTTTTTTTCATGTTTGGGATTCAGGAATGTTTTATTCTTTTTGTTCTTGTGTTCATTTCGTGCTCATTGGCTGGTGTTACTGCGTTTGACGTTACTTAATATATTTGTCTCGGTTTTTTTTTTGTGCCCTTTCCCACACCACTTTATCCCTTCCTACCTAATTGTTCTCGTTCTTTTTTGCTTAAACTATCGTCCTGTAATTAACATTATGTGGTGTCCTGCTAATACATTAATTGGAAATGACAGCCTAATCGGTTATAAAGGTTTGATGATGTTAGCGTGCGATGCCTTTCTTTTAGAAAATGTGCAAATGATATTTTTATATCCTATACTCATGCTATTCTCGCTGTAGATAGAATTCCTGTCCGCCGACAATTATGTGCTTTTGATCTTTTTTTTTTTAATATTGGCTCCACCGGCTTTGACGCTTTTCCCCCTACCACACGGGTTTTGTTGTTCTAAAAGAGTTATCTTCCTTGGATGCTTCATTCGACGTCCCCATTGCACGCTGGTTTTTTTTAGTGAGGTAGGATGAGTAGTTTGAGATGAGTCCAAGATTGAGATGCACAATCTGTCCATATCTTTGCTCTCTTACAGTCTTTTGATATAAGGTGGTTTTAGAGGGCTGAGATTTTGAATAAGGGAAGGTGCGCTCGTTTTAACTCATTTAATGTCGCCAATTACTTGAATTGTTGAGTTACTCAAAATGATAATCGTTCGACGTATTCACCTTCCATCTTGCTTCTTTTCCTCAATCCCATACATACAACTTCTTTTCTTCTTCGTTGCTTCGCGTCGTCTTAATTCCTTTCTTCTTCTCCGCCTACCTCTCATCCTTTCTTTCCCCCCCAATCTCTCACTCCTTTTCCTCATTTTCCATTTTTTTTTCCTCCTCTTTACTTTACCATCTTCCGCTTAATAAGCATCCCATCACTCCTCGCTCTATTCATCTCTCCTTTCTCTGCCCCATTTCGATCCCCTTACCGCCCCTTCCTCTTCTCTCTCTCTATCTTATGTTTTTCCCCCCCCCTTTTCCCCCCGTCATCTGATTTTCCAATGTCATGCCCGGAAACGTAAAACAAAACCCATCACCATTGCGCGTTTTGAAACCCTAGTACCGGCACATTTGTGGAATTCGGAGAAGAAACTTTTTACGTTAGAACCTCATTTGAAAAGTAGATGATCCAATTTGTGGATGCTTAAGTACTCCATGTTCGGGTGGTAATTTAGCTGACAGCCCCTTGTAAGAAGTGCGCACTTGTCTTTGATCATAATTTCAAACAGTACACAGTTGCTCATTTAATCCCCACCCTCCAACACACCCATTAATCTTTACTACACTAACACACCCAAACAAACTGCTGCTTCAGCTTTTACAACAAGTTGTGAATTTTCGGATGACCATCCCACATTTTCCACCCACTTACAAACGTCCCATTACTAGCACACCCACACTTCACTGCCTAACCACCCCCCCCCCCCCCCAACCCCCCCCCCCAATTCTTCTAACGGTTACGCGAAAAAAAGACCGAAATCACAGACGAGGATCACTGTTTCTTTTCTTTTTCTTTTTTTTTTTTTTTTTTTTTTTTTTGGGGGGGGGGGTGCCATATTTACGTTGTATATTGTGGACAATTTTTGTCGTTCTTTTTCGTTGTTTTGTGCCTTCACTATTCTTACTACTTTCTTCTTCTTGCTCTGTTGTCTGTGTCTGTCTGTCTGCCTGCCTGTCGTCTCTCCCTCTCTCTCTCTCTCTCTCTCTGTCTCTCCCCCCCCACCTCTCTCTCTCTCTCTCTCTCTTCTCTCTCTCTCTCTCTCGCCTCTCTCTCTGCCACACATTCCCCACCCTCCAACCCATCCTGCTCACCATTTCCACACCCTTATGAAGTCCCCTGCCCGAGTGTCGACAATTCACAGTTGTTGAAGCATATGTTCATATGCGTGAAGACGACAGAATGGGACAGTGGATAATGGTTACGATAATTCTATGGGCGATCCATGTCGCTGCGTGACAGCCCGCTGTCGGATAGGAGCACTTTGCCCAAAGAATCACAGTTCAATGCTCCTGCTTATCCACCATGCTCGCTACGTGGCTCGCTCTCCCTTATGTGCTGTGCAATGATTGGAATTCCTGAGAACGGGGCCTCCATCCCATCCCTAAACCTCCTGCTCTCAGCAGCACAGCATTCCATTCCTACGCCACTCTCACTTCTTTTGATTATTGTTACGGGAGGAAAAAAGGCCAAGGCCAAACTATTATCACTATTTTTTTTCTTTCTATGCTTACGTTGTCTTTTGTAGATATTGTTATTTTTAACCGCCCAGTTCTTTCTGGGCTTCGTCTTCTTCTTCTTCTTCTTCTTCTCGTCTTCTTCTTCTTCTTCTTCTTCTTCTTCTTCCTTTCTTCTTCTTTCTTCTCCAGCTTCTTCCTCTGCTTGTCTCTCTTCTTCTCTTCTTCTTTTTCTTCTTTCTTCTTCTTCTCTCTGTATGTCTCTGTCTCTTTCTCTGTCTGTGGTCTGTGTGCTGTCTGTCGGTCTGTCTGTCTGTCTGTCTGTCTCTTCTCTCTCTCTCCTCTCTCTCTCTCTCCTCTCTCTCTCTCTCTCTCTTTTCTTTCCTAGAGGCGCAGACAGTGTTAGGTATGGGAACCAAGTCTGAACATCGGGACCCAACAGTCTGACCAGAGCGCTGAGCTAATGCGCAGGTCAAATATCTGCTTCTTCGATTGCATGAGACCTTCGTTAAATCCTTTCATCTAAGTCATTAATTCATTATCCATCCTTTGTTAAATCCTGTGCAGTGTTCTCTTGAAATGTAAGGTGTATGGACTGGTCCAGACACCTTGATGAAAAAAAAAAACTGAAAATGAACTCTCTCTCTCTCTCTCTCTCTCTCTCTCTCTCCTCCTCTCTCTCTCTCATCTCTCTCTCTCTCTCTCTCTCTCTCTCAGTCGTGCAGTCCTAATGTTAGGTAGGTTACCCAAGTCGTGACCAGTATGCTGGGCAAAGTGTAGCTCAGACACAATCACTAAGTCAGAGCAGTGTTATCCAGTCTTAATCCTTTTCCGCACACAGACCCAACTCCCCGCCCTCCCCCTCTCTGCCACCCTCTCTCTCTCTCTCCTCTCTGTCTTCTTTCTCTGTACTCTCTCTTTCTCTCGCTATGTGTCTGGCTCTGTCTCGCTCCCTCTCGCTTCTGAATCTGATCTCTCCCTTCATCTCTTCTCTCTCTCTCTCTCTCTCTCCTCTCCTCTCGGCTCTCTCTCTCTCCACTCTCTTTAGCTCGCTCACTTCGTTCGTCTCAATCTTTTTCCACCCACCCTCATTTTTCCTTGCCTTCCAACCCAACGTCTGAGCTCCTCTTCTATGCCCTTGAATGTTTTTTGCGTCCTTGAAAAAAATTTATACAGCTGGGAAGCACAATTCAATTGCGCGAGACGACGAAATTGGCCAAAGTAGACCAAAGGGATTGAGCTTACTTCTAGGTGCGGACCCCATTGCCTGCCGTGACAGCCCCCCCCTTCGCGACGGGCACCTAGCACCCCCCCCGCACATTTTTCAAGGCCATTTTTTGCTCAGCACAATGAATCGCCAATAAGGCTCGACATTCCCTGACCCCGCAATGGTTTTGCAGTGATTTTGGTTTACATTCACCCCTGGCCTGTTGTATTTTTTTTATTGCGACCCGCCATCCCTCCCGCCACTCCCGCGCTCCCCAACTTCCGGCACTTTTCTTTTTACTTTTTCAGATTCGCACAACATTTTTACCTTCTTTCGAATTGCAACGGTTTTTCTTACCTTATTTTTTTGTCGCCATTATCATATACAGATTTATTTTGATAAATTTAATCTCCTTTGACTTTCATAATTTTTTAAAAGAGGAACAAGACTTCAGGATATACGTTTATTTGTTTGTTTTGTATCTGCAGGTTCTACGGGGTTTCGTCCTTTTTTCAGATATTGTCTACTGTATATTTGACTTTCCATTAATCCTTCCCATCTTGTCCTGCGTCGTTCCTACTTATCCTTCGTGTTCATCTACACCTCCTCGTTGTTTTGTTGTTGTGTTGTGGTTGTTGTTCTTCGTCGTCGTCGTCCCATTGTTGTTCTTCTCCGCATCCTCTCCCTCACACCTTTCCTACTCCGTCTGCTTTTCTTATCTTCTCCTCCTCCTCCTACTTACTCCATACCTCCTCCTCTTAGCCGGCACCTTTTTCTTCTTTTTTCTTCTTTTTTCTTCTTCTTCTTTCCCTGATTCGCTTATTACTATATTATTCACGATATTATGTCTGTTCGGCCTATCTCTCTATATCTCTCTCTCTCTCTCTCATCTCCTCTCTCTCTCTCTTATCTCTCTCTATGTGTGTTGTGTGTTTTGGTTTTGTTGTGTGTGGGTGTTGTGTTTTTTTTGTTAGTGTGTGTGTGTGTTAGTGGCCAGGAACACTGTTAGGAAGGATCCTAAGTATGACAATCGCGTTGGGCGATGCTCAGTCAGACATCCGCTAAGTATTTCCTCATCAGGCCCCTCGGCGTATAAATCTATTGATCTTAGTCATTAATTAAACATGAGGATCAACCGGTAAATACTCCGCAGTCTCGATGATGATGTTATGGAGTTATGTACCCACACCACATGGGCACCACCCCAATGATTAACCCAGCAATACGGAAAGGTACCTCCTCACTTTCTGCTTCGATGCCGATTGACGAATTTGTGATGAGATTAGAGATGGAAGATGACGAGCATTATTTTTTATTCGAGAGATCGAGAGAGCGCCTTTGAGATTTCTGATTTGAGGACTTGAGAGATGTTTGAGAGACGAGCGGAGTGATTGATCTGATATATATCTCCCCTACCCACTTTGTGAAATACTATAGCTTACACTCAACCTCTAACCTTCACAATCCCATATAAATTCAACGCTCATCCTTTTCTCTTTTATTTCCCCGTGCCTCCCCGTGGTCCCCCCACGCTATCTTGTTTATACGCACAGGGATAGATGAACTCGAGAAACCTGATTATTTAAATGCAAAGAAATAAGATGCATAAATGGTAGTTCAAATGACAATGGCGAGTGATATTTCGCATCTATGCTGAGCCATATCATTGAGGCGCCACGCACCCTTAATGACTTTTCTATTGCTTAACATTCACGGGACGATATTTGAATAGGTTTGCCTGTTTTGACAGGATTCATACCGTTTTTCATTACGTCCTGAAGAACGGAAGGCACGGTTAAACTCTTGAAAATGTGGGCATTTATGTAAGTCTGAGCACTTCACGGGAACCAGTATTCTACTATTGACAAATGTCAGTTCATAGATCTGTCATAGTTTGTGCTTGCTATTGGCAAGGTGCACGTTGCTGCTATTCCTCAGTGTGTCTTTGCAAATACATCGCCTTGCAGATAGATTGCCTTCGGACCACTGCCTGTCCACACCGACCCTACCTTTCGGGGTTTGCTATGACGGTGGGGGAGGTAGAGAGATCGGATCCTAACCCAGGAATGGCCCCAGTGGGGCATTCCCTGCTCTTGGACCTGGGGTGTGTGATGCTGTTGTGCTTGGCTCTGCGTGCTGTGACCTAAGAAATACCGCCGTCCAAAAAAAAAGTCAGTTCGGCGGTGTGGAAGTGGGCATTTCTGAGCGTCGTCGTTGTGTAGTCCCTGTGTTTTGTGTGTTCGTGTGTGTGGTGTGTGTGTGTGCGTGCGGCGTCCCTCGTGGTGATTGTGTGGAGTGTGGTGTGTGTGGTGTGGTTGTGCTTGGTGGGTGTTTTTCGTGTGTGTTGTGTGTGGTTGGTACGCGTTTGTTTGTTATGTGCCCCCCCGTCCCCGCCGCACGAGTGGAATACATTCGAGAATCGAGGTGTGTACGTTCGTGCGTGATCGCGTCGCGTGTGCATCGTTTGTCTGAGCTTTATCAATCTTTCTATTTATATCTCTTCTTTCCTATCTCTACTCTATCTCTCTCTCTCTCTATCTCTCTGGGTGTGGGGTGTGTGTTTGGTGCTCGTGCCTCGCCCCCTCGTGTTCGGTGTTTTGTGGCGCGCGTACGTTTCTGAGGCCACTCGTGAGCAGCGCGTGGAATGAGATGTGTGTTGAGTGTTCTGTGTGCGCCTGACAGTGCGCGTTTTGACACCTGATTTTGTTTCTTTTTTTGGGTGTGTGTGTGTGTGCCTGTCGTTTTTCCCCTGCTGTGTTTGTGCTGTGGTGTGTGTGTTGTGTGTCGCTGCGTGCGTGTGTGACGTGCGTGTGTGCGTGCGTGCGTTGCGTGTGTGTTTTTTTCCTGTGTGTGAGTGTGGTGCACCCCTGTGTGTGGTGTGTGTGTGTGTGTGTTGTGTGTTGTGTGTGTGTGTTCATGAGGGTTTGGCCATCTTAGTGGCGATTCGCTATCTCATACTGTACCGACCCACGAGGGTCTGCTGATTACATATTACTGAACCTATTATAAATATTTTCGCGGAAAGAATGGATTAGGTGCACCACTCTGTGCCAGTGATGGCTTCGACGTGAATTTCATCTATTCTTGTACACAGACTTGGCAGGATTAAAGCATGGTTATTTTGCCTCATTTAAGTCTTAGATTAAAAAAAAAACGCATCCTTGGGGTGTTGGTTAAGGATTCCCCTCAGTTAATAACAAGCCATTTGATTCCCCTGTTAAAGTGGATTAATTTCCACCACCCTCTTTTTGTCCCACTTGGACTTAATTGCCCAACAGGTCTTAAGCAAAATCACTCATCCTTTGTACTGCAAGGGAGAGCTTTATCAGTACCACCTTTTTTTGACTACAATGCGAATTTAATCAGATATATTATTCCTACCCCCTCTAGGCACTAACCCAAGGAATAGCACTAAGTTTTTGCCTCACAAGAAACAGTTATTGCACCATTCAGTGCACAAGTGGTTTTTGAGAGGTGATCTGTTTTAATCGATTTTTAAGAGTTCAGATCTAATGTTTCAGGTTTTAAAACGACATGAACAGTTACCGGTGATTCAATGTTAAGAGTTTAAGATGCAAAAACCAGGGTCTACGATGAGCGGATCGGACTTAATCTCTAGGATATCTGCTATTTTTTATCGTTGACGCTGGTTTCGGGTGATCTTGTGCCAGCGTTACTTTATTAGGGCTTCACCATTTACGTGTACACTTTTTCTCCACCCCTCTTTTTCACCTATTTCCAATTGTTTTTGTACCCCTACACCCCATCAATTGTCGCACAATTTTTTCAGCGTCATCATTTCTGTATTAATCATCATCATTCGTCGTCCGTCGTCGTAGTCGTCATCAAAATCACCACTTATCATCCTGTCAATATGCCCACCCACCATCATCCCGTTGGCATAATCGGCGATTCCTTAATCGACCCAACCAATCTGCCATTTTAAACCCTAAACCTGGCGTGAAGGTTGGTCTTGTACAAACTGAACATAAAGCCATGTGTATTTTCGCGGGGCTGAATGTTCCCGACCAATGTCTTACGATTAACTTTTTTATCATTCTGCAATTGTTAAGGTTTACGAAGAAGAGGAGGACCTGTGGACGGTTGGCACCAGTCCTCGATCTATATGAATTTTCGATGCATGTCGAATATTTGGATTTCTATAGCCACCATTAACGCTGTCTTACGGAATGTTTCTAAAGTTAATAGAACGACAAAAGGCTGGGGTTCTGCTGTCGCAATCCCAACTGTTCCCTGAATATCCACGTAACACACGATCAAAACGCTTTAACCCATGCATAAGCAATTGTTGTGTTATTGTGATTTCCCTTTTTCCACCTGGAATGTTTTTCGGAGCATGTAAATAATCCGGGCTGTCGGGATTATGTTTCGGTACCGCACTTCAAACCCCTCAAAGCGCTTTTGTGCCAGCAGATGGGCCGGGAGGCTCCTGGCTGGGAGAGCCAGATTTCCTGACCTTTCCCACTGGACACAGTCCCAGGGTGTTGTGGACGCGGCCCTATACTTTCGTTTTCGACAGGGCGCGGTGGTGTCGAGCGGAGAAGACACCAGACGTGGGCCACGATTCCACGCGAGGACGTTAAGCACTTGGCAGCTGTCCCGCATTGGACCCCCCAGCCTTCGCTTGCTACCTCGCTACTGCCTGCACGCCATTGGTACCCCCTTTGGCTGCGCCTTGCCTCGGGTTTGTAGTACACCACATGGCCAGGGAGAGCAACTTTGGTGCTGCGATAGGGACACACATCATCGCCTCCCCCTACACCACTATAGCGCGCGTGACAGGCGATTCCTCTTTTAATGCGGGTATTTCCTTTTTCGGACCACCCCTCATCTCAGGCGCAGCTCTGGGTGAAGGTCAGTGGGGGATCGGAGGACCGCTGGCGACTAGTTAACGACTCGGTAAATACAGCGAAATAGTGGATGGCCATTCACATTAACAGCACCTCGAACACCAGCAACGTGAATCCGCAAACGGGCTGGCGTGCATTACGAGTAACGAGATGCAGGAACGACAAGTTTAGTTAGTATATTATGGGCAACGCCGACAGGACCACGCCCCCACAGCCACCAGCGCCAACAGACCCAAGTCGGACACGCCTGCCCGAGTCTCTATTCCGCATAAGAAAATATTGGCCCCACGGCGGCCAAGCGTGGCCGACGCCAATCATTGGCCTTCCCAATGGTGGACTAAAATACTCTCCTTAACCGGCGTTCCGTGTAGTGACATTGGGTGAAAACGGCTGGGTTTCCCTGCCTCAGCCTCCGGCGTACCGACTTACACAGCCCCATTTCTTCTCCCCCAGCCTCTGATCCTACTGCAGGCCAGGTGAACCGGACCGTCTTTCCTGGCCTTATCTAGAGCTGGGGGCCACGGCAGACGAATGAACTCGGAACATCAGCCCATTCCTTCATGTCTGCCCCTCGTGTATTTTGGCTCCTGTTTGGAATATTTGTGCGGATTATTCAGACTGGAGGGGAGTGCGTGCGCCTGGGACGCAGTGGTCCACTTACCACCTGATAGGTTTCGTTTGCACTGGTGTCAACCTTATTCTCTCTAATTCGTACTGTGTCAGGCGGTTGTGTGGTGGTCCGTCAATTGACAACCAACTCCTGTTCTCCTTATTTCCTCTGCTGGGACCAGACTGTGGCCGGATTTTTCTATCTTCACAAGTAGCGCCACCAAAACGATAGCCACCCCCCGGAATCCAGTGAAGAAAAAGCCGAAACACCTCTTGAGATGTCTCTTTCTGTTTACCTAGCTTACCCATCTCAGTTCTTACTCCTTTCACCGTCCAATAGTCATTTTTTTCCCGCCGATATGCAATTTTATCATGGAATTTTACCTTACAATTGATACAGGTCGACCCCCATAGCTCTGTCACTTTTTTTTATTAAATTGTGACGGCAAAAAATACTGATGATCTCAAATACAATATAATCTAATGTATTCGGTTCCTGAAAGTCTGCGATTTGAGTTATTAACTGTATTCGTTTGGAGATGTTCTACTAGATAGATGACTATTATCAAAGGGATTAAATTGTTATATAGAAAAATACTTCGTGCGCATTAAAAATTAACCATAATTGACACCTGAATGACAAGATTTTGTGTGTGTAAGTTAAAAGCTGCGTATAATATTTATCACTTTTACTGCTGTCCAAAATAAAAGGCTTTTTTGTTTTTCGATTTTTTCCCCCCTTCCTGGTGTCTGTGTGTTCATTGAGGGTACAGTGTGGTTTGTAGAACCCTGCCTAATGGTTATTATGCGGATTATTTAGTCGTTCATGTTCGTGTTGTCCTTGTGCAGTTGTTCTTGTGTTTAGTTTAATTTAATGTGGGATTAAACCTTTTAAATCACACCTTCATTTCCTTTCCTGTCATTCGGCACATTTTATCCCTCTTTCACCACGCTCAATAACAAAAGGTCCCTCCTCGTGGGTTATCGGCCTGTATCATGCGACAAAAACTCCTTGTCCTATATCCCGCTGATTCATAAACATCCTCTCATTAACTGTGTTGCTGTTGCTCTTTTCATTACAACCTAGATGCGCGTTCTTCTCGATCGCTACGCCGATGTTTTCCCCGTCTGATGCGTTGAATAACGTTATATCGGCCTATCGTGACCGCTTGTTATTGGCGTCTTACCCTTTTTTATTCCATACACGGAGTGGATCTCTCTCTTTTTCTTGTTCGTTGCTACAACGACGTTGCTTAATTTCCTTACGCCTCATCCAGGACAGTCCTTGTCCGTGCCACACAAAAAACTTGTCCTTCCCTTCACTAATACCTTAACACCCTCACCTCGTCCATTTTACTCCGCTAAAGGGCACCCGGCCCTTCATTCGCACGGGCACTTTCATGGGGGCCTTACCGTTTCTCACGTCTATTGTCTATTGGCCTGTTCCTCTTTTATACTGATATTTTAAATGATTTTCTACGCTCGTCTTTATTTCATTTCTCACGTTTCATGACGTCCACTCTTTCCCACTGTTCTTACACGGCTACGTCAGTGACCCTGTTTCTTTTTTATTAGTTGTATCATATTTGTGATCCGTTTCTCCCCTTTTCACGTTCACAAGGGACGTCCCTTGTTCACACCCACATATTGTCCATGTTTTTTGTCCTTTACATGGACCGAATGAGCCCTTCTCTTGTTAGCCTGAAAGACGATCTTGAGTAACATCGTACATGTTGTGTTGTTGGTTGTGTTTGTTCCGTTTGTTTTCATTTAGTCAACGCTCTACTTTTTTAACCCCTTTTTTGATTTTGTTCTTATCCATTATTCAAGACTGACATTATGGCGGGCCTGGCATTATTAGCAAAAGGCGTCCTCCTCATCAATAAAGGAATTTTCTGTTTCTATTTAATCCCAATGACATTGTTGTATGGTTATTGTTGGTGGAACTTCACAAAACGGGTATATTTTCGGCTCTTGCACAGTCAGTTATAACATGATTGCCTGTGTAAGCAGGGTATAAAGATTCGGATGTGCATCTTCTACACAGTGACAGGCTGGTTATTTTTAGTGCGTTATTATTCTTATGAACAGGAATGGGTTTGTGTGTGTTGTTTACCCTGTGTGTTATGTGTGGTGGGGCGGTGCGGGGGGGGGTTGTGGGGGCGCGTTGGGCCCGGGAGGAGGGGCGTGCGGACGAACGTTTAGGAAGGGATTCTTTCGACCTTTATTCTGAGGATAGCATTCCCAACCCTTCTACTAGCGAAAGATCAAAAGAAGAAGATTAGGATGAAAAGACGATAGAATTAGAATATAGAGAGGTTTGTTGATATAACGTTACGAGATTCACCGAGGTTCTGTCCCATATTCATAGCTATTGATACGAAGAGGGGAGGAGACGTTGGAGAACGCCTTTTGCCGAATAACAAGGTAGGTTCTTCGATGCCTTCGTTGAATACAACCTAGGCTCTTTGAATGTTCTAAACTAAAGATCTCCCAGAACTGCTGCCTTGAAGAGAATTGGTACTTAAATTGGGTTAGCTAATGTTCCTTCTCTCATGATCTCCACTATGTTGTCGTTCCTTTCGTTGTAATGCTAATTGTGCTCCCCTTCTCCCTTCTTCACCCCATAATGACGTTTTCTTTTCTTCCCATTTTAACATTGTATGTTTCATTCCCATTATCACCACTAAGGACGTCATCTGACTATCCCACTATCACTCCAAATTCACTCAAAATCTTCCTTTCGTTATAAACTTTCAACGACGTTCTCCCCACATCTGTCCCCCACAGCTTCCTCTCATCATCACATTCAATGACGTTCTTCATTCATCGCTGCTTAATTCTGTCCTCTGTCATTATCAGACTGAACGGTGTTCTATTCAGTGTGTGATTTAATTATTTCATATTCAAAACTTCGAATTAGAGCGTCTTTACCCGAGTAAAGCATACGAGTGTCCTTCCTACATCATCTGTCCCCCCTTGGTTCATCTTTAATCTTCGTTTATGTTTTTGTTTGGCTACCTACGCCGAACGGGGCGCCGTGGGGGTGGGGGGTGGGGGTGGGGGTTTGGTGGGCTTGTGCCGGTTTGATAGTTTGCTTGAGGGTTTTCTTATTACTTTAGCTGACTTACTTGCTCATGTCCAATATGAATGGTCTGATGGGAAGCGTCCTGGGGTGTAAGTTGAAAATGACGTAGAGGTGGGCGAAGGAGTCCATGTCATTGTTTACAAGTTGTGCTTTCTTGTCATTTAGTGGCGAATGATGTAGAGTTTTGAGAGCGTATCTGACCGATGAAATGATGATTGACTGTGCAACACTGTCGAATAAAAATGAAGAGTTTGCTGAAACTCGACCTGCTTCTCATACACAGAATTGTTTTTGGTATTTTGTATGTCCTCTCATCTCTCTCTCTCCTACTCTCTCTCTCTCTCTCTCTCTCTCTCTCTCGCTCTCTTCTCTTCTCTCTCTCTCTCAGAGATGACGTGGGGGGGGGTGGGGGGGGGGTATAGGGGTATATGCCTGTGTTAAAGGGTGTGTTGGTGTGTTCTCGTGTGGTGTGTCGTGTGATGTGGGGGGTTATAATTGCTATGCTCAGCGATGTACAGCGATTTTTTTTACGCTGTTTTTCCTTTGTGTGTGTGTGTGTGCGTGTGTGCGTGTGTGGTGTGTGTGTGTGGTGTGTGTGTGTACGCGCGCGTACGCTAGGTGCGTGTTGGTGTGTAGTGTGTGTGTGTGTGGTGTGTGTGTGTGTGTGTGTGCGTGTGTGGGTGTGTTGTAATTGCTCTGACAAAACGATTTTTGGGCCTTACAGTTTACAACATGTTCGGCGTTTAGAATCTCCAAACTGTCCAACCAACAAATCATGTATGGGACGATTGTTGTTGTGCGATCAGCCCAAAACATATAGCTTCCTTCTTCACAGTCTCTCCCCTGGCTGTCTGCAATCCATATGATACTGTAATGCGAAGGCCCATCCCCGAGTAACGCATCAGACTCAGCTGACCACGAGCTCACTAGCTCAGTATTCTCGTGCTTATGAAAATTCAACAGAGACGAGAGGAGAGAGATGAGAGAGAGGAGGAGGAGAGAGAGAGGAGAGAGAGAGGAGAGATTGAAACTTGTCCAAATGTAGAATCGCAGAATTATTCATAAAACCCCCATCTGTACAATGTTTTGACAAAACAGAAAAAAACCTTCCATTTTACCCTTGTTCTTTCCTTGTGTTTCGAATTGTCTTCCCCTTTCTCTCAGGAGGAAACGCAAAAAATCGTTTGTTTTCTCTCTCTAGCTTGAAAATTAGAAGGAGCGGAGACTTCAGATTTTGTTTGAGAACAGCTAAATGACTTTGATAGGCTCTCAACCCCGGTTAGTTTTGTTACCGATCCACAAAATGGCGGTAGCTAAGCTTTTCAGATCATATGCATTTTATTCACTATAGCTGGAATGGACAAGGACTCCTAAGCCTGGATTAGGAGTGATGAAGTAGTGGCACCTTATTACTCCTTGCTTTCAACGTATTAAACACGCCTATTTGAGCAATGCTCAAATTTCGAAAAACTCGGATTAGCTCGCTCCTTTTCAGGACAAGGTTTTGCATTGTCGTAATTATACTGTAATAGAAGGATTAACTACAGGACGAAAGCGCAAGAGAATCAAAAACGAATGGACGAGAATGTGTTCCGGAAAATTTTAGTCGTA
>JADBJO010000842.1:2500-15000 GCA_016801955.1 Conus betulinus
CCTGATTCCTGTTATTAGGAAGCACTTGCGGAGATCAGGCCGTCAACTAAATACCTCGCTTACTCTCAAATCCGTTGCTCTCCAACCCCCTTTTCACCGTCTTCCTCCTCCCCCCCCCCCCCCCCCCTCTCCCCATCCCCCTCTCCGCTTTTATTTGGCCAAAAGGTCGAGCACTTTAGTTCCGTGCACAGATAAAAAAAAAAAAAACAACTAAATTCAATTCGACGTAGATGGTATGTGGATAAGGTGTTCGCGAGAGAATCCTGGATTCACGGCTCGAGTCGGGATTCTTTTTTTTCACTCCCTTTCGTAAGACACGACATGGTGGTTTGAGTGTTTGTCCTTGGTATGTGGTCCCATACGCAACATACATTTACAATGGTGAAAGAGCCAACCGCATCTCTCTCTCTCTCTCTCTCTCTCTCTCTCTCTCTCTCTCTCTCTCTCTCTCTCTCTCTCTCTCTCTCCTCTGACAGTCAGAACCTCTCTCTCTCTCTCTCGCTCTGTCTCTGTCTCTGACAGTCATAACATCTCTCTCTCTCTCTCTCTCTCTCTCTCTCTCTCTCTCTCTCTCTCTCTCTCTCTCTCCCTCCCTCATAAACTCTTAACTCTTTGCGAGCAATATCAACAACAAGCACCAAGAAAATCACATGGTTGAAAAGAGACGGCAAAACATGAAGAAAGCAACATTGATTTGACTGAAAAATAACACTGTTGTCTATAACCTTCAGTCTCTGGTATGGGCACCAGTTCACATTCAATTCTGACTTCATTTCCAGACAATGCCGGCATTTTTCTACCTTGTAAGTATTTTCAACCCCCACCAAAAGTTTCCTGTGCATTTTATCAAATATTCATTTATAAAAGTCATCTACATAGTTTGGTGAAACATTTAATCTCTTTTTCTGATTTGAAACAAAAACTAATTCTGTGTTTAGGCTTAATCTGGAGCAGTTTTCTCATATGGCTTTTATGACATTCGTAAAGTCAATCCACAACTGTTGAGAGCTTTTGCATTTCTGTACGTTAAGTTTCCACTGAATCTTCCGGAAAACTCACCCGTAACTGTTCGCAAAAAGGTCTACCTATTTTTTTTTCAAGAATACTGTTAATAACCAGAATTTGATAGTAGAAAATAATAGCAGAAAATAATCTGAAACTACTTAGATCTTATTTCTTTTTTTTTTTTCCTGTTTTTTTTTTTTTTTCATTACGATTCCTTGTAATTCGTAAAAAATCTATTTAAAAAAAAAAAGAATACTATTGATAATCAAAATATCAAAGCAGATAATAATGTGAAACGAACTTAAAATTAATTCTATTTTGCTGATTTTTTTTTCACTGCGATTTCCCTATCCGCTACTGTTGCTGCTCGCTTCCCGCTTGGCAAATAGCTGCTATCCAATGTCACATTTTGTTCTAAATTCTACGATACTCAAGTTCCCTTTCCGCTTTTAGTATAATCCGTAGCTTCATGCCTTTTTGTTTAACTCACACACCGTGCTTTTTGTTTTAATGTCTATTGTTTTGCCGTCAGCTTTTATTCATTGCTTGTATTTATCCTGCGTAGCTCAGAAAATTTAATGCCATATCTTTTGGGGGAAAGAATGTCTGTGAAAGACTGTTATCGCTCTGTCTCACTTCCTCTCTCTCTCTCTCTCTCTCTCTCTCTCTCTCTCTCTTTCTTTCTCTTTCTCTCGCTGTCTCTCTCTCTCCCGTCTGTCTATCTGTCTGTCTCTCTCTTTGTCTGTCTCTGTCGTCTCTGTGTATCTGTGTGTCTGTCTGCTCGTCTGTATGTCTGTCCATCTGTCCATCTGTCTGTCTGTCTGTCTGTCTGTCTGTCTGTCTGTCTCTGTCTCTCTCTCTCTCTCTCTCTCTCTCTCTCTCTCTCTCTCTCTGCCGTAGACATCTAAGAAGCACAGGAAGAAACAGGTCAAGTCTACAGTGCACGCAGCTACAGCAGTGGCAGTGTTTACGGTGCACGCAGCTACAGCAGTGACAGTGTTTACAGCGCACGCAGCTACAGCAGTGGCAGTGTTTACAGTGCACGCAGCCATACCAGTGACAGTGTTTACAGTGCACGCAGCCACACCAGTGGCAGTGTTTTTACAGTGCACGCAGCCACACCAGTGGCAGTGTTTACAGTGCACGCAGCTACAGCAGTGACAGTGTTTACAGTGCACGCAGCTACAGCAGTGACAGTGTTTACAGCGCACGCAGCTACAGCAGTGGCAGTGTTTACGGTGCACGCAGCTACACCAGTGGCAGCGTTTACAGTGCACGCAGCTACACCAGTGGCAGTGTTTACAGTGCACGCAGCCACACCAGTGGCAGTGTTTACAGTGCACGCAGCCACACCAGTGGCAGTGTTTACAGTGCACGCAGCCACACCAGTGACAGTGTTTACGGTGCACGCAGCTACACCAGTGACAGTGTCTACAGTGCATGCAGCTACACCAGTGACAGCGTTTTACTTTTAAAAAAAACAACAAAAAAACGTGACAGTTGTGGACTGGAAAAAAAGGTCCTGTCATTCTTTTCCTATTGGTTTTAAAGTGAGGTGACTACGAGCGGAAACTGAAACGAACTGAAGAAGAAATCTTAAATAAATGTCAGCATTTTCGTTATTTCCTTCGTTTTTGTTTCACCTAAAGAAGACCTATGAGGTCGAAACGCGTTGTGTTTTGTCTTGTGACTCGTTTGTCCACGTTCTCTGGGCGGTTCGCTGACATTTATTTACGATTTGTTTCGATTTCCCGCCTGCAGTCGTCTCACTTTGCAACTGAACTGAAGAAGTGTAATTTGTTGACTTGGTGTGCATGTTGTTGGGGGGGCTAGTCTGTCTCCGTATCACTTGTTGTGCATACGTATGGATCCCCTTGTGGCTTTGTCGGTCTCTCTCTCTCTCTCTCTCTCTCTCTCTCTCTCTCTCTCTCCTCTCTCTCTCTCTCTCTCTCTCTTTTCTTTTCTTTCTGTTTTTGCTTTGTTCTTGGTTGTCTATTTGTATTTAAGTTTTGAAAACCCTGTCTTGCAAATAAGCTAACAAACACATGATACGGAAACTGTGTATGGTACTTGATTGAAACGTAAGCGCTTGGCTGTTGAAATGGTGTAAATTATATACTGATGTGAACTGAAATGCTACGAATTTATGTAAAATGTATTGTCTTGGCAAGGAGAAAAATAAAATTGAAAAAAAAAAAAAAATGAAGAACACTGACTGTTCCGTGAGACAAAAAGGATTAGCTAATTACAGGAAGAAAACACGACGTATTTCGATCTCGTTGGTCTTCTTCAGGCAAGATAAACAGCATGCAGGGCTATGAAAACGAAGAACGAGCAATCACTCATCTTCTGAAAATCAGACAACTCCGTTTGCCGTCACGGTCGTGTAAGATGTAGCTTTCCTACACGGATATCATTTTTAGAATCATATATTACACACACACACACACCACACACACACACACACACACACACACACACACACACACCACACACACGCACCCACACACACACACACACACACACACACACACACACACACACACACACACACACACACACACACACACACACACACACGCACACACATCAACGTACCACTATCATGCCAGATTTCCTATCCGCCCATGGTTTCTTTTTCATCTGTGCACACAGCTGTTGATTGTGTGTGTGTGTGTGTGTGTGTGTGTGTGTGTGTGTGTGTGTGTGTGTGTGTGTGTGTGTGTGTGTGTGTGTGCGGGCGTGCATGGGGTACGTGTGTGTGTGTGTGTGTGTGTGTGTGTGTGTGTGTGTGTGTGTGTGTGTGTGTGTGTGTGTGTGTGTGCGGGCGTGCATGGGTGCGTGTGTGTGTGTGTGTGTGTGTGTGTGTGTGTGTGTGTGTGTGTGTGGTGTGTGTGTGTGTGTGTGATTTCCCCCCCTTTTAAGACAGCAAATCCTGTGCGAAGAAAAACGGGATTATTACTGCTCCTTCACCACCACTCAGTTAAATTAATGAAACTTTGTGAAGGGATTTCGGAATGTGACATTCTATGGCCCTTTATATCATCCACCGATTAACACATTGTGTTGTCAGCAAAGGCTTAGTCGAGTGTGTTTTCGAGGGGACACCAGCACGCGTGCGATGTATTATATTTTATTTATTTTATATCAAATTTGTTGTTTTATTGAGTATTAGGCTTGTCGGGTTGTGTTTCAACTCAACTTTTTTTTATATTTTATCCTGATTTTCTTGTGGTTTATTTTCCTCCTTGTTTCGCTTGTTCGCTCTTCTATTTGCTTTCCTTAGACGATGCTGGTCGGGCATTTTATCCTTCCTTAATCAATTCTTGTGGGACAGTTGGTTTAATACTGAGAGGAGTTAGTGTGGGAAGGGCGGAACGACGGGGGAACTGTTACCGATTAAATAAAAAAGAAATACCCATAAGTCCTTCTTTCTTTCTTTTGCACATTTTTTTTGTTGCATAAGTTTTCACAGACCATAGGTTTGCTGGTGTTAAACAAGCATGGAATTAAAAACGGTATCTTTAAAATCTTTGAACCTTGTGAACGTCACCCGAGATGAAGTCAAAAGTCAGAAGGAATCCATATAGTGGGGTTTTAAAAAAAATGAAAAATCAAAATCCCAACCCGAGTGGGAAGCTGGGTCAAACAGAAAAGAGTTCCCAAAAAAATCGGCGGTGCCAAACAAACGACTTAGCGGTGACAAGGCAGACCTATGCAGGTACAACCCCTTATGAACTGAACAACCTTATGCTAGTTTCGTTTCAACTGGTCAAAAAGACGTGTTGCTGGAGAACCAAGGTCCATTTCTGGAAGAACCTACCTTGTCCACAAATTCGGCAAGTAGAGCTTGTCACCAATGGCAATTTTAAGTGAGTCAGTTTTAACAAAATCCCAAACTGAATGAATTTTATTTTACACGATGTTTAACAGAACGCATGTAAGCATTTCTGTAAAAAACTGTGACTGACAACAAAGATAAAAAACAACTATTCACACTTTCACCCACTTTCCTGTTACAATAAATAACTGCGATGTGGCGAATTTTCAAAATCAGTTTCAAGACTTGACAACAAACTTACTGCCTGTGATTATCGTTTATTTCCAGCAACAACCAAACGTATGCCCTCATGTCGCCGCTCATCTAGTTAATAAATTCCCTGTTTGGAAGAATCGTACCCCTCTCAGAAAGCTCACTACAATACCTTGTCCAGGGGGCAACGCACTCTAATAGTTTCAACGCCCTCCAGGCACTCTTTTTTCCTTTATGCCTTCCATCTACCATACATATCTGGGGATTCTTGACATAAAGAGGGGGCAAAAAAAAATGGAAACGCCAAAATTGGCCGATTTATGGGTGATCCAGAGAGAAAACGAATCAGGGAGCCATGACAATCCGTCGCGCAATCCCCGTTGTTGCATGATGCCCCGTTCCTTGTAAACATCATCAGTTCAGGGGCAAATGACAGCACTGGATGGAACGCAATTGTGCGCCCTTTGTCGGGTCAAGATAATTGCTGCACTGATTTCCTGAATGAGACTTGAACGCTCTGATTTATTAATTACCGCTACAAAGAGAACACCTTCCTGAATGAGAAACCTTCACACAGCCCCCCCCCACCCCCCCCTTCACCTCTCTCCCTTCTTCTCCCTCTCTCCCCACTCCATCCCCTCGCCGCTCATCCGCCTCCGCCTCTCTCTCTCTCCACAATCCACCCCCCCCCCCTTCCCCCTCCTCTTCCCCGTATCTCTCACGTCCCTCCCTCCTTACCTGCCCCCTTCCTCCCTCACCTCTCGCTCCATCTCCCCCTCTACTCCCCTCGCACTCCTCCTCTCCCCTCCTCTTTTCGTCGATCACCTCCAGCCCGCTCCCGCCTGCTCTCGAAGCCTCTCGCTCTCCTCTCTCTCAACTCTCCTCCTCCCGCTTCACCCCTCCGTCCGCTCCTCACTCCTACTCATCCCACCATCCTCTCTCCCGACTTCCTCTCTCAACTCCCGCCCGCCCCTCACTCTCTCCTCTCTCTCTCTCTCCTCCCTGTGCGCCATTTTTCCGTCGAGACCATGGTAATGCACTGAGTTCTGAAGAGACTGAAAGCGTCCTATTTATTACCGCAAACATTCTGAAATTAATAAACCTTCAGCCTTCTCTCTCCGCCTCCTACCTCTAACGCGTGCGTCTCTCCTCTCTTCGTCTCTCTCGCTTCCCCTCTAAAGAACAATCATCTCTCTCATCTCTCTCCTCTCCCACTTCTCCTCAAAATCACCTCTCTCTCGATCTCTCCAAAAATGGAAACACCGCTTTGAAATAAGGAGGGGGTACTAGATGAAACGTTGAGAAAAAAATGGGTAAGCTTCTAAAATACTATCTCTCTCCGGCCTCATCCATCCATCTCCGCTCCTCTCCTCTCTCTCTCTCGCTTCCCATTTGTGTCTCTCTTCCGTGCTTCCTTTGCTCTCTAGGAATCGCTGTCCAGATGAAACACTAATGTATGGTGCCACAAACAAATGTGTATGCAGTTCTCCCGCAATCTACTTTTTTATGTCCTATTCCCGATCAGAACAAGGATACGAGCATTTTAAAAAATATAAGCGCCTTACCGCGTTAGCGCCGGCAAGGGGGAAAAAGCTTCCAGGAGAAAAAAAACACCTAGAAACAACCCATCCTAGTGTTTGAAATCTTGAGGGGGGATAAACACATTCCCCGTGTTATTTTTCTTCCAGGTTCCGAAAAGGCTTTTCCCCTCGGAGAAAATCAGGCAACACCCGACGTAGGCAAAGACATCCAGGAAAAAAATTGTGCTTTCTTCTATGTGATGAATGGACAGATTATTTCATCCTGAAGGGCACTGTGCTTTCTATGTGATGAATGGACAGATTTTTTCATCTGCAAGGGCACGTGCTTTCTATGTGATGAATGGACAGATTTTATTTCATCTGAAGGGCACTGTGCTTTCTATGTGATGAATGGACAGATTATTTCATCTGAAGGGCCTGTGCTTTCTATGTGATGGAATGGACAGATTATTTCAAGGGCACTGTGCTTTTTATGGGATGGACAGGATTATTTCATCTGAAGGGCACTGTGCTTTCTATGTGATGAATGGACAGATTATTTCATCTGAAGGGCATTGTGCTTTCTATGTGATGAATGGACAAGATTATTTTCATCTGAAGTCGCATTGTGCTTTCTATGCTGAGAATGGAAGATTATTTCAGGAAGTGCGCTGCTAAATCCTTGTGCATTACAGGATCTCAAGAATTTTTTTTGGGGGGAAAAAAAAATCATAGGAAAAAAAAATCATGTGCGCTGTGCACTGATTCTCTGAGGGCCAAAGGCAGCAATGTCTGATGGGCAAATACTTTGAAGGGGAACAAAACGGATTATGTTACAATCGCCCATCGTGGCTTGCAAAGACCTGGGCTAAGGAACAGAAGTTGTCTTTCTTCTTTCTCTCTCTCTGCGTACGCAGGCTGATACTCTCGCGGACACTCCCTGTATAGACAGCAAAGGAGTAATCACGTCTACCGAACAAAGGGAGTAGCAATCTGTGTTTTTATGACCGTTTTACATCCCGCCATTAAGGTAGCCATACTATATCTTCGGGGAAGGTGCATGCTATGTGTAACGTGTCATCCATACCAACGGCCAAACTGGCCTTCTCTTCCGAAAGTTGGTGACGGAATTTTTTTGCGTGTGTACAAGATGTTATGCGTGCGTTCACACGCGCAACCTCGATTTATAGTCTCATTCGAAGGGACTGTATGGGAAATGGAGTCTGAAAACCAATGTTAACTCCGAGGGAGGGAAAATGCCCCTGTACCGAAACGGCCCGGCGGAGATCCGAACCCGCAACCTCGGGATCACCAAGATTACGAGTCCGGTGCTCTACCACTGAGCTATTCCGGCCCAGGGAGCAGAAGTGATGGCGGCTGCCAAGCACAGAGACACAGTATGTGTTTATTTACAAAGGGGCAATACCAGAACTTGGTTAGAACGCACATATGATACGGAAACGCAAAAAAAAAAAAAAAAAAAAAGGAAAAAGAAAAGATTGCCTGGTAAACATGTGGGGAAGTTGTGAACGGTGTCGTCTCATGCAAAAACTGAACATTGAGGAGATTGAAAAGGTGGATAAGAGAGTATAAGGAACAGAAATGTATGAGGGGCCGAATCCATAGAATACATCCATGAAAACACTAATAAAGTAATGCATGAAGTCAGACTGGGATCAAGGTGCCTTTTTGTGTGTAATTAATGCCTGGCTGTTAAACCTGGGTTTTTGTTTGTTTGTTTGTTTACCTGAGAGAGAGAGTGAGAGAGAGAGAGAGAGGGAGACTTACAGGCTATCAGAGAGACAGACAGACAGTCAGACAGACAGACAGACAATCCCTCGTATGCCAGTAGCATGAATCAATGTACCTCTCGGAACAAAATGAACCTTGAAGTAATTAATGAGACATTGAGAATTATCAAACTCTCTGTCTGTCTGACTGTCTGGTGTCTGTCTGTCTGTCTGTCACACACACAACACACACACACACACCACACACACACACACACACACACACACACACACAACACACACACACACTCACACATACACACACACACACACACACGCACATACACACACACATATTCGCGCGCGCATACACACACACACATACACATAAAATGTCCACAGATTGCCTGATATTATATATATATTTATATATATATATATATTATATATATATATATATATATATATATATATCAGGCAATCTGTGGACATTTTTATTTCCTGGACGGTGTTTAATTCCCTGGCGCAGTGTGACTTTCTCTTGAGAGACAGAGAGTCACAATTCTCTCTAACGGAAAGAACGCTCCAACTTTTGTTGTTGTTTTTTTTTTTTTCCTGTATCAAAATATTTCATGTCACTTTACTTATTATATTTCATTTATCTCTTTTCTTTCTTAATTTTCTAATTCATTTACTTAGTTATTTTTTTACGTTGTCTATTCAAACTATTTATTTGTTTACTTGTTTTTGTAATCCGCCAACACGGGTGATTAAAACCCCTGGATTGGTTTGTGTTCCTTGCAAAGACTTGTACTAAAGTTGGCCGACCAAAAACAAAGCTACCAAAAGGAAAAGAAAACAAAGAACACAAACAAACAAAACCAAAAACAAAAGAAAACAAAAAACGAAAAAAACAAAACAAAAACAGACAAAAAACAGCCAAGGGAATGCACAACGTGTAAATTTTCCATCCGTCACACTTTTACTTGCTCACTGTCAAGATCTATGCAAAACAGACGGCATCAAAGGAAATGGCCAACATATAAGAAAGCTGACTGCCCTGCCAGGAACTCACCCAGCAAGGCACTCTAAGACACACTCGCTCTGGTTCTGGCTGGCCCATGACAGACGAAAAAGTTAAAGTGGCGCTAACTTTGGGCCAGTTTACAGCGAGAAATCGCCTTGGCTTAAGCTGTGTCAGGCCAACTAACATAGGCTAGAAACACCAGGGCTACATCAAAATGTTGTTATGCTCTGCATAGTTATGCGGGGGTTGTCTTCAGTCGTGAAAACTCCTAGCATAACTTAACAGTCAGTCTCCCGAAATTCCCCGAAGGTGGAGTGAGGCTGCCCACGTGGCGAGATAATCAAAAACGGCGGCCACACGTAATGTTTCTCATCCCCAGCTGATGCATTTGTATCATAGTGTTCAAGTTCTTTCGGCTGTTTGGATGATCCCTGGAGTCCGTTAGCCAGGGTACGACAACAATTAAAAAAAAGATGCAAAGCATGTACACGTACTCCCAGTTTATCTTGAATACGCGTGTACATGTCAGGGGAATGTTTACTCTGAAAAAATACCCACGATCTACCAGTCAGTGATTAGTTCTAAAGCTATCTTGAAATCCGTCAAAAACACAGTACTTTCATAGACATTTGTCAAATAATTTAAGAAAAAAAAGTCACAATAAACAAACTGCAATAATGTATTTCGTCACTGAAATAATCCATAAAGAAGAAAACCCCGTTTGGGGCCAAACATCGGACATCATCCGTGACCCATAATGAACATACCCGACAATTTTTTCAGAACGATCGGCCGAGAAGTTTTATCTGGAGCGAGTGGAACACATTTTGACCACGCACAGACCGACAGACACACATACAGCATTCTCATTCCCATTGTAAAGTACCCCCCTGTGTTCTGTAAGAACTGGAAGTAGAAAAAAAAATAGCAGGAAAAAAAAGTTCTGGTTACACAGTACTGAGCGACAGAGAGCATGAAAACACCACGTCCAGAGTCATTGCAGGGATTTACCTGATTTAACACCAGTTATCGCTCAGCAGCTTACGTAACGGAATAACGGTGTCAGTTTCTCTGTAGAGAAAACGTGTGAAGGTTGTGTGACTTGAGAACAAGATTGAACGGGGGGGCGCGTCTGCTTTCTTGACAAAACGATAAACTGTTAAGATAGATGTGTGTGTGTGTGAGTGTGTGTGTTGTGTGTGTGTGTGTGTGTGTGTGTGTGTGTGTGTGTGTGTGTGTGAGTGTGTGTGTGGTGTGTGTGTGTGTGTGTGTGTGTGTGTGTTGTGTGTGTGTGTGAGGTGTGTGTGTGTGTGTGTGTGTGTGTGTGTGTGTGTGTGTGTGTGTGTGTGTGTGTGTGTGGTGTGGTGTGTGTGTGGGTGATCCTGCTCGTCTTCGTCGTCGTCTTCTCTCCTCTTTCTCTAGTTCACTTTTTGCATTGGCTGTGTTCCTCATCTCTGACTTTTAACATGTCCCTTAAATCCATCATGAATTTGTTTTTTACTTTTCGTGTTATACCCATTTGTTCTTTTTTCAGTTTTAAGTTATGACCTTTCCGTTCATGGTGTGGTAAAAATAAAAATCCAATCGAAATGGTGGTACAAACATCTGCAAGGTCAGTCCGTGGAGTATTTTCAAAAGCAGCACCAATGTAAAATCACCATCCTGTGGCGAACAGACATGCAAGTCTAAATTTATTTGGATCTGCATAAAATTTACAAGGTATATACTTTGTTCTTAAGTCACTCAAAACAGGACAACATAAGACAAAATGAACATCATCTTCTTTTTCATTTTTGCAAAGCGGACATTTTAAGTCAGCATTACTATGTATTTTGTAACGTAAACGATGTTGCGCTATTTCAGAAATGCCAAATCGAAACCTCGTCAATACATACCTTAAATGCCTATCTAAATTCATCAGTAAATAAATTTTTACCTCAGGCACCTTGCAAAACGTTCCCTCAAACACCTTGGTTAAGCCATACATATCCAAAACCAAACATATATAATTTTTACAACGAACATTTTGTAACCCATTTTTTCTTTCGGCGTATACCTAAATCATGCAACATTTTGTAAGCTTTATGGAGTAGCCTTGATTCCCTCCATTCGTGTCAATTTTAAACCAAAACTTAACACGTTTTCACAGCTGAATAATATAAATATATATATATATCTATATATATATTATATATATAATATATATAATATATATATATATGTCTCTAATGTCTCTCCCGTAAACAAATTTATTAGGAGTTCGCATCTCTACGCCTGAAAAAATTTTAAGAGCAAATACGTAGACTTTTTCGCATTTAGATGCCGCCACTATCAAGTCCACATAGCCTCTCTGCGCCCTACTGAACAATCGGCTGAATTTATGAATCGAAAATCTTCAAAGGGACAGTGAACGAGTTTTTTTTAAAACTTGTATAACTTTCGTGAAATGCCGGAGAGAGAGAGAGAGAGGAGAGAGAGAGAGAGAGAGAGAGCGAGAGGGGACAAGAAACAGAGGGCAGACAGAGAGACAGACAGACAGGCAGGAGAGAGACAGGACAGGGGGAGGGGAAGAGAGGGGAGGGAGAAAAGAGACAGGAGGCAGAGAAGAGAGGAGCGAGAGCGAGCGAAGCGCGAGCGAGCAGGGGAGAGAGAGAGAGAGAGAGAGAGAGAGATGAGAGAGAAGAGAGAGGAAGAGAAAGAGAGGGGGAGACAGACCACAGACCGACAGACAGAGAGGAGAAACAGACAGATAGACAGAGAGTGGGGAGAGAGGAGAGTGGAGGAAAGGGGGGGGGGGGGGTGGGGGAGGGAGACAAGAGAGAAGCAGGAAAGAGAGCGAGAGGCGGAGAAAGAGCGAATGCGAAACAGAGACAAGAGCCGACAGACAGACAGACAGACAGACAGACAGAGACAGACAGACATCCAGTCAGGCAGGCAAGGCAACAGACAGACAGACAGTCAAACAGTCGGAGAAACCCAGAGAGACAGAAAACATTTGGCCCCATTTACGAATTTACGGCTCAAAAGGTTCGAGAATTTCGAGTTAGATTAAATTAAAAAAATAAATAAATAAATAAATAAAACGAGCGATGAACAGCATGACACACGACGTCTGGTCGGACGAACTCGTTGTACGGAGACACCGGGCCTGTGAATGTCGACCGATTGAGATGAGATCAGCGGGT
>JADBJO010000842.1:20000-22500 GCA_016801955.1 Conus betulinus
AAGAGGACACAGAACGACGGGCGGACAATCAGACAGACAGACAGACAGACAGCGACGCAGAGAGAGAGAGAGAGAGAGAGAGAGAGAGAGAGAGAGAGAGAGAGAGGAGAGACGAGAGGAGAGGGAGAGAGAGAGATAGAAGAGTGAGAGAGAAAGGAGAAAAAGAGAGATGGAGATTACGTATGAGAGAGAGAGAGAGAGAGAGAGAGAGATAGAGAGAGAGGAGAAGAAACAGACAGAGAACCGAGAGCGAGACAGAGAGAGAGACAGACGCAGCGAGAGAGAGAGAGAGAGAGAGATAGAGAGAGAGAGAGAGAGAGAGAGAGAGTAGAGAGGAGAGGAGAAACACAGACAGACAGACAGACAGAACAGAACACAGTGGCAAGCAAGGGGAGCGAACTCACCTATGGAACAGTGAGAATCCAACACGCGGAGAGACACAACGACAGAGCCGCAGACATGTTGGTGACGTCATCAGCCTGTGCCTTGCCTGTACTCCATCCATGTCACGTCTGGGAAAGGTACACAACTCACGCTTCACACAACACGTCTTACCTCCCCTTTCACCGTCGACACCTCACAGGAGATCGTGTGTCCGAATCATCATCATCCCACAGAAGTGCGATTTTTCACTCTCAGTCGATTACAACAAACAACACGCTTTATTCCCCGGAATCTTATGTACTATCGAGAAGTCACTGTTGTATGGATTTCGGGGGGGAAAAGCATATCTGACACACAAACCACCACCTTCCCAGCACTTTTGCGCAGGATGTACTCATTGACATAATATGCTTTTAGTAATGAAATCGCCGACGTTTCTTTTTTTCTTCTCACAAAATGGTGATCTGCTCTCAGTCAGCTTTGTTTAAGAAAAAGACAACAACAAACTGGCATGCTGAAATCGTGGTATATCACATTAAACCAGACGGAAAATGATTATGTTAGATGGGAACAACTGATAAGGAATAGAAAAAAAAAGCAGCTCATATGAAAACGACACAAAGCACATCCGCAGCAAAGGATTCCACACACACTGAACAAGATCTTCTGAATCCAGCGAAGATTCTTCAGAAGATTATCATCTCCTGAAGATGGCCGAACCAAGATGGAGATGTGTGTGGAAGTCGTTGGGTCTGATCTTGGAAGATCGTCTTATGGGGGAGTGGACATCCAGGTCACGTGACTTTAGGCCTCCGTGCGCATGGTCAGGGTTTCTTTCCGGTCAACCTGCAACAGCGTGATCATGGAACGGTGATTGAATCGTGTTTCCGCGAGAGAATCTTTAGCGTTTAATCTGGTGGGATCGTTTGATAGTCACCATCCGTATGAGCTAAGAGGAGGGGGGTGTGGGGGGGGAGACGGAAAGAGAGAGCGAGAGAGAGAAAGAGAGACAGAGAGAGGAAGGAGAAAGAGAGAGAGAGAGAGAGAGAGAGAGAGAGAGAGAGAGGCAGAAAGAGTGAGAGAGAGAGAGACAGGCAGAAAGAAGTGAGTGAGTAGGAAGAGAGAGAGAGAGAGAGAGAGGCAGAAAGAGAGAGAGAGAGGCAGAAAGAAATGAGTGAGAGAGAGAGAGAGAGAGAGAGAGAGAGAGAGAGAGAGAGAGAGAGAGAGAGAGAGAGCGCCGGAGGAAGGGACGGAGAAGGCATTATGATTATTGTGACAACCGAATTCAATCAAATTTCCAAATGAATGCACTATCACATTCATCCACATCTGCGAGTCCGAAATGAAGCACAGCCTCATGAAATGGGAAAGTTGTTTTCTACAGAAAACCAACAAAAAAGAATAACCAAACACAAATGCATACAACTTAATCGAAAACACAAACCACCCCACATAAACACCCAAACGGAAACGCTGTAACCTCACGCACGCACGCACGCACGCAACGCACGCACGCACACACCACACACACACACACCACACACAACACACACACACACCACACACACACACACAATATGCAGGAGTAAGCACACGCGCACATAACACACCGCAGATAGTATTAGAACGTAATTAGACATTAACATCACACCTAGAAACACATACACATCAGTAAACATACACGACACTAGATGACATACAAGCAACCACAATGCACACACCGGTCGCTGGCATGGTGTGCGCACAGAGAGAGAGAGCAGAGAGAGAGAGAGAGAGAGAGAGAGAGAAGAGAGAGAGAGAGACAAGAGCAGACAGACAGACGACAGACAGAGAAGAGGCTAGAGAGAGAGATAGGAGAGAGAGATGAGAGAGAGAGACATACAGAGTACAGAGAGACAAACATCCAGACATACAAGCTATAGACAGACAGATCAAAGAGGATAAAAAGTGTGCGAAAGATGTTAAGATAGTGAGAGGAAGAGTGCGAGAGAGAGAGAGAGAGAGTAGAGAGAGAGAGAGGGCAGAGAGAGAGAGAGAGACGAGAGAGACAGCATACCATACAGAACAACAGACAGACTGACATGCATACAGCTACATATAGGAGAGATGCGAGAGA
>JADBJO010000842.1:32500-37500 GCA_016801955.1 Conus betulinus
CTTTGATTGACCGCTGTTTCCGCAAAACTGAGGCGATCCCCCCCCCCCCCCCCCCCCCCCCCCCACCTGCTGTTCACACGACAAATGTGCATTGAATAATAATAAGTAGATGATTAGATTCAGTTTTCAGTCTCTTTCTTTGTCTGTGTTTGTGTAAATGGGCGTTTGGATAATCTTTAGGTACCTAACATTAAAAAAAAAATAGAAGATAATCATTACGTAAATGCTTAAGGCCAACGACTACCTATCAATATTCTTTTTGTCAGTTACTCCCTGAACCATCAAAGATCCCATCTGTCTGTCTGTCTGTCTGTCTGTCTCAGTATCTGATTAATTAAGAACACATTTCATCTCCATTATATTACTGATGAATAAATGGAATGAAAATTACACAATGAACACAACAAAGAACATAAGAAAAAAAAGTCATAACAAATGATTCTTGATATTGGCAGCAATCTTTATAAAGAACAAAAAAAAAAAAAAAAAAAAAAGACACAGTTATAGCCTAAGCATCAGCTGATGCCTGCCCTCCCTCCCGCCTCCTCCCTCTGTAGACAACATACACATATCAAGCAGCCAGACATAGCTTTTCAGTGGAATCATCAAAGTAATCGACCGTTAGCACAACAGAACGTGAGAAAGAAGGTAAGTAAAATGACCCACCAAGCAACAGACCAATGATTTAACCAAATCACCCATTCAGGATCAATAGCAGGTCAAGCGTTCCGTGCGCCAACTCATCATGACGGAGTCTAAGGCGCTCTCACAACGTCTAGACACCTTTTCAATTAAGGCCTCTAAGTCGAACTGCCAGTGACGGAGAGGGAAGCACGCAGGCAATCGAGACAAGTAATATTGACGGACAGACCACCGAGCGGGCGTGCTGGCCCTTTGTTTAGCTGATTATGTGCTGTCCTGTCTCCTCCTCATTGTTCCCAGTCCCTCTCTGACAATGTGGCTATTTCAATGGGAGAGCGGTCACTCCATCCACGACGCTTGTCGTCAGAGACGTAAAAGGAAAACCTGCCAATGTCATGTACTTCTAGTTGGCTTGAATTTCGAAACTAGTCACCGAAGCGTAAGGCTCTGTTCTACTATCTGATCAAGTGGTTTTTCTTCTGTTCATTTGACCTGAAAGCTGAATTCTTAGTAAAGTGGAAGTATTTAATTTCTTTGTCTTTCTTGTCTTTTTTATCAACTGCAGTGGTTAGCTTTGCAGATTCATGGCTGGGAGGTCACTGGTTCGATTCCCCATCTGATATCATTTATATTTGTGGGATTTCATGACCTACTCCTAAAAAGTCACGTTTCATCCACTTAATGTGTTCATTTCAGAGAGCGCGTCACTCGAATCTCTTAATCAACACTGCAAGTGTCATATCACTTGGGCCTGGTTGATGTCAGACCATATGAAAATAAACATAGTTCACACCCTTGCCATGCAGTCTCAGACAAGAATGGAACTCCACATCATCACTGTCATAGTTCTCATAAAAAAAAAAGTATCAAAGTCCCTTCGTGATGTCGTAGTGATCTCAGTTTCGATGTCCTCTCTACGTCTTTGCGAACGGTTGAGGTTACTGATACTGGCGAGTTCATGATGAACGCCGTAGGGGACACTCATTCACGCTGACTCTGCAATGAATCGTTTATTATCTTCAGTACGGGGCTCAACATTTGGTTGTTTTTGGTTTTTTTTTTGGCTATGCTACATCAAAACAGTTACCACTGAACACTACCAAGGTGACTCAACAGCGGTGTGTGTGTCTCCTCTTGTGGGTTGCCAGTGCCAGGACTGCGACAGGACGAGCTGGGGTGTGACTGTGGACAATGGGGCAGAATGAGCGGCATGGGGGTAATGCCACTAGACTGGTAGAGATCAGACAGAAAAAAAAGTTCTTTTTTAATGTCCTCATATTCCATTCCCTTTTCTTTATTTGCTTTGCTACACTTCTTTCTTTTTCATTCTTGCTTTGTTTATTTCATGATGCATCAATCAACATGCGTTTTTTTCCGCGGTTATTGAGCTTAAAAACAAACGTGTAAGGAACCGACACAAAAACACTTTCAAATACCACCGCAACACTCTCATAAAAGAGGTTTAAAAGAGAACACATTTTCAATGACAGCTGTTGCAATTAAAGCACACCCATCAAATGCTTCACATTTATTCCAACGAAGCAAGCTGTGAGCTACAAAACAAACAAACAACAAGAAAACAGGGGGATGAACAATTATGGCATTACCCCTTTTCTGTTTCAGACGCTGAAGCTAGCACCTTTACTGTTTTGCATCTGTGATAGAGAATAGACACCTACCCTCTGGTAGAAAAGCGCGAAAGCAAAGTGTGGCCAACAACAGCTTTATTGCAGACCAAGTGTTCGAGAGGAGCGAATAGTTTTGACGGCCACGACTGCATTCGTCTCCCAGTCTATATATATATATATATATATATATATATATATATATATATATATATATATATATATATATATATATATATATATATATATGAAGTTGTGAATGCATGATAAAAGAAGGACAAAATGATCATTGGGTCAATAGGCCAAATTATCTAATAAACACACTTAACAAAGTACAGAGAACCAGTGCGAAACAAGTCAATTATTGATTAGTAGACATTCTTCAGACGTCACAAAAATAAAGAAACAAACGAAAAACAAACGAACAAACCAAACATCGCCCTAAACATTATTCCCCAGATAGCTAACAGAATGACATAGCCCCCCCCCCAAAAAAAAAAAAAAAAAAAAAACATACTTGGAGAGGTGTGTTTCTCCCCACTGAGTCAACATTTCAAGGACGATGATTTGGGTGGATGAAAGACTTCAGTTTAACATGTCAAAGTTAAAAGCAGTCGCAGGAAAGTGTCGAGCCTATTCTTCTTCTTCTTCTTCTTCTGGTGATGATGGTGACTATAATGATGATGATGAAGATGATGATGATGATGATGATGATGATGATGATGATGATGATGAGATGATGATGATGAAAGTTTACATAGCACCTGTCCTCGTTTAGAGATAAAACTCAACGCGCTTTACAATGCGTGATCTCATTTACACAACTGACCGCCTATTTGGGTAGAGCCAACTAAAACGTTGCCTTCTCGAGTTACAATCAGCCATTCCCTGTATCATTCAGTCAATCTCAGTCAATCAGTTTTCTTCCCTTCATTCCTTCCATTTTTCACGGAGGGTACGTGTCATCGATACTGACACCCAAACTGGTTTTCGTTTCTGAGAACTGATGATGTTATTTTATGTGCGAATAGTATATTAGGCTTACGTTTACACACGCAATCTCGGTTTAAAGTTTCATTTAGAAAACTTTTGGGGAAACAGAATCAGAACCAATGTTTACCTCGAGAGAACTAACCCCCTCCCCCCCCCCCCCCCCCCCCCCCCCCCCCCAATCCCCCCTACCGAAACGCCCGATGGAGATTCTAACGTACAACACCAGGACTAACAGGATTGCGAGTCCGGCTCTATCATTTGAGCTATTCCGGCTCCAAGATCTATCACAGACAGAACATAGACCATACATACAGCCCCGAGATGAAGTGTTGACTGGTAAACCAGAGACAGTGATCCCTATCCCGTGAGGTGCTGATAACTTGCTATGCCGTCCCCACACTCAGTCCCTGTCACTTGCTAATCGTGGACATTCAATGGGCAACTGGACTCTTCATCAGCGATGACGAACTTGATTAGCACAGTCGCAAGGTGACTGCAGCATTTGCCGCCAAATCACGTGGCTCTAGTTTGCCTCTGCGTGACTGACTCGAATGTATGGTGTATATATATAGATATATATATATATATATATATATATATATATATATATATATATATATATATATATATATATATATATATTGATATTGATATTGATATATATATATATATAAGAAATATTTTCTTACTTTCCACTTCTTATTTTTCCATGTTGTTATTTTATTTCTTTTTTCTCTTTTTGGTTTTCTTTCTTTTTTTTATCATGGTGTGACAATCAACTTTTTATTGCTGCTCTGTAAGAGAAGAACACGCGGAATGAGGTTATCTAAGATCAGCACTTTCTGCGTTAGATAATGCAGTCATGTTGTAAACACTATATACAAAAGAGACACACTGTGGGCTGAAACTGACCTAACTGCCGCCAGCACCCCCCCCCCCCCCCCACCCCCACACACACACACACACACAAACACAAACATACACACAGGCATATACACACACACACACGCGCGCGCACGCACGCACGCACAAGCACACACACACACAACAACAACAAACAACCACCCACCAACCAACAACAACAACCAGGTAGGTGGCGGATCACTAAATCCAACCACCACCAAAACATCTAAGTGACAGATTGATTTACCAAACAACTGCCGACCAGTTAAATGGCATACTGATTAATCCAACAACTACAAACCAGGTAAATGACAGCGCAATAAACCCAACAACAACCAACCATGTCAATAATAATAGTAATGATGACAATACCAATAAGAAGGACACTCTTCTATGGCGCCCATCCTAACAATACACGCTGCAGGGCGCTTTACAAGTTTTAACCAATCAACATCTAAAACATATGCAGGGCGCACACACACACACACACACACACACACACACACACACACACACACACACACACACACAAACACACACACTCACACTGGGACACAAAGTCGCATACATAAACACTTACACCATAGAACAGGGTGAACAGCTCATTTATATACGAGCAAAGTGTGAAAGTGACATGGAGGAATTTAGTAATATTACAGGTGATATTCTGCAACTGACAGTTAAACAGAAAAGTTTGAAGTGCACTTGTCAAATAAACGACAGATCGATTGATTCAACAACAACCAACCAGGCTAATGACGAACCAGTTTACCCAGCAAACAATCAACGACGTAAGCAGTGGGTCGATCAACTCAACAACAGCCGGCCCACACTAAC
>JADBJO010000842.1:42500-47500 GCA_016801955.1 Conus betulinus
CAAAGATAAGTGCTTGGTCCATCAAATAATGCCAGAATGTCCTAACTACTAACTGATCCGGTGGCAGCATGAACTAAAACGGACGCAGCTGATGCAAATAAGACAAGTGCGCAGAAAATATAGACTATCTACTTTTATACAACCACACAGAGTTTTGAACATTTATATGAAAACATTATACTGCATACATATTTCTTTGACTTGCAAGCATTAACTTCACATTGTACATGATAAGGGGAAAATTTGTAATGTTCAAGGGAAAATTATCATAGTCATATACAGAACGGACCCGGATCCACCTGTCAATCTGGATCTATAGCATGGATCAGCATCTAAAAACCCGATGGATTTATTGTGTTCCCACCATTTTTTTTAAAATTAAAACTGGTTGTGTTGCATTGGTGTAATATCACCGTCAGACAAATGTAAAAAGAAACAAACAAACGTGATTGAAAATATAAACTTCTAGGTGGCAGAAGAAGAAAGATCAAATGTGGCGTCGGATTCATCCTACATACGCACGCAGCCCCCCCCTCCCCCCCCCCCCCCCCACACACACACACACACACACACACACACACACACACACACACACACAGAGACTTTATCTTCTCTTAGTTCAAAAGATTTCATCACAGAAAGACCTCAGAGACAATTCTTTTCGCTTCAACTCAACATTGAGGTGGGCAATAAGAGAGAGAGAGAGAGAGAGAGAGAGAGAGAGAGAGAGAGAGAGAGAGAGAGAGAGAGAGAGAGAGAGAGAGAGAGACAGACAGACAGACAGACAGACAGACAGACAGAGAAGGCGAGGGGGAAAATTTTACGCTTTCCACATGGCCAACACTCCTCTCTTCAGGCCAGGTTTCCGCCCTTTCCACTGGCTGTTGGACTCAGCTAACCATGTTCATTGAAACTGATGGGCCAGTAAAATACACCGCCGAGAGATGGTACGAGCCATTACGTTATGACCTTCCTCCTCGCTCTAAACTGACATGAAGTAGGCGAAGGAAAGGGATGCGTGGGGCAGACAGCGAGAGATAGATAGATAGATATATGGAGAGAGAGAGAGACAGAGAGAGAGAGAGAGAGAGAGAAAGAGAGGCAGAGACATACAGAGAGAGAGATAGAGAGAGAGAGAGACAGAGACAGATAGAGACAGACAGACGGTCAAATAGAGACAGACATAAACAGAGAGACAGAGAGAGTGTGAAAAGTCAAGGAAAGTGTGTTAGAAGATTCCAAAGAGCTATGTGTAAGAATTCCAAGAAACTCGTTCCAAAGAGTATCAAGCCTTTGTCATACCTGAGAGAGAGAGAGAGAGAGAGAGAGAGAGAGAGAGAGAGAGAGAGAGAGAGCGTCACACACATTTATGTTCGCACAAATGTGCTTGGTGCATGCACACATTACACATGCGCTCGTGTGCGTGTGTGCGCGTCCACGCACACGTGCGTCATGTGCGTGTGTGTTTGTGTGTGTGTGTATGCGTGCGTGCGTGTGTGTGTATGTGTGCGTGTGTGTGCGTGTGCGTGCGTGCGTGCGTGCGTGCGTGCATTCGTGCGTGCGCGCGCGCGCGCACGTGTGTGTGTGTGTGTGTGTGTGTGTGTGTGTGTGTGTGTGTGTGTGTGTGTGCGAGTATGCATATCAGGGGATCAGACTGGTGAATGACATAGGCTGCACAAGCACAGAGAAAGAAAAAGTTACAGTCTCAATATCAGCAGACACAGCCGTTGTAGGCGACATACACACATCAAATACCTAGATGTAGGCTTTCACAGAACTGTAGAAACTACTTCCATACCATCAAAGGAAAAACAAAAAAAGATGAAGACCATTAAATGACCAACCAAGCGACAGACCAATCATTTAGCCAAATCACCCATTCAGGATCGATAGCGGGTCAAGCGTTCCGTGGTTCACCTCATCATGACGGGAGTCTAAGGCGCTCTCACAACGTCTAGACACCTTTCAATTAAAGCCTCTAAGTCGAACTGTCAGTGACGGCGAGGGAGACACGCAGGCAATCGAGACAAGAAGTATTGACGGACAGACCACGAGCGGCGTGCTTGTCCTTTGAATTGCTAATAATGCGCTGTCTTTTCTCCTCTCTCCGGTTCCATGCCCCTTACCGACAATGAGGGACTTCCCACGAGAGAAAGGGCGGACACTCCGTTAGCGATGGTGGATTCTATTTATGAAAAAGAAAAGGAAAACTCACCGGTGTCAGCTACTTTGTAATTAGCATACATTTCAGAAGCAGTTGCAGAGTTGTCAAGGTCTGTTTAACTGTCTGATCTGGAACATTTTCTTTGATACGTCTAGCATGAAAGCTGACTGATGCTCTCGGAACAAAGAATCTTTCTTCATTTGATTAACCTTCGGTTAGTTTTTATCTCTTTGTTTTCTGGTGTGTTTCCTTTTCTTTCTTGCTTTGTTTGTCTCTGTCCCAGATGCAACTTTTTCACCCTAAAAAAAATTCTGCTGATAGGAAGTTTAAATAAACAGGAAAAGAATACCCTCAATAAAATACCGATTTGAAACGACACTGGTACATTCTCTGAAAGAGGTTTAAAACAGAACAGCTTTCAACAACAGCTGCTTCTGCAATCAAAAAAAAAAAAAAAAAAAAAAAAAAAAAAAAAAAAAAATATATATATATATATATATATATATATGATAACCTTTACAAAAACATTAGACCAACCAACCATGCAGTCAGGTGAACAGAAAACAAAACAAATAAACAATTAGACAGACTAAAGCAGACAACTCAACAAACAGACTAAAGCAAACAAATAAACAAACAAACAAATCCCCAGAAACTGCCAGACTAAGAGACGGACTGAGTTCGATGATTACCTTATTGTTACAGCGTCTAAAGTTCGTGCCTTCACCACTTTGATCCTGATACCCCCCCCCCCCCTCCCACCCCCTCACCCCCCCCCCCCTTTTTTTTTTTTTTTTCCAAATTCCAGTACCAGTCAAGCAAACTGTCAGGTGACAAGGTTGAAAAAAGATATGGACAAAGGGATGGACTGATTTCAAAGATGATCTCACTATTGTCACAGTGTCTACAGCTTATGGCTTTGCCACTTTGCTCCTGTAGAGTAAAGGAACGGACACAGAGTCTCTGACAAAAGCCAGATACAGTACGTGACCACCAACACCTGTGTTCCGGACCTGACTGCTGGGCACCTGACAAAAGTTCGGTGACCATGACTACACCTACCTCCCAAGCAGAACTGATGCTATAAACGTTTTGACAGATGATGAAGATAACAATCACTGAGGAAAAGGCCAAAATATGAAAACGCACAAAGAGAGAGCGCAAAGAAATCTTATTTACTAATGGCTTAAAACATGCAGCTGGTGTTTGTTGTTGTTTTATTTTATTTATTTACTTTTACTTTATTTTTTGGACTGATCATTGGCACAGGCGGAGAACAGAATAGAATGCCCTCATTCCTTCAAAGCGGCGAGAATTTGCTCTCTCGGCAGTCACTCCCCAGCCTCGCTTCGATCACATGACTTTCAAAGGGAGAGTATACTTTCCATCGGCGATAAAGGACGTCATCAGCAGTAAGAAGACAGCGTATAAGCCACGTCTCCCGCCCGTTCCTCATTGCAATAGCTGTTGCAGAATCACGTAGTTTTGGTTAGCAGTTAGACCCTGAAGCACGTTACGTTTCTCTTCTGTGCGTCTGACTTGAATGTCAGATGAGTTCTTAATGAATGAGGAAATATTTACTTACTTGCTGGTCGTCCCTTTACCTTTTTTTTTGTTCCCTTTGACCTTTTTATCAGTATTGTCTCCCTTTTCATGTCACTGGTGGGACCGTCAACATATTATTGCGGCCACCACACAAAAAAAAGATACAGAGAAAGAGGAGTTATTCTAAGATCAGTGCTTGGTCTATCAAATAATGCCAGAATGTCCTAACTACTAACTGACCCGGTGGCAGCATGAACTAAAATGGACGCAGCTGATGCAAATAAGACAAGTGTGCAGAAAATATAGACTATCTACTTTTATACAACCACAGAGTTTTGAACATTTATATGAAAATATTCTACTGCATACATATTTCTTTGACTTGCAAGCATTAACTTCACATTGTACATGATGAGGGGAAAATTCATAATGTTCAAGGGAAAATTATCAGTCATATACAGAACGGACCAGGATCCACCTGTCAATCCGGATCTATAGCATGGATCTGCACCTAAAAACCCAATGGATTTATTGTGTTCCCACCATTTTTTTATAATTAAAACTGGTTGTGTTGCATTGGTGTAATATCACCGTCAGACAAATGTAAAAAGAAACAAACAAACGTGATTGAAAATATAACTTCTAGGTGGGCAGAAGAAGGATCAAATGTGGCGTCGGATTCATCCTACATACGCACGCAGCCCCCCCCCTCCCACCCCACCCCCCCTCACCCCCTCACACACACACACACACACACACACACACACACACACACACACACACACACACACACTTTATCTTCTCTTAGTTCAAAAGATTTCATCACAGAAAGACCTCAGAGACAATTCTTTTCGCTTCAACTCAAACATTGAGGTGGGCAATGAGAGAGAGAGAGAGAGAGAGAGAGAGAGAGAGAGAGAGAGAGAGAGAGAGAGAGAGAGAGAGAGGAGAGACAGAGCAGGCGAGGGGGAAAGAGCAGGCGAGGGGGAAATTTTACGCTTTCCACGTGGCCAACACTCCTCTCTTCAGGCCGGGTTTCCGCCCTTTCCACTGACTGTTGGACTCAGCTAACCATGTTCATTGAAACTGATGGGCCAGTAAAATACACCGCCGAGAGATGGTACGAGCCATTACGTTATGACCTTCCTCCTCGCTCTAAACTGACATGAAGTAGGCGGAGAAAGGGATGCGTGGGGCAAACAGCGAGAGATAGATAGATAGATAGATATATGGAGAGAGAGAGAGAGAGAGAGAGAGAGAGAGAGAGAGGCAGAGAGACATAGAGAGAGAG
>JADBJO010000842.1:52500-57500 GCA_016801955.1 Conus betulinus
GGTTGGATTTCTACAGCTTAAAGCCCTTCTTACACAAGAAATCGAACCTTTTTCAGGCAAGGGAAAGTTAAAGCGGCGATAGGAGCGGGATGGACTCTTTCTACCATAATACCATGCCCCAGACATGGTCAACCCTAACAATTCACTGTCCCTACAGCATTAGGTTATGGAACTTAAGCCTTAGCCTTAAGTCAACAGTCACGGTCATTAGCCTGGATAGGTCAAGATATAAAGTTTACTGTGTTTGAGTCTATAGTGTTCCAGTGACTACTGAGGTGCGTTCCACCGCCAAAAGCCGTGTGTAGAACCACGCTGGCAATCTTCTTGACTGGCCACTGAACACTAACAGAGTGCTGCACTCTCTTCCCGCTCACTCCCCCCCAGCCCACTCTCGGACGACAGAGATGGGCTCTCGATGGAAGAGAAGACTACACTTCCATCTACCAGCAGTGGTGGTCTTCTTTAACCCTCTCGACATTGGTTATTCTTCAGTCCCAGCATTTTCCAGTGCCAGCTGACTCTAACATTCTCTTTACAGGCTCGTAACCTCATCGTTTCTGAACCCGTTCGCGCTCATCTTGCTGCAAAATGAAGCAAACGACTTTAGCGTCGAACCTGTGGTGTTTGTTTCTCTTCTTCAGGTGCCTGGTTGGCCTTGTGGATTAGATGCCAGACGCTTGTTTAAAGACCAGCGGTTCGATTCGCCATCCAAACAGCTAAGTCTGAAGGGATTATGTCTTCGGGGTTAACGTCTGTGCAGACTCCGACCCCCACTAGGCCTTCCGGTGAGATAAACCGAGGTCTTGTGCGTGAATGCATGCATTAAAACGTATCCACACACACCTTCAATCCCATTCCATTTCCAGAGAACAGTGTCATTGTCCACGGGACAGGAGACGCCAAACTATAACACATGCACGCTGGTATTGTGTTGGGAACCTACACCCGAAGGCGGCATGTGGCTACCTTAACGGTAGGATAAAAAAAAACAGTCGCACACGCAGAAACCTGACCGATGGTGAACCTGGGAATTTTAGCCAGGGAATGAATAAGAGAAAGAACAGCTGTCTCTCTTACTGTAACTTCACTGGAATTGGCTCAAAATTGCAGCATCGAAGCCGACCTTCCCTGATGCAACATTGTCAGACTGGGAATGATACGGTTTGCTATAGGATAACGACAGTTGAGCTTGTAAGTGTTGAGATTGTATTTGACATCCACCGCTCTAGTCACACAATCCTACGGGATATGTTCAACGTCTTGTGGATGCATAACCTGTAAGTCTATGGCGACGCTTGCCTGCTCTGAATGAAAGCTGACTTACCACTGAAACAGACACACTGTTACTTTTTTTTTTTCCTTTTTTTTTCTGCTGTTGTCCTTTCCACTCGCTACATACTTCCTTTTTTGCTTCTTTATTTCCTATCTTCCTTCCTTCCAGTGGAGCTATAGCTTTTTCAAAAAAAACAATCTTCGTTTATACTTTTCTGTACGTTGCAAAAATTATGTCAAACATTCACACACACACACACACACACACACACACACACACACACACACACACACACACACACACACATCCGTAAATACAAGCAGATCTAACGGAAAATGCCTGACACACAAGACAAGCATTCGGCGCCACACAGACAGATATAAGAAAACACACACACACACACACACACACACACGCACGCACGCACACACGCCCGCACCACGCACGCACGCACCCGCACGCACGCACGCACGCACGCACGCATGCACGCTCGCACGCACGTACGCGCACGCACGCACGCATCAAGTTTGACATTTGTGGAGGAACGACATGGAACAATGTGTCATTTTCTTTTTTAAAATCATGTCCCTCGAAACTAACATTTTAAAGAGCCTGGAAAAGGAATTTCATGGAAAAATTATCGAGCAGTTAATGCTTATTCCATCGCTGAATCTCTCTGTCTGTCTGTCAGTTGTGTTTGTCTGTCTGTGCCTCTCTCTCTCTCTCTCTCTCTCTCTCTCTCTCTCTCTCTCTCTCTCTCTCTCTCTCTCTCTCCTCTCTCTTGCCTTCGTTCTCTTATTGATGCGCTATACAATCTTAACCACAATGTTTCTTGCACTGTAGTTTTGATATGATTATGGCGCTTTGAATGCTTTGACAAATCTGGGATATTCTTCGTAATATTTCAATACATGAGTTTCTTTGTTTCATTGTTCTTTATTATCATCATTTCTTTTATCCGAAGCTTATTCTTTAACCCTCGGTAATGATTATTTTGACTTGGCTTGTGTTGGCCTGATTACACACACACACACACACACACACACACACACACACACACACACACACACACACACACACATATGCACAGAGAGAGAGAGACAGAGACAGAGACACAGACAGAGACAGAGACAGAGAGAGACAGAGAGAGAGAGAGACAGAGAGAGAGAGACAGAGAGAGAGAGAGGGACCGCACCATTACACGCTAATAAATGGCCATTACTGAATGTACATGAAAAACCAAATAAATGATCTGCTGTCGGAAACAATGCGGCATAAAACTACATCAAAAACACAGTGATAACGAGGCAAAGAATGCAGAACACAGGAGCCAATTTAAAGCAGCATTACCAGGTACAGAAAAGAAACGATAATTACAGCAATGATGTCAATAACAAACAGATGCTTCGACTTGTTGATTATTCTACGTATGTTTTTGCCAGTATCTTTTTTTTCCTAATCCAAGGTTGTGCGTTCTGCTGCTGGAAGCTAGCATCAACGAATTCTTATACTGACGCAGCAGTAAAATGTTTCTAATGGGGATAATAATGATACTGATTTTGTTAACGATGGCGATAATAACAACAACAACGACAAACGACGACGACAACAACAACAACAACAACAACACGAAAACAATGGAAAAAAATGATGATAACGGTAATGATAATACACACAGAAACACACAGGCACACACACACATCTATCTAACTATCTGTCTGTCTGTCTGTCTATCTCTCCATCTATCTAGCAGTCAGTCAGCCAGTCTGTCTGTCTGTCTATCGATTCTTCACCGGTTTCATTAAAGGCACCACCAAATTCTGTTTTTCTGTTTAATCCTTTCTGGTGAGAATACTACAGAATGATGTTGTTGGTACACTTCCTTTAGATGACAAGAGAGCCCGCCGACACACAACAGTCGTGTGCCGCTGATAAGTCTGGATCAGTGGACGAAAGAGCTCGGGGCCGGCCGGCAATACAGATGGTTGTGTTGTCAGAACCGGCAGCCATCGTGCCACTATGCTGCAACTCGTGAAAGATTTTACATTTGCATTCTGATTCCTTCTCTTTCACTCCTGCTTTCTCTCACGGTCCCCCCACTACCCCACCCCCGCATTCTTTTGTCTTTTTTGTTTTTCTTTACTCAACAAAGCTTTGCCAAGTCATAGTAATAATGGCTGAGGAATTGTAAGTCTACATATGTTTTCTGCCACCGTTTATTTTTTTACACACACACACACACACACACACACACACACACACACACACACACACACACGCCCGCGCGCGCACACGGACACACACACACACACACACTCACACATGTGCACGCTCACACACAGATATATACATACATGTATATCTATCTACTATCTATCTATATCTATCTACTATCTATCTAGCTAGCTAGCTATGTATCTATCTGTCTATCAATTTATATCTTTCTATCTGTCTGTCTATCTTTACACATACACGCACATTCTGTCTCTCGTCTTTTCAAGACCATCAAAGGTAAAACGATTGAAAAGCAGTCAATGCATTTGTGTGTTTTCATTGTGTTTGGGAAAGAGACAGAGACAGAGAGAGAGAGAGAGAGGGAGAGAGAGAGGGGGAGGGAAATAGAGACAGACAGACAGACAGACAGACAGGCAGAGACAGATACAGAGAAATAGACAGATTCACAAGTTAAGTTGATTCATTTCATGTTTAATACAGGGCCCAAGAGAGAGAGAGAGAGAGAGAGAGAGAGAGAGAGAGAGAGAGAGAGAGAGAGCATGTTGTAAAAGCAAAGGGGAGAGAGAAGAGGGACAGGGGGGGAGGGGGGGGGGGGGGCAGGGGAAGGATATGCTAAGAGGAAGTTTTACGCTTTCCCAGATGGTTAACATTACTCTCTTCAGGCCGGGTTTCCGCCCTTTCCACTGACTATTGGACTCAGCTAACCATGTTCATTGAAACTGATGGGCCAGTAAAATACGCCGCCGAGAGATGGTACGAGCAGTTCACATTATGACCTTCCTCTTGCCTTAAAATTTGACATGAAACGGGCGGGGATGGAGAGAGAGAGAGAGAGAGAGAGCGAGAGAGAGAGAGAGACAGAGACAGAGAGAGAGAGAGAGACAGACAGACAGACAGAGAGAGGGAGACAGACAGAAGACAGACAGAGACACAGAGAGAGACAACACAGAGAAGAGACAGAAGCAAAGAAAGAGACAGAGACAAGTAAATAGACAGAGAGACACAGAGACACAGACGCAGACAGACGAGTGAGAAAGAGAGAGAGAGAAACAGAGACAGAGCGAGACAGAGACTGACACAGGGAAAGAGAGAGGCGGCGCCAGCAGAAGAAAAAACAAAACAAACAAACAAAAACAGGAGAAAGTGAAACCAGCAGGTGAAAGTTAAACAGCTCTAGACAATAAGACAGTGACAGAGAGAGAGAGAGAGAGAGAGAGAGAGAGAGAGAGAGAGAGAGAGAGAGAGAGAGAGAGAGAGGTCAGAAGTAGACAGAGGTCTACCAGTTGATGAAGCAGTAAATAAAACATGGAGGGGATGCTGGCCCATTAGAGCTGGGTTGGTTTTCACGTTCCATCCTTGTTTTTTATAGCACACAGCATTGCAGGCCTGGAGGACGGACAGACATACAGAGAGAGAGAGAGGGGGGGGGACAGAGAAAGAAGAGAGGAGGGAGGGAGAGAGAGGAAAAGAGAGAGAAAGAGAGAGAGAGGCA
>JADBJO010000842.1:60000-65000 GCA_016801955.1 Conus betulinus
TGTGTGTGTGTGTGTGTGCGTGCGTGCGTGCGTGCGTGCGTGCGTGCGTGTGTGTGTGTGTGTGTGTGTGTTATTTACATGCCTTCTTGAGTCAGTACAATTTTCCTCAAACTTCAGTCAGCATTATCCTTTACTACCTTTCTCTCCAAGATGGTGCTTTACTCACTCACAGCACCAGTTTTAGCACCTATTCTACTCTCTGTCGAGCCATCAGGTGATTTCATCACTTTCCCCTACAGGCTGCTGCTTTTACCACATGCATTATTGTTCAGTCGGCATTTTCGTACAGATCCCACGTTTACTATGGTATTGTTCAGTTGGCAGCATTTCTCTTTGCTGGATGCAAATTTTTACAACATGTTTTGTTCAGTCATTCTCACGTTTTTCCTGCAGACTTAAAAGGAAAATTACTGGGCCGCCGAACGAAACAGACAAATAAATCATAAGACAAAACACGACGCGTTTCGACTTCTTTGTCTCTTCGTCAGGTAAGACCAACGACCTGCGCACATCCATTTTGCGCCCAATTTGAGGAGATAAGTGAATGTTCTTTCTTCGTTTTCATTGTCTTCAATGTTGTTTCTTGCCAGAAGAAGCCAAAGAGATCGAAACGCGCAGTGTTTTGTCGTGTAATTTGTTTGTCTCTTTTCGTCTGGCGGGACAGTATTTTTTCTTTGAAGTTTGTTTGCCTGCTGTCACCTCAGTTTGAAACAATTTTTTTCCCTACAGGATGCTACGATTTACTCCAAGCGTCTTTCAGTCATCAGTAGTTTTTTCCCTACAGGATGCTACGATTTACTCACTCGTCGTTCAGTCAGCAGTGGTTCTTCTTGCAGGATGCTACGATTTACCCCACGCGTCTTTCAGTCAGCAGTAGTTTTTTTCCCCTACAGGATGCTACGATTTACTCCACGCGTCGTTCAGTCAGCAGGAGTTTTTCCCTTCAGGATGCTACGATTTACTCCACGCGTCGTTCAGTCAGCAGTAATTTTTTTTTCCTACAGGATGCTACGATTTACTCCACGCGTCGTTCAGTCAGCAGGAGTTTTTCCCTACAGGATGCTACGATTTACTCCACGCGTCGTTCAGTCAGAAGTAGTTTTTCCCCCTACAAGATGCTACGATTTACTCCACGCGTCGTTCAGTCAGCAGTAGTTTTTTGCTACTACAAGATGCTACGATTTACTCCACGCGTCGTTCAGTCAGCAGGAGTTTTTTTCCCTACAGGATGCTACGATTTACCCTACGCGTCGTTCAGTCAGCAGTGGTTCTTCTTGCAGGATGCTACAATTTACTCCACGCGTCGTTCAGTCAGCAGGAGTTTTTCCCCTACAGGATGCTACGATTTACTCCACGCGTCTTTCAGTCAGCAGGAGTTTTTCCAATCAGAATGCTACGATTTACTCCACGCGTCGTTCAGTCAGCAGTATTTTTTTCCCCTACAGGATGCTACGATTTACTCCACGCGTCGTTCAGTCAGCAGTAGTTTTTTTCCCTACAGGATGCTACGATTTACTCCACGCGTTGTTCAGTGAGCACGAGTTTTTCCCCTACAGGATGATACAATTTACTCCACACGTCGTTCAGTCAGCAGGAGTTTTTTTTTTTCCCTACAGGATGATACTTTTTACTGTATGCATTGTTCTGTCCGGACTACTTTTCCCTACAGAATGCTACTTTCGCCTACATGTATTGCTCAGTAGGTACTCCCTTTCCCTACATGGATGTTGCCTTTTGGGAAAACTGCTTTCCCCAGAATGCTGTTTTGCACTATAATGTGGTGTTCAGTCATTACAACATTTCCCTATAGAATGCTACTTTCTAAGTACCTGTGTTGTTCAGTCGGTTTACTACATTTTCCTGTAGGATGCTACGTTTTAACTACAGGATGGCTTAGGGTGGCTTAGGCAGCACACACAGAACTGACACGGCACAAACTAGCGTAAATGTTTGTGTATGTACAGACAGATACAACTGGTTTGTTCTCGCGGGATTATCATAGCGCCGGGAGGCTCATTCCCTCCTCTTCTTCTTCTTTTTTTTTTTTTTCTCCACATGCGCTTCAGTATACACATTGGATGATTCCAAGTAGACAGATTCAAATGAACAGTATGGGACTCTCTGGAAAAGCCCGTGTGACACAAGACAGTGTCACAGCTGTGATAAAAGCTTGGGAACAGAGTGAGGCAAGAGTGCTTCACGTTTCCACAGATTGTGAGAGAGTAATTGGTTAAAGAAAGGTTAAAGTTCCCGTAGCACACCTTTTTTTAAAAGAGAGTACTAATACAGCGCCTATCCCCGGCCAGAGACCAAGCTCTTAGCGCTTTACAATCCGCATTCTCGTTTACGCAACGGGGCTACCTACCTGGGTAGAGCCGACTGAAGAGCTGCCTGCTGGCGCTTCATTCAGGCGTTTCCCGTGTCATTCAGTCAATATTTTTCTTCTTTCATTTTTCGATTTTTTTTTCACGCAGAGTGCATGCGACTGTAACGTGCCATCCATACAAACGGCCAAACTGCCTTCTCTTCCTAAAGTTGGTGATGAGATTTTTTACGTGTGTGCAAGATGTTCTGCGTGCGTTCACACACGAAACCTCGGTTTGTAGTCTCATTCGAAGGACTATTTGTGAAATGGAGTCAAAACCATGTTAACTCCAGGGGAAAATCTCCCTGTACCAAAACAGCCGGACGGAGATTCGAACCCACGACCCCAGGATCACCAAGATTACAAGTCCGGCGCTCTACCAGCTGAGCTATTCCGGCCCGCGGGAGCAGTGAAGTGTCAGAGGTTCAGTTGATCTTGGGAGGGCACTCAAGGTCTGACCAGCGCACTGGGCTAATGCGTAAGTCAGAGATCTGCTAAGTCGTAGACCCTCTTCTTCAATTCTCTCATCTTAGTTGTTAATTCATTTATCCATCAGCTTAAAATCATGCGCAGTGTGGTCTTAAAACATAGCGGATGTGGTATAGCGTATTATGGACTGGTCCGCAGGCAGTGACGCCTCCTTGATGAAACTGTCACTGAAACTTGAGAAGGTTGCGATGGAAGGCAAAACCCATATTGCTCCTTCTGCTGCTGTTAACCTCCCCTTAGCTAACCAGCTATCCTTTTACTGTTGAGTGGACAGAATGGCGTTTCAAGTTGAAAACAAAACAAATAAACAAAATTCGACCCACAAGAGGTTCGAAGTCACGACCGTGAGCTACATCGGTAAACGCTCTGTCCATTTGACTGCGAGCCCCTCTACGTCTTTATGGATACAGTTCCTTTCTAAATCAACGGAACAAAAATTATCCTGTGTTTATTTTTTTAATCTACATTACTAATCATTGGCATGGTGATGGGAAGTGTTCGTGCTTGTGCGTGCGTGCGTGTGTGTGTGTGTGTGTGTGTGTGTGTGTGTGTGTGTGTGTGTGTGTGTGTGTGTGTGTGTGTGATAATGCAGTTAGAGAGGGAGCTGCATTTTGATTTTCGTTCTGTGAACAACTCTTCCACAGACAGACATAAGCGCATGTAGACAAGAGATCTACATCACAACAGTACCAGCTGAACGCATCTTCGACAACACACCGTCGCTCTCAACTATCTTTGCTGTCCCGATTTAGCGATCCGCAGGCTTCCACGCTCACCCACCCAGCTGATTTATTTCAGTCTGGCACGTTCGATCACTCTGGCAGCAATGCCAGAGACCGGACGGACGGTGCAGTCTGCCGGAGTTCCTTCACAGGTCCGGAAAGGGTTGCCCTGTGGGAGGTCTGCGGACCAGGTTCCTGCCGTGAGGTGCTGGTAAATGGTGGCAGGTTTCTGAAGGAGGAATTTCACCGTCGGGTTGGGAAGCAGTTGCACTGGGTCGAAGCATGCAGCACAGTCAGCGACGAGGGAATTTGGGGAGCAGGTGGTGTTGGACTTAGAGAGTAGGCTTTTTTTCTTTTAACGAAGCGACCTCGCTCCCCTCTAACCCCCCTCCCCCCCCCCCCCCCCCCTTCCCCTCCGCCCCCCGTTCCCTCCCCCACCCACTTCATACTTCCTGTTTTTAAATCGGTTCACACTATTTTATTTTCTTCTTCTAGCGATTCTGTAAGCACGTCAAGCATGAATAACATTTATTGGATCTTTAACGTGAGGATTTTGACACTACATTCGCTTTGGCTTAAGGCTGTCTCAGACCTATTGACCTAGGCTAGAACACCAAGGCTATATTAAAATGTTGTTATGCTCTGCATAGTTATGCGGGAATTGTCTTTAATCGTGACTAGTTCTAGCAGCATAACAACACCAGTTTCCAAAATCCCTCGAAGTCGGAGTGTGGCTGCCCCACGTGGCGGGGTAATCAAAAACGGTCACACACGTAATGTTCTCATCTCTAGCTGATGCTTTTGTACCATCGTGTTGAAGTGCTCCGGCTGTTCGGATGATCCCTGGGGTCTTTCCGCCGGGGCACGACGACGACGACAAACAACAACAACAACGACACTAAAGAAGCAGTTGAGAATACACAGATTGTGACAGGATTTTGTTTCATTTGTATGTTTGTTTGTTTGTTTTACTCTATTGTTTTCTGCGCGACGGAATTTATTCTCAGTTCAGTTTTTATATAGCAGTGCCAGTGTCTGACAATTTCAGAAGCAATATTTACGAGTCACGTGATTTTTTTTTTAGTGGGACCAACTAAACGTCACTCGATTTTAGTATGTAATCATGGTCCAGTTAAATGTTACATAATTTTAGTTGAAATGATCATGGTCAAATTAAACGTCACATGATTTAAGTAGAATAATCATGGTGCAACAATATGTCACTTGAATTTCTTCTTCTTCTTCTTCTTCTTCTCTTTCTTTGAGTGTCCACCTTCATCGAGTTGAAGATTCTGACAATATAGTAAACATAAGCACGGTCCAATTGAACGTCACAGAAAGAAGAAGTGATTCACGCGTCAGCTAAATGTCACATGATTTTAGTAGGATAAGAGGGTCTTAAAAAAAAGGTCACTCGATTTTAG
>JADBJO010000842.1:70000-75000 GCA_016801955.1 Conus betulinus
AGGATACAACACACACCACACACACACCGATACAACACACAACACACACACACACACACACGGCACACACACATAATCTTGTACATTTAGAAATGATTTATAGTTTCGACCTCCCTCTCTCTCTCTCTCTCCTCTCTCTCTCTCTCCTCTCTCCCTCCCTCTCTCCTCTCTCTCTCTCTCCTCTCTCATCGTTTGATCGTGCGCGAATATATATTATGGAAAATAGTGTGTTTCCTCGTTCTTCATTTTTCACTGTCCTTAATGTTATTTTGTTTTGTCCTTGAAGAAGATTCAAGAGGTCAAAATGCATTGTTTCTTGTCCTTTACTTTGTTTGTCTATGTCCTCGGCGGTACTAACCCCTCTCTTTCTTAAAACAAATCGAACTAGACTGTCAACTGTGTGACTGCTGAGAGCGTGGTGAACTTGATAGCTTCTTGTCTTATTTCCAGCAGAGAGCGGAAGCCGAACTGACGTGTCGGTAAAAGGGCCCGACAAATGAAATGCCCGACCTGATCCTGAAGATCAGGACTGGAAGACCCTGTACACCACGCTGAGAACAACAGAGTTTCCCATATTGGTCTTTATTCCTAGCTACAAGTGTTAAATCTGTGTGTGTGTGTGTGTGGCGTGCGTGCGTGCGGTGCGTGCGTGCGTGCGTGCGTGCTTGGAGTGCGTGTGTGTGTGTGTGTGTGTGTGTGTGTGTGTGTGTGGTTGTGGGTGTGTGTGTGTGGTTGTGCGTGTGTTGTGGGTGTGAGTGGTGCGTGTGTTGAGTGTACTTTAAGTGGTTTGAGTGTAACTTTAAGCACCTTGGTAAATTGCTCAGTGGAGGGAGGGAGAGAGGGGGGGAGAGAGAGGGTGGGGAGAAGAGAGAGAGAGAGAGAGAGAGAGAGAGAGAGAGGAGAGAGAGAACAAGAGAGCAGAGACAGAAGACAGAACACTAGGAGACAGAGAGAGACAGACAGACACATAGACAGAGAGAGGGAGATAGAGAGAGAGAAGGCATACAGACGAGACAGACAGACAGACAGACAGACAATGAGGACAGTAGATAGGGCCGCTTAGTAGTTTGGCTGTGCAACACTGAAGGACCGAGAATCTATGAATAAGTCGAAGCGTTGGTTTAATCTAGTGTTTGTTTGTATTTTTTTCACTCTCTCTCGCTCTCTCTCTCTCTCTCTTCTCTCTCTCTCTCTCTCTCTCTCTCTCTGATTTGTTTTTGGCTTTTCGTCCCCAGGGCTGGGTGGAAAAAACATTTCCCCAAGTTGCTTATCTCATTCATCCTGGTCAAAATGAAATTCGTCGTTCGTTCGTTTGTTCTCTCCTCTCTCTCTCTCCTCGCCTCGCTCCCCCTCTCTCCTCTCTTCTCATCTTCTCTCCTCTCTCTCCTCTCCTCTCTCCACAAACTAGATACGACACGTCTCGCGCGCACCCCTCTTCTTTTTTTTTTTTTTTTTTTTTTTTTTTTTATACAAGCTTAGAGAAACTCCCGCGCTTCCTTGTAATAATAGTGACGTTCACGTTTTGTTGTAATCTTATATAATTTTCATTGACCTCATTTGGGCCCAAAGTCCAAACAAACACAACAGACAAACAAACAAACAAGCAAAAACATCCGATTCTCTCTCTTGTTTTAAATAAAATTTTCATAACAAAATATTGCCGCGCACAATGTTGAGAAGAACTATAAATTCAGCACGGCCAAAGCACATATCCAGCTTGCATCGTAATCTACAGCTTTGGTCCTCCTCCGAAAATGATAATACACATTTTGAAATAGAGAGACCAAATTTAAGAGAACATCATGTTCTTTAAACAAAAAAAAAAGAACGAAAACGAGTAAACACCTAAAAGGCGACAACAACAAAGAGGGGAAACTCTCCGGTTTTTTAAATGAAGCAAGCCTCGGGCAAATCTGTAGTTTTTAACGATCATGCCGAAAAAAAAAAGAGATCCGGATAGAGTACTTAGCAGGGCATAATTAATCCATAAAGTAAGTCATATAACTCATGCTCCATGTGTGGCTCTGAATCGAAGCATTTAATAAAAATGTGTGTATGTAGCGTGTGAATCTCGGTCTGGTCTGTCTGTCCTGGTCTGTCTCTCCTCCTGTCTGTATCTCCTCTCTCTCTCTCTCCTCGCTCTCTCTCTCTCCATTCCTCCTCCCGTCCTCTCTCTCTCTCTCTCTTACATGTCCTGATTACATTTCGCAGTGTCTGTATCAAGCATCAGCTTTGCAACAGCAATTCTGAATTGATGTTTTTTAATAAGACACAAGCAGGGATATTGTGTAACATAACTGACTTCACGTGTATGTAATTTTCAAAAAAAAAGAATCAGATAACTACGAAGTTTAAGAGCTACTTTCCCTCAGACAAGAGTTTTGCGTCGACTTACACACTGAATCATCCAATGGACCACCACCAACCTTCCCTCCCACGCGTTTTCACCACCTCCATCGAAAACTCATGTCCCTCGAGATTCATCCATCAGTCAATCACGAGACAACACAAAAAATACCTACTGCATACTTACTTTTTTTTTTTTTTCCCAGCACCAAGATCAAAACCCAAACCAGCGAACCCGAACTCCGAAAACACACAACAACAAAACAACCAACAACAATACAGCAAAGCCCCCTAACTTCTGTTACAGAAATACGGCACAAACGATGTAATCGTTACCTCCTCGTTATCCTTCACAATGCTCTTTCAAAGCGTTTTGAGGCAGCTGGTAGTAGTACGTAGCAGCATTACCACCACCACCACCACCACCACCAACCCACCACCACTCCTCCTACCTCTTTCACAGCGTGGTTTTGAAGGTATCCTGCGCTCGATGTTCACGTGCTTTCGCTACAGTGCGAAGGACAGAAAGACGCCGGTAGAGAGGCGGTCGTTACCTTTCGTTACGCTTCGCTCACTTGGTGATGAGGTCTCGCATGCAGCGGCGTGTGCAAGTCTGGTCAGTCAGTCGCTGTGGTGGTAGTGGTGGGCTGTAGGCTGTAGGCGGGGTGGCGGGTCCGCTCTCTCTCTCTCTCTCTCTCCTCGCTCCTCTCCCTCTCTCTCCTCTCTCTCTCTCTCTCTCTCTCTCTCTCTGTTTGCTGTGCGCCTGCCGTCGTCCGGCACAACTGCTGGTGGTGGTCGGGTGATGGTGGTGGTGATGGCCGGTGGGGCGGTGGCACTGAGGTGAGCCGACGAACCTTTTTGGCGACATCACCTTCTTCGTCTGCCTTCTCTCTCTCTCTGTCTCTCTCTCTCCCTCTCTCTCTCTCTGTCTCTCCTCTTTCTCTGTCTGTCTGTCTTCTTTCTGGTTCTGTCCTGCTTGTCTCTACCTCTCTGTCCCTTTCTATGTCTGTCTTGTTCCTCTGTTCTCTCGGTTTCTCTCGCTCTCCTCTCTGTCGTCTTTTGCCCTTCTGTCTCTTTTACCTCTGTGTCCTGCTCTCTTATTCTCTCTCTCTCTCTCTCTCTCTCCTCTCTCTCTCTCTCTCTCTCTCTCCTCTCTCTCCTCCCTCCATCCCTCTCCCTCTCTCTCGGCTCTCCTCCCGTGTCTCTCTTTCACTGTCGCAGTCATTCTCTCTCTCTCTGTTTCTGTCTGTGTTTGTGGTCTGTCTCATTCTCTCTCTCTCTCATCGTCCTCTCTCTCCTCTCTCTCTCTCTTCCCCTCTCTCTCCTCTCTCTCTCCTCTCTCTCCTCTCCATCCCCTCGCTATGTGACGAGTGAAGTGAGGAATATCTGTGGGTGTTGCGTGTGTGTGTGTGTGTTTTGCGTGGCCGCGCGCGCGGGCCGCGTGCGTGCGTGCGTTCGGTGCGTGCGTGCGGTGCGTGCGTGCGCGCGCGCGTGTGTGTGTGTGTGTGTGTTTGTGGTGAGAGCTANTCACCCCCCACACACAACGGCACGCACGCAACCACGCACACACACACACACACGCATGCACGCACCCCACACCCATCACGCGCGCGCCCGACCCACACACAACACACACACACACACACCACCCCACACACACTCACACACACACCACGCACGCGCACCCACACACACACCACACACACCACTCCCACACGCTCACAACATCACACATACGCACACACCACACACACAACACACACGCCCCACACACACCACACAACACACGCACACACACACACGCACGCACGCCGCACAGCACGCACACAAACAAACGCACTCTTTCCCAGTGAGCTGATATAATCTCACCAAACATTTTTCCTCTGTTCTTTAACGCTGAATGAAAAAAAACCCAACTGAAATCACAACCTGCCAGTAAATGAAAACAACCATTCAACTAGCCCTGCTTGCACTTGCACCGGAGCAAGGGAAAGAAACGTCTATTTAGGGACCCCCGTTCTAATCACGCCCTACGAGTCCCCAAGAGCAGCGCAGATTGTAACGTGTATAAGGCTGGCACTATCAGGCACGCGCGAAACTGGCCCTGTTTCTGCCATGCCCCATACTCTTTGCGTGCCCCTTGACTCGCTCCATCTCTCTCACATTCTTCGCCTGATCGATAACTCCGTCCACCTCTTCCGGTCTGGCCCCTCTCTCTTCTCGCCTCCCCACACATCCCACCCTTCCCTTCTCTTCTCTCTCTCTCTCTCTCTCTCTCTCTCTCTCTCTCTCTATTTACTCTCTTTCCGAATCATGAGGCCGAGGCCCCCATCTTCTGTGGGGTTAGTGTGTGTGTGTCATCAAATCCCTTTATAATCGCGAGAGCGCCGAAATAGCCGCGGAGCAAGTTATTCCTGGTGGGCAGGGCACTAAAAATACTATCCTTCCCCTTTTTTTTCCCCAGCCCTCCTGGGGGTCGACAACTGAGACTAGGGAAGAAGGGGGGGGGGGGAGGAAAACGCATCGTCTGTTTCTCCCCGAACATGATCTGATTTCGGCCGACATTTTCGGAACTCTTATGAATCGAAGTCGACAATGGCACCCATTTGCCCCCTCTTAGCGGCTCTCTCTAACTCTGCTTGTGCATATCACAG
>JADBJO010000842.1:80000-92647 GCA_016801955.1 Conus betulinus
AATGAGTGAGAGAGAGAAAAGAAAGAGGTGGGTTGGGGGGGGTGGGGGTGGGTGGGGGGGGGGGGGGGGGGGGGGGGGGGGGGGGGGGGGGTGGGGGGGGGGGGGGGGGGGGGGGAGGGGGAGGGAGGGAGGGAGGGAGGGAGAGAGAGATAGAGAGAGAGCGAGAGAGAGAGTAGAGAAATAGAGAGATGTGCATGTGCGTATGTGTGCGTACGCGTGCATGCGGTGGTGTGTGTGTGTGTGTGTGTGTGTGTGTGTGTCCTGTGTGTTGTGTGTGTGTGTGTTCCTGTGTGTGTGTGTGGTGTGTGTCTGTGTGTGTGTGTGTGTGTGCTGTGTGTGTGTGTGTGTGTGTCTATGTGCTGTGTGTGTGTGTCTGTGAGAGAGTGTGTGAAAAGGGTATTATTCACACGTACGTTTGCGCGCGTCTTTGACATCAGCAAAATCAATGTTCAAGTGCATTAATGCAATCGATTTTCGCCCACTTAGCGTCACTTTGTCCTGTTGCAATTTTCCTTCAGTAAATAGCAGGCTTACGAACCATTTTCCGTGATTCTTATAACCATTCAAGCATGCTCATCCAAAATTGTGGAAGATCACAATAAATCGAAGAGGAAAAAATTCTGCGTGTTTCAAATCGGTAAGAATATGTTTTTCATACGGACCGAATACAGCTGGGATGGTCTTGAAACGTGTTTCCGAATTTTTTGGGTGAAAAACAGCTGTAACAATGACTTCTAGGTCTAGAGAACTGATCCATTCAATAGTTTTAAGCAAATTTTGTTTTCCACTTGTAGGGTAATGGCTCTTCCGCCTTGGTGCAGCCTCTGGATACAGGCTGTACACAAGATTGTACAGAATGATGCCAGGCTGAATCAAAACCCTTGATGCTGACTGGGATTTGAGAGTTCTGGATAAGAAGTTTGTGAAGAATCACAGATGGCACACTCGTTGTCCTATCTGGCTTGGATTCATGCTCTCTGTGAGGGATGGAGAAGAGTTTCATCATCGGCAGCCCAATCTGTTAGCGCTACATTTCGAAGAATGCTCTTTGCTTTCTGACAAGATACTAGTGAGTATTGATTGTAACTTTAAAAGTTGAGTTTCGTTCGAACAAAAATTTGTCTTCTTTTTTTGTTTGAATGTTGGATTTTTTCCAGACGAATTTCAGGATCAGCAAAATCTTGTCGAAAATTGAGGAAAGTGAATACAACTGAGTTCAAGCAGATGAGAAAGTAAAATCGTGTTCCTCAGCCCACTGTTGGATCTTACCCACATTGAAGTCAGCAGTGTATGGATGGTTCCAGCTATCTGGAGTCTGCAAAATCGTCAAAGAACAGCGAAAGATTCAGAACCTTGGTTTATTGTTGTAACTTATCATCATTAATCCCAATGTTGAAGAGAGCATAGAAAAAGATGGTTCCCTGAGGAGCAGTCTACCCCCTGTTCATGAAGAACACAGAGCGAGGTGCCTTGTGCAGACGAGACTTGAACCTGTTGATCTGACCCACTCGTTCTGATGAAGAGATGGAAATGGCCTACAAAACAGCCAGATTATGACAGTCTCTGACAATACCCGAGTTCGTGAATGAAGCGTTTCGTAAGACAAAAAGATGGCTACAACAGGCTGTTTACCCGTCAAAGCGTTGGAAGTAATCGTTTCTAATGGACTCAATGGTCCACTGTAGGATGGTACTTGTGGAAAATCGCGCGTTTAGCGTGGCCCAAACGCTCAACAGTTTCCAGCTTCCTCATGAGCTGACAGTTATCCGTTTTTTCCCATCAGTTTACGAAGGCAACGGACCAGAACTATTGGACAATAATCACTGAGACTGGTCAAATCTTTTCGGGTTTGAATCAGTGGGGCTTTCCGTGAGAAAGGTGACAGGAACCCGGTTTTCATTGTAGACTAAAAAAACAAGGGGAGACAGCTTTCAGAAGAAATGTTTGAAAAAAGTGATAGTGAATTTCTTCAAGGGCAGGGTCAGAATTGCAGCAGGTCTGAAGAGCATAATGTTAGTTCACAGAGAGAAGAGAATAGATTGTAGTCTTTAGCACTGTAGTAGAAAGTTTTGCAGGTCCTTTTTTTCTTTTCTTTTGAATGTTTATGTTTTCAAATGGCCACAGGCTTAGTGGTTCATTAACAGTTATTTTCGATGGTGAAGGCAAATAGACTGGCAACAGCTTGCTTGTCTGTAATCAGGGTGTTCTGCAATGTTGAGTTAGAGGTTAACTGACTTATGCTGTTCTTCTGTGGTCAGCATGAAGTAGGAGAGTTTCTACAAGACTGACACTTGTCCTTTTTTGTGGAATGATGTCGAAATTTTGCTCGGAAATGTTTTGCATAGGTTTGAACATTGCCCACTGATGATATGTGGTAGAGACAGCACGGAACCTGTTTCCATAGACCTTTGATTTGTTTATAGTCCAAATTACAGCAGAGTGTTCTGGTATTTGAGATTTGTTTGATTTTTGTTTTGTACAATGGTGGCGTTGGGTCAGATAGTAAAAACTTTCGTCAAGGTTTAACGCAGGGTCAGAAACTTAGCAGAACCTCACATTCTATCATTTAAAATGTTCACCTCCAAAAGATCCCAGTTTGCCTGATTGAAACTGAGGTGCTCCTTGTGGATCATCTTGCAACAGACACCACAAACTTCCTCACCAAAGCACATCCCGTGCATGACCAAACTTCTGCCATCTGAAACAACGCATGGGGAGTGGGGAGGGTTGTTGTTGTTGGTGGTGGTGGAATACAAAAAATCCACTAGGATGCTCAGGGTTATCCCAGTGTTATGGACACTGGCAACGAAGGGGTATGTAAAGTCAGAACGAGAGTGATTCTAGCCGTTATCTCAGACTCCTCACGAACTGAAATCCTAAAAACGTGGACACTCCCTGAGATGCAAGTTCGGCTGTTACTTTAGCTTTTGAGACGCCTTTCAGATCTGGACACCTATTGATGAACTTAACAGTTTGTGAGGTGACACCTTTAACTGCTCTATCTACCAGGATAGCATCTGATCGGATTGACGCTTGAGCTGCATTCCTCAAAAGAAACGACCCATTCCCTCGATCGTTTCATAGAACTGAGGTTGCCTGCCCAACCTTGAGAAACCCTTTAGGATTGCCAATGGGGATGATATCAGACAGAGGTCTGCTCTCCTCAGCTCCCTCTACTGCTAGCCGCAAAGGAATACAACCTTTCTTTACTCTAACGTCCGTCTCCGAATCTAAATGACTGCCAAGGAGAACCCGGTGCATTTCAGTTATAAAGTGGCTCGGGAAGAAGGAAGTAGGTTTTGTTTGAAACCAGTTGCTTCATAGTTATCCTTCCTCGTCCACCCACCATGGAGTCAGTCCCGCCGCCAGGGGGCCAAGATTTCAGTGTCGATCCCTTCCAGGTTTCCAGAGGGATATAGGGCAGAATCCAACTCTGCATCCCCTTGAAGAATCCGAAACTGAGATATCTTACAGATACTGATCTAAAACACTGTCCTGCCCCTACAGCGTTTATGTGCATACTCTCTCTCTCTCTCTCTCCTCTCTCTCTCTCTCTCTCTCACACACACACACACACACACACACACACACACAACAAACAACACACACACACACCACCACACACACACACACACACACACACAAACAAAAACACACACACACACACCACACACACACACACACACCACACACACACACACTATCCCTGATGTGTTTTAAGATATATGTAAGGTGGTTCTTATCCCGACTCTTAGGGGCTCTCCGACACAGATAAATGTGAGAGCCAACACTCTCTCTGTCTGTCCTGTCTTGTCTGTCTCTCTGTCTGTCTCTCTCTCTCTCTCCTCTCTCTCTTCTCCATCGTCTCTCCTCCCATCTCCTCTCTCTCGTCCTCTCTCTCTCTTCTTGTGTAATTGTCCATACAATTTTTCGGATGGGATTTTACGACAATAAATGACTCTGAAGTCACTCCTCCGCTCCAGGGGAGCCTACTCCTCTCGCTCTGACCATCGACCCCCACTCCCTCCCCACTCTGGCCCCAACCCCTCCCTCATCCCCTCCCCTGTCCTTTCCCGCGTCACTCTCCCTCCCTCCCCACTCGCCGCTTTTCCTGTTCGCTCTCTCTCTCTCGTCCTCTCCCTAAATCTCTTCTCCCCTGCCCTTTCACTCCTCTTCCTCTCCGCTCATCCCCTCCGTCCAGAAAGACCTGCTACTCTCTCCCTCCTCTCTCCCCACTCTCTCTTCTCTCATCTCTCTCATCTCTCCTCTCCCCCTCCTCTGTCTCTCCTCCCCCTTCTCTCCCTCCTCTCTCTCTCCTCTCGCCTCTCTACACCCCTCTCCCACTCACCCCCCTCTCTCTTCTCGCCCTCCCTCCCCTCGCTCTCTACCATCCCTCCTCTCATCGCTCTCCCCTCCCCTCCCTCTTCCTCCACCCTCTCCCCTTCTCCTCCTCAAAAAAAATCCCGTCCATTCCCACGCCCCTCCTCTCTCTCTCCCCTCCCTCCCCCCCGTCCTTCTCCATCTTCGCTTATCCTCCTCCGAATCTCCACATCTTCTCCCCCCTCCCCCCTGCTTCACTCCTCCTCTCTCTCATCCACCTCCCCATGTGCTCTCTTCCTCCTCTTCTCTCGTCTCCCTCCCTCCCCTCGATCGTCCTCCCCGCACTCCTCCTCCCCCTCCCGCACCTCCCCTCTCTCTCTTCTTCTCCTCCTCCCCTCCCTCTCTCCCTCTCCCCACTTCTCTCACGCTCATTTCCTCCCCACCCTCTCTCCCCTCCACACTTCTCATCCACCCCTCCGCTCCCTTCAATCCTCTCCCTCCGATCCCTCTCCCATGGGGAAATAATGCCCCTCCCCCTCTCTACCTCTCCTCGCTCCACGAGCGCCTCCTTCTCTCCACAACCCTCCCCCCTCGTCTATGTTGCTCACCGCGTCTCCTAGCCCACCGGTTCCCCACGAATCCCCCTGAGTCCGAAACATTCAATCGCATGCATCGGGCCCATCCCCACGGACCCAGACCCCATGCCTCCCCCCCCCCACCCCCAGTGTCTGGAACCCGCTCATGCCCTCTTCCATTCCCCATAATTCTCAGTCCGATCCCCGTGACCTAACGAGCTCCACTTCAGCCTTCCTCAATCCCCCCCCTCCCCAGGGCAGCTCCTCTCTCTCAGCATCTACAGTCCCATGAGTCCTACTGTTACCCACACACATCCTGAACACGCCAGCCCCCACACAAAAAACTCCACACATTCCTCCACCCCACCACCACCACAGCCTCCAACCACAACAACCAGCCCATTCTACAATATCATCCCTCGATCCTTAAAGCTTTAGATTATGCGTTGTTAATTTGTTCTTATCGACTCTTAGGGCTCTTAACTTCCGCTGATTCCTTAGATTTATTGTCTTGGAAGTTCTATCTCTGTACTCCTCTCTCTTCCCTTGCGGATTTTCTTCTCTCTCCTCTATCTCCTCTTCTTAATGATCCCATAATTTCTTTCGCTTGTTGTACGTCAAATAAAGAAGTCGAAGTCAATACACGGTGCAGACGATCACTTCCTGGACCTTTTAGTATCCACCTCATCATATTTTAAGAGCGTGGTTGATCTTTAAGTTATTCATCCTCTCTCTAACCCCCCCCTTTATTCGCCCTTTCCCCTTAGGCTCTTCCAAGCTTCATCGATCCCCCCCCCCATCTCCCTTATACCTCCCATACAACTCCGAGTAGAAGTTTTCACTTCAACCTATATCCCCCTTTTCCACCCCCGATAAGCATTTCCCCTATCTTCAGTTCCCCATCCTCTTGCTTATTCCCCCCCCCCCCCTCCAGGATATAAATTATATATGTTTATGTTTTTCCCCTGGATAATCTACATCTCCCTAGATCTGATCCCCCCCCGCCCTGCCCCCTTTCCCCTGCTCATCAGCCCAGCCTCCGTTGTCCTAACAGACTCTAAATTTACACAGTCCCGCGTTATCTATCGACTCATCCTTCTCTCTCTCCTCCTCTGCCAAGCAGCCAGTGCCCGGGAACTTCAAAGCGGTCCCCCTACTCTCCCTGTCGCCACCAAGTCTCGCTCAATCCTCCTCACCATCTGCTTGATGAAACCCCTTCGGTCAGTCCTGTCCATTAATGGCGGCCATAAAGCCATTAGCCAATCACAGAGGAGGCCCTTTTTCCTCCCGGTCACGTGGGAGTTGCGCGCGTACAGCTGCCAGTGACGTAATTGGTGCCAGGGGTGGGACGGTGCTCGGCGGTCGGTCTCCGGGGGGGGGTGGGGGTGGGTGGGTGGGGGGGGACTAGCTGGCTATCTTGGAGTTGTCGTAAACAGCAGGAGGGGGTGTGGGGTGGGTGGCAGGGGGACTTGCGGGGGGGGGGGGGGGGGGGGGGGGGAACTTTTTATCGCATCCCTGGTGTTAGCCATTTTGAAGGCTCCGACGTTTGGTCAGATAGGGCCGACCTGGAGAAGATTAAGACTTGCAGTGGGGGGTTGTTGTTGTCACTTGAGGACTGGCCAGGGTAGGGGAAATAAAGAGACTGAGGATGATTGTTGTCTGTGATTTTGGAGGAGGAGGAGAGGAAGAGGGAAGGAAGGGGTGGGGAAAGAAAGGGAGAAAGAAGGATGCCAGGGGGACAAGGGTGGGGGGGTGGTGTCGATGTGGGGATGATGGTGTGGTGTTGGGGGGGGGGGGGGGGGGTGAGAGTAGCAGTGCAAAGCGTTTGTATGTTCACTTCGGAATCGGACGAGAGAGAGAGAGAGAGGAGAGAGAGAGAGAGAGAGAGAGAGAGGGGGGGGGTTAGCCTGACAGATATACAGCGGCAAACATTGTACATGTGATGAAGCTGCCATTTGATTTCGAAGTGTGATCGGAAATCGTTCTGTTCAGTAAATTCGCAAAACTGGATGGTGTTAATTTCCGAAATTAGGTAAGAACTACCCCGATTAAACAATTCATGTCATCGCTTACAGGATTATACAATCGTTCTCAATCTGCACTGTGTTGACTCACTCACGACGTATGCACGTGCCCGTCTACACCACCCAGTCTAATCCTCATCTTTCTGTTCCCTGTCTGGGTCTGGCCCCCACCCCCACCCCACCCCCCATCCCTCCCCTCACGCCACCTCCTCCTCCCTCCCTTCCTCACACCCTCTCTCTCTGTTCTCTCTCTACACCCACCCACCCCATACACACATACATTCACACGCACGCACGCGCACACACTCATGAAATACACAAACGCGCGCGCGCACGCACGCACACGCTAACACACACACACACACACACACACACACACACACACACACACACACACATGCGCGCACGGCACGCACGCATCCGAGAGAGCAAGAGAGAGAGAGAGAGAGAGAGAGAGAGATGAGAGAGAGAGAGAGAGAGAGAGAGGAGAGAGAGGAGAGAGAAATCTGCGAGGGCGATGAGCATGAATGATGGAATGGAACGACACAGGTTCAATGATTGATACATTATGATTCGCACACAGTGCCTGTTATGTCTCAAGATGTGCTATATACCAAATTGTTCTTACAGACTCTTGGAGGGTTTTCTGACGAATTCCGATTCGTAATATCTCTCTCTCTCTCTCTCTCTCTCTCTCTCTCTCTCTCTCTTCTCTCTCGTCTCCTCTCTCTCTCTCACACACACACACACAACACACACCACACACACACCCACACACACACACACACACACACACACACAGATAGACAGAAAAATAGAGGGAAACAAAAAAAGAGAGAGAGAGAGTGGGTTGGTTTCAATGTAGGATGATAAATGTAACGTGGGACAGGTGCATATAGCAAAGCGTACGCACTCACACACACATGCAGGCACACACACAGTGCCACACACACACACCACACACACACACACACACACACACACACACACACACACACAACAACGCATGCATGCACGCACGCACACGACACACACACACACACACACACACACACACACACACAGTGCACCCACCCACACACACACACACACACACACTCACCACTCACCCACTCTCTCACTCCACACACACACCATGCTCTGCAATTCAAAATTCACAGAAAAACTTCTGAAGACTCTGGAAGATAAGATAGTTGATTTTGTTCGCATTCATCTCAAGCTAAACTGGTCACGGTCTTCCTTCGTTGAGCTCCATGAGCTGTGTGTGCGACTGGATCTAAGGCTGGAATTCGATGAAAACAGCGACAGTTTCGGAGTAGTACTCCCAGCTTCTGAGGATGGAGTAGTTCAAATGCGCTACAGTAATTCTAAACAATTGTACAGCGCAATCAAAAGAATGCAAATGGACAAGGATACGCACCATTTTCAGCAGCTGCAACAACAAGGGAGAATCATCCGGGTTGCAATTCCAGGTTCATCAGCAAGGGACGTCTACAGCTGCTGGAGACCAATGCAGTGAACAACATCTACTATCCTGATACTTACCGGAGAGAGTGTGCTTTGTGCGGGTTTCGTTCTGACACAAATTCCCATGCCTTGAATGGATGTCGTCAACTGAGGGGCCTCTACACACAAAGACACGACAGATGCGTTGAGATCATCAGAAAGGAGCTACAGAAATGCATTGCGACGGATTTTGTGGATGTTTTTCAAAATAGGCCTGTCTCTATAAACGGTGTTGAAGATCTGCCAAGGCTGAAACCTGATCTATGCTTCATCGACCATCGAAACTCGGTGGCATTCGTCATCGAGGTTTCAAACCCATTTGACGCATTCATACAAACATGCTATGAGGGCAAATTTCAAAAGTACATGCCTCTTTGCTATGCTCTTAGTGATGCCGGATTTAGCACGAAAGTGGTTGTTCTTGTAATAGGTTCACTAGGCATAGTTCATAAAAGAGTGGTTTCAGGACTTTCAATGTTAGGACTGCCCATAACAAAATGTAAACAACTCGCAAAATACTTGAGCATGTCTGTCATGATTGGGTCTAGGCGTGTTTGGTCAAGGCGGAATCACCTCATGAACCAGCATTGAAACTGACAGATGTTGACTTTCAAACTGTGCCTTAAATAGTATCAGCTGACTAAGCACTGACAGACAAAGATCTGGAGCCAGCCGGAGAGAGAAAGGACGTGGGGACAGAGATGCGTGTGTGTATTTATGATGTATGTATGTAGGTGCATGCATCTATGTGTGTCTGCATGTATGTGTGTATGTATGCGTGCGTATGTATGCTATGCATTATGTTTCGTATGTATGCATGTGTGCGCGTGTATGATTGTATATGTATTTACACCGTGTGTTCGTTCGTATGTAAGGGAAAACAGAAAGAGTGAACAACTGAAAGAACATATGCCTGCCGACCATCTAAATTACTGACGATATTCAAGTGTACCTACATACCTAATTACCTACCTAAGTACGAATGCATGTACATAAATAAGTAACGAGGTAGGCAAACTTATTCGCTTTTTTTTTTTTTTTCCCATTGTTAATCCCCTCTTCTCTTCACATACCCCCCCACCCCCCCCCCCCCCCCACCCGCCCCCCCCCCCCCCGCCCTCCCGCCCGCTTTTTACGATACATACGTATGACAGATAATTAATTAGGTAGTAAAGGTATAGTCGTTCCTTCATGTAGTTGTTTTTTTTGTTACACTGTTCCTTTCTCTTGTCTCCTTCTCTGTTCTGTCTCTTCTCTCTCTCTCTCTCTCTCTCTCCTCTCTCTCCTCTCTCTCTCGTCTCCTCTCTCTCTCCTCTCTCTCTCTCTCTCTCTGTCTCTCTCTGTCGTGTCTGTCTGTCTGTCTAGATGTGTCTCTCTCTCTCTGTCCTCTGCCTGTCTGATCTCTCGTGTGTCTATCTCCTGAATCTCTCTCTCTCTCTTCTCTCTATCTCTCTCCGTGTGCTCTCCTTGTTTCCTCTCCCTCGCCTCTCTCACATCTCCTCTCTCACCCTCTCCATCCTCTCATCCTCCTCTCTCTCTCTCTCTCTCCAAACTTAGCTCCTCATTTCTTAGCCTCAGTTTTTGTGTTTTCCTTGTGTTCCAGGCCAGTGGATACCTGCCGGAGAGCGTGGGAAGACCAGACTGCGAAAAAACTGGAGGCGGAGAAACAGAGCCTGGGGTTACAGGTCGGTTTGTCATTTCACTGTACTCTCTCCCTCCTTCCCGCCCTCCTTCTTTTCCTCCTTTCCTTCTTGCTTCTTCTTCTCTTTCCTCTCCCTTTTCCTCTCCTTCTTTCCCTCCCTTCTTCCTTCTTTCCCTCTTTCCTTTCCTTCTTTCCTTCCCTTTCCCTCCCTTCTTTCCCTCCCTCCTTTCCTTCTTCCTTCCTCTTTCCTTTCCTTCCTTTCCTCTTCCCTTTCCTCTTTCCTTCTTGTCCTCTTTCTTTCCTTCTTCCCTCCCACCTCCCTCCTTTCCCTTCCCTCTTCCTCTTTCCTTTCCTTCTTTCCTCTCCTTTCCCCTTTCCTTCTTCCTCCTCTTCCCTCCCCTCCTCTCCTCCTTTCCCCTTCTTCCTCTTTCCTTCCCTTCTTTCCCTTCCCTCTTTCTCTTTCCTTCCCTCTTTCCTCTTTCCCTTTCCTTTTTCCTCGTTTTCCTTCTTCCCCTCTTTCCTTTCCCTTTTCCTTTCCTTCCCCTTCCCTTCTTTCTTTCTGTCCCTCCTTTCCTTTCCTTCTTTTCTTCCCTCCTTTCCTCTCTTTCCTTTCCTTCTTTCTTTTCCTCTCCTTCTTTCCTCTCCCCTCCCCCCTCTTCCTTCTTCCCTCCCTCCTTTTCCTTCTTCCCTCCCTCCTTTTCTTTCTTTTTCCCTCCCTCCTTTCCTTCTTCCCCTCTTTCCTCCCTTTCCTTCTTTCCCTCCCTCCTTCCTTCCCTTTTCCCTTCCTCTTTCCTTCTTCCCTCCCTCTCTCTCTCCTTCTTCCCTCCCTTTCCTTTCCTCTTCTTTCCTTTCCCTCCTTTCCCTCCTTCCTCCCTCCCTCCTTCTTTCCCCCTCCTTTCCTTCTTCCCTCCTTCCCTCCCTCCTTTCCTCTCTTCCCTCCCTCCTTTCCTTCTTCCCTCCCTCCCTTTCCTTCTTCCTTCCCTCCTTTCCTTTCCTTCTTCCCTCTTCCTCCTTCCTCCCTCCCTCCTTCCTTTCCTTCTTCTTCCCTCCCTCCTTTCCCCTTCCCCCCTCCCCCCCTCTTCTTTCCTTCTTTCCCTCCCCGCCTTTCCTTCTTCCCTCCCTCCCCTCCTTTCCTTCCTTCCCTCTTCGTCTTCTTCGTCTTTCTCTTTCTTTTCTTCTCCTTCGTCTTCGGCGTCTTCTTCTTCTTCTTCTTCTTCGTCGTCTTTTTCACCCGATCATCCGTAGCTTCACTCCCCACTGTACACCGTGACTCTGCCCGTACGTGCATCACGCTGGACTGACCCAGGTGGCCCGGTCGCTGTCTCTGCATCATGATCATCTCACAGGGTTGAGCGGGGCACAGGCCGGCGAAGACTCAGCGCTGGCATTCGGTTTCGGTTGCTGTGTGACACCGCCGACCACTCAGGGTGTGTCGGAAAGACAACACAACAACAACAACAAACAACAACAAACAGCAACACAACAGCAGCAGCAGCAGCAGCAGCAGCAACAAGAAACACTGTATTCAGGGCAAATGAAACTTCCTCGTGTTATGGACGCCATTTGCTTAACTTTAATTTAGCACCCACAGCTTTTTGTTCGTTCGTTCGTTCGTTGTTGTTGTTTTTTTTTTTCCCTGTGTAACACACAAAACGTAGTTCTACAAAAGTCTGTGAAATCCACAGTAAAGAGACAAACAGGTACTGTACGGATGGTGTCCGCATCAAGAAGGTTAGATCAAGTCTCCCTTGGTCCGTATGGACTGTCTTCAATGGAAGGGGAGAACCCTTTCACTGACTACAGCGCGTCATTTAAGAACTATGACGTCATGTTATCATCATCATCGCCTATTATCCCTCTTGGGGGTACAGGCCGCCAACCAAGGACCCTCCAGGCATCTCTGTCCAGGGCTCTTTTTTTTTTCCAGCTGGTTCCAAGTCATCCCCATGTTCCTGATGTCCTATTGTCGAAGACCCATCCCTTCCCAGGGTTGAGGTGTCGATTTGATCCTTGGCTGGCGTGTTTGTAGCTGTGGTTTTGTTTTAGGGGGTAGGGTAGGTGGCCCCACGCCCAACCCCCCTCCTTTATCCGGACTCGGAGCCGGTATGATTCCCAAAAAGGGTCTCCTGGCGGAGTTGACGTCATGTTATGCACGCTCTACATAACCTCAAAACTTAACAACAAACGCCATTTATACAGGGAAGCCGGCAGAAAGAAAGGAGAAGCTTTTTCCTTCTTCTTTCTTCTTTTTTTTTTTTTTTTTTTTTTTTTTTTTTTTTTACTGTTGATAGTTTTTTCTTTCTTTTTTTTTTTCTGTTCATGTATTGGCAAATTCGGGATGAATTATTCAAAATCAAACAGAAGATTGAAAATACAGAGGGTCTGACTCATGGAAAAATGATCAGGAACGAGCATTGTTTTGATGCCATTAACACTCCACAGCGACTGAAATCGTCACCAAACTGCTTTCGTCAGCAACATACTACTACTTCTGGTGTTAGCCACGTGTCCAGGAACTGGCTTGTGTTAATGGGTGTTGATGTTGCATCTACAGACTGCGCGACCACACACAGAGACTCC
>JADBJO010000842.1:106199-116199 GCA_016801955.1 Conus betulinus
CATTGATGAGGCAGATAGTGCTTTTCATTACACAAGCGGTGGGAAATAGTTGTTTTTTTTTTTCAATGCTGCGAGTTGATGCCATAGTTCTCAGACAACTGTCGCAGTAGACTGCATTTGATACACGAGAAATCACAGGTGTTTTGACATTTCCGAATGAAGCTAAATGCATTTTGAGTTCTTTTTCGCAGATTGTTTACCCCATAATTGCTGAACCTTTTTTGAAAGCAGATTCACGCATGAATGTAAAACAGGTAGGAAAATGTGGACTTTATTTATGAAATTGCTTTGGTGGAGACAACTCACACAGTCTCCTGTAGAAACGGAGCGAGGCAGACAGTAGTGCCTGGTAATGTCTGTTGTTCCATCCCATCACCACTGCCCAGCACACTTGTCAGGTAGTAATTAAGGGTTATTCTTGGTTAATTTACAGAATGATTAAACAAAACAAAATGGATGTAGTTCTTCATCAGATGGTAACCCAAACTGTAAATTCTTCTTTTGTTGGTGGTGGTGCTGTTGTTATTAAAAGTATTCGGTTTTCTCTGCCGTTACAAGCTGGTCAGACATGTGACATTTTGTTCAACCAGAGCTGAATCAATTCCATAGCTTGTCTGTCACTGGCTTGGACTGAGGATCTCTCTCCTGCTTGTCAGATGTTTAGGAATGTTCTGGGGGCACTGTGCAAGCTGTCTATGGGCACAGTTTTCAGGTAAGGTCATGGCCGGTGAAAAATATTTGGACACAGAAATCTTGTCTTCATGTACTTTCTTTGTGTAGGTGATGAAAATATGCAAATATAGCAGGAGGACAGCTGGGGTGCAGTTGAAACAATGTGTGTTGCAGTTGTTGCTTTGTTTTATTTCATGATGATAGGGTGTGTCAGGAGGTTCGGTTCTAAGGAACGCTGACACTAGGTGTGATGCCATTGTCTTTTCATAAGCGACTCTCTGGGGTTCGCCTTCAGCTGGACCCAAGAGCAAATCTTTTCAGTTTCACATCTCCAAATTCTTGTCTGCTCTCGCACCAGACTTCATTTTGTGTCCCATCATCCTTTTTCACTTTTTTTTTTTTTTTTCATTTATTTTCACGTTTATGTTTTGTTGCTGTGTATTGTGTTGGCCACTTAGGGTGGGTGCTGATTTTTTTTTTTTTTTTTTTCCCCTCTTCATGACCAGTTCCTTTGATTCAGTGGGTACTCTTACGCATCACAGTGTGGAAACTACGACTTGAAACAGTACATCACCTCAGTCTGACGAACGTCAGTAGGTTCGTCCCTGGTCATCTTTTTTGCAAACGCAGAGGAGTATTTGTGTGTGTGTGTGTGTGTGTGTGCACAATCAGAAAACTGCTACTGTGCTGGCTGAAGACTCTGAACATCCTCCTCCTCTTACAAAGGGGTGACAGCCGCTTGGAGAGTGTTAGTGTGTGGACATTCTAAAGATGGAGGGCAGAGGCAGGATTGTGAATGGGGTGCCACTGCCAGGATTGGTGAGGCATTCCAGGTCTCTTTCATCCTCACAGGTGAGCCCTTTCTGGGTTTATGTCAGATGGTGATCACCTGTTACTGCTGTGTGCAAAGTGTGTTGTGCTGTTGCTCTATTTGCCAATGCTGTCAGTGTGTGTTTGTGTATGTGCGTGTGTGTGTGTGTATGTGTGCGTGCTTGCTCTATGCATGCAAATATGAATTTCACTTTGCATGTATGTTCCTTATGTTCCTTATGCAAATGTGCATGTGTGTGCAGTTTATTAGATTAACGTACACTACAGTCAGCCTGAAGCAGTTAAAGGCCAGGTGAAAAATAATCTGTGGGCATGTGTGTGTGTGTGTGTGTGTGTGTGTGTGTGTGTGTGTGTGTGTGCCCGCCCGCCCGCCCGCGCTCATGCATGTAAGCTTTTAAGAATAAAGATTTCAGGGATCGGAGGAAGGATAGAAACACTAAGCAGAAGGATAGAGAGGAGAAATCACACACACACACACACACACACACACACACACACACACACACACTCACACACACACACACACACACACACCTTCCATTCAAACATACCCATATTCAGGTACATGCACACACACACACACACACACACACACACACACACACACACACACACACACACACACACACACACACACCATACACACACCTCCAGTTGAAACATACCTATATTCATGTACATGGACACATGTTCATGCGCGCGCGCGCACACACACACACACACACACACACACACACACACACACATACACACACATACACACACATACTTGCACACTACACCACATCACACCACGCCACACCACACCACATCACATATCACGCACACACGCACACACCACACACAACACACACACACACACACACACACACACACACACACACACACACACACACAGAAAGAGATTCGAGTTTTGAGTCATCTGACATCACCTGCTGGTGTATCTTGTTGGGGGCATGTCACTCGGTGTTCCAGCCAAGTGGCCGGGCATCTACTCATACATTGTGACTGAAACCACCTGAGTCCGAGAAGAAGTCACCCTCAGGAAATCAGGGCAGGGACAGGAGGCAAACACAGGACAGGCCTTGATGTGTTGGTTTATTTGTCTGATTTCTTCTGTCTGCTCTTCATTTCTGGCTACCCGTCCTTCTTCACCCACACTTCAGTCAAGAAATGGGAGTGTTGTGAGCAGATTTAGAATTTGGTCTCATTGGTTTTTGATGCTAGAAATTACAGTAAGATGGCTCAGTCACTATTTGGGGATCGTGGGGGTTTGGAGCTTTTGCTCAGTTTTTTCAGTGTGTGTGTGTGTGTGTGTGTGTGTGTGTGTACTTTTTTTCTCTTAAGAGAGAACTTACATGGCGCCTATCCCCATCCAGAGACCAAGCTCTAAGCGCTTTACAACCCACATTCTCGTTTACACAGTGGGCTGCCTACTGGGTAGAGCCAACTGAAGCTGCCTACTGGCACTTCATTCAGTCGTTTCCTGTGTCTTTCAGTCAATATTGTTCATTTGATTCAACAATTCTTTCATTCTTTCGATTTAATACGCAGAGTGCATGCTGTGTGTAGCGTGTCATCCATACCAACGGCCAAACTGGCCTTCTTTTCTGAAAGGTGGTGATGGGATTTTACTTGTGTGCAAGATATGTGTGCGTTCACACACAGACCCTCGGTTTATAGTTTCATTCGAAGGACTGTATGGGAAATGGAATCAGAAACGATGTTAGCTCCGAGGAAAAATCCCCTTGTACCGAAGGCCTGGCGGAGAGATTTGAACCCACAGCCCCAGGATCACCAAGATTATGAATCAGGCGCTCTACCAACCAAGCTATTCTGGCCCCTGTACTTGAGGTTGTGTGTGTGTGTGTGTGTGTGCGCTTGAAATTGTGAACGCATGATGAGGTGGTGGTGTGTGTATGGGCACACACGCACGCGCTCATGCATCCATGCGCGCACACACACACACACACACACACACACACACACACACACACACACACACACACACACACACACTACCCTAAACGAAACACAACCACGAAGTTGTTGCTGTTGTAGGTGTGTGTGAGTGAGAGAGAGGGAGAGAGAGAGAGAGAGAGAGTGTGGTCATCGTGTAGATGTCACATTGAATAATATCCAGAGAAAGTGACCTGGGTGGGCAGTGAGGCTGGCACTGATGAACTCTGACAGCAGGCACCTGGATAAAGGCGCACAGATCAGCATGGCTGACTGCACCTGGCTCCAGAGGGGCACAGGTGACTGCACATTGATCGGCACGTGGCGGAGACAGACCAATAGTAGACTGTGATTCAGCCCAAGTCCGGTCCAGTAGTGTCATGACACTGATGATTTTGCAGCAAAGGGAGAGAGAGGAGGAAAAGGGGAGAAAACTATGCAGTGGACAGATGGAGACTTTTTGTACTCATAATATTAGCACAGAACACATAAAGAAAAGGAAGAAAAATAATAGAGTGAACAGATGGACACTTTTTTTTTGTGCTTGTAATATGAAAACAAAACACGTCATCAAGCGAACATTTTTGTCTGCTGGGTGCTACAGTTTGTGTGCGAAAGGCGTGGTTGAATGGAGTGCTTTTGTCTGTGAAGTAATGAATGCCAGAGTGTCGTGTCAGGTGGAAAACTTCCATCCATGGAACGATGACACCAGAATACTATGCTCTCCGGAACAGTTTTGCCTACGGAATGATAACAAACAGTATCACTGGTATTAGGGAAGCTGTTTAGTCCATGTAATGATAACAGGGAAACACTATCTGGTATTAGGGGAACTGTGTTTTTGTCCATGTAATGATAACAGGGAAACACTACCACTGGTATTAGTGGAACTGTTTTGTCCATGTAATGATAACAGGGAAACTCTATCTCTGGTATCAGGGGAACTGTTTTGTCCATGTAATGATAACAAACACTGTCGCTGGTGTTAGGGGAACAGTTTTGTCCACGTAATGATAACAGGGAAACACTATCAGAGGTTGGTAACAGCAAAATGCTACATCATGCAGAACAGGGTTTTTGGTTGTTTTTTTTTTTTTTCAGTGTTACTGTAAGTGTAACTTTCAAATCTAACATCAGGTGGATGAGTCTGTGGAATGAACAGTGTCCGTTGGAACAGTTTTATGCCTGTGATTGTAATGAACAGTGTCTGTTGGGACAGTTTTTATGCCTGTAATTGTAATGAACAGTGTCCGTTGGAACAGTTTTATGCCTGTGATTGTAATGAACAGTGTCTGTTGGAACAGTTTATGCCTGTAATTGTAATGAACAGTATCCGTTGGAACAGTTTTATGCCTGTAATTGTAATGAACAGTGTCCGCTGGAACAGTTTTATGCCTGTAATTGTAATGAACAGTGTCCGTTGGGACAGTTTTATGCCTGTAATTGTAATGAACAGTGTCCGTTGGAACAGTTTTTATGCCTGTGATTGTAATGAACAGTGTCTGTTGGAACAGTTTTATGCCTGTAATTGTAATGAACAGTGTCTGTTGGAACAGTTTTATGCCTGTAATTGTAGTGAACAGAGTTGTTGGGACAGTTTTATGCCTGTGATTGTAATGAACAGTGTCCGTTGGAACAGTTTTATGCCTGTAACTGTAACCCCAAAATACATGAGGTAGAAGTGTTTTGGTTTATGCAGTGACATATAACACCAGACTACTATACCAGAGGAACAATTTTGTCCGTCTAAAGTTAATATTAAAACATTATGATCAGGTAGACCAGTTTTGTGTGATTAATGGTTACATCAAAACACTTTACAGCGAAAAAAAAAACCTGTTGTTCAAATATCCCGACACCAAGTATAATAAAACTTCAGTTCAAAAGATTATGATAATAAAACATATAGTCAGATCAGACTTTTGCCCCCTTGATACTGATGGTAACAAACAGCAGACAAATGAAACACTTTTCTGCACGCTTTCCCACTATGAACACATTCAGCGAATCAGAATGCTTTTGTCCCCATATTAATGCTAGCACTGAGGCACCTAGTCAAATTTCAAAACTTCTGGAGATCACGTCATGGAAATATACAGTTCAGCTAAGATGGTTTTTAAGGAAGACCTTTAGTAATGTGTGTGTGTGTGTGTGTGTGTGTGTGTGTGTGTGTGTGTGAAATGATTAAGCTCAGGTATTGTTGTACTTGTCTTTTCAGTTCTCCTTTCTCTCTCTCTCACTCTCTCTCTCTCTCTTTCATTCATTCATTCTCTCTCTCCCTCCGTCTCCCTCCCCCCTCTCTCTCTCTCTCTACCACTCTCCCCTCTTTCTCTCTTACTTCCTTGAAACGCATTGGAGCTGTCATAGGGAAGAGAGATTGCAAGTAAAGCGAAAAGGAAGGAGTGGATGTGCGTAGGAGGGAGAAACAAAAGAGGGAGGTGGGTGAGGACCTTGGAGTTACCGTTTTGTGTGTGTGTGTGTAATTTGAACTCGGTGTTGTGCTTCAGTGGACTGATTGATTGATGCCTGGGGCAAAGCCATTGAAGCAAACTGGGCCATTTCTTAAGCTGACAAGTGAAGTCTTTTGTCTCCTCTGATGGCCACTGTGTGTGGTGTGCGTGTGTGTGTGTGTGTGTGTGTGTGTGTGCGTGCGCGCACGTATGTGTATGCATGCGTGCGTGCATGCATATGTGTGCTTGCGTGTGTGTGAAAATGTTCTAGGAGTTATTTAGCCCAAAAAAGGTCTGGGCAGGATTTTGTGAAGGGGAGGGGTGGGGTGTGAGGGAGAGGAAATCAGGGTGGACTGGGAACAGGGGGGGGGGGGGGGGGGGGGGATACCTGGACGAGAGGGGTGGTTGCAAAGGGTATTGGTGTGTGAGGGTTGTAGACGGGGAGGGTGGGGGATGAGGAAGGGGGGTGTGGGTGCTTCGGGCAGGAGAGTCTTTGAAGTGGACTAGAAGCCCTGCAGCAAAACTCGTTACTAAGTAATTAGGTTTCGGGAGGGGGGGGGGGGGGGGGGGGGAGTAGTGTGGGTGGCGCAAGGGGGGGGGAGGGGGGGAGAGTTAGGGTGGGTGTGGGGGGGGGGGGTTGGGGGGGGGGGGGAGAGGGGGGAGAGGAGGGAGGGGGGGGGGGGGGGGGGAATCTGTTTGTGCATGTGTTATGTGTTTGTGCATGTGTGAGAGAGAGACAGGTGGTTAAATGGCGCTTAACGTTTGAGCGATTGAGTGCAATCCTGGACTGAAATCGGTTGTCCTCTTGCCCCGTGCCTGAAATAGGTCCGTGATAAATTGGCTTAGTGTGCCACGAGTGGAAACTATTTGTCTTTGGTCTCAGTTAGGGTATGTGTGAGTGTGCTTGTCAGTACGCTTATTTCTGTTATGTTGTGGCGGAGGATTTTCTCGTGAGTTCTGACTTCTTTGGCGATGTAGTGGGTATTGATGGGGGGGTGTGATTGCATACATATGTCCATGTGCGTGTGCATGCATTTGTGAGTCTGTGTGTGTGTGTGTGTGTGTGTGTGTGTGACGTGTGTGAAACCGTCTTAGTGTGAAGTGATGTTTTACCAACCACTATGTGGAACACAGGCCTGGGGCTACCACCTCTTTGGGCGTATAGGCCCTGCCATAGTTGGAAGATGCATTGCTCTGTCTTATATATATTCTGAGTGTGTGCGTGCGTGCGTGCGTGCGTGTGTGTGTGTGTGTGTGTGTGTGTGTGTTGTGTGTGTGTATAAGGGATGGAAGGAGGGTGGAAAAGAGTTGTTGATGAAAATATTGGGTAATGAAGAAATGGTTTTTCTTTCTTTCTTTTAATATGTAGCCCTTAAAGGTCAGCACACTTCTCCAAGAGAGAGAAGAAGAAGATAGAGAGAAAGAGAAGGGATTCACAGGGTTGTGCCTGTGAAAACTATGCACCCGACCCACGTCATTCTCCTTTTCTTTTTTCCTTTCCTTCTTCTTTCGACTGTAATGATTGTCCTTTCTCATCCTCATCATGCAGGTTTGAATGGGACAAGGTGTTCTCTCGACCATTATAGTTGAGTGGCTCGTCTTTGTCTTTCTGTCTAGTGGCGCCTCTGCACATCTCTGTGCCAACCAAGTAATGAAACAAGTTTTGTTAAGCATTCAGCCTGATGCTCAGTCCATCTATCAATAAGTGAAGCAATCTCAACTTTGTCCATCTTTCAACCAGTCAGGTATCTTCCCTTTGCCATTTCTGTGCCAAGTAACCTGCCCCTGTCCATCTTTGTATGAACCAAGTAGCCGGTCTCTCTGTCTGTCTCTTCATTAATCGAGTAGCCTGTCTCTCTGTCCAATTTATTACTTCTGTTTACGAATCAAGTAGTCTGTCTGTCTGTCCATCTCTTTATAAATTAAGCAATCTTTGTCTCTGTCCATTTATTTACCAGTCAAGTCACTTGTCTCTCTGTCCATCTCTTTATGAATTAAGCAGCCTTTGTCTCAGTCCGTTTATTTACCAGTCAAATCGGCTGTCTCTTTATCCATCTCTTTATAAATCAAGCAGTCTGTGTCTCAGTCTATTTATTTTACGGTCAAATCGCCTGTCTCTCTGTCCATCTCTTTACCACAAATAAGTTGCCCATCCTTCGTCCATCTCTCTACTAACCAAGCAGCCGGTCTGTCCGTCCCTCTCTCCACCAAGTAGCCTATCTCTCTGTCAATTTCTCCTCTAAGAAATGCGTCTGTTTGTCAGTTTCACTAACAAATTAGTTTTGAAGGAAACCAGTTTTGTGCAACATTTTGTGTCTGTGTACATGTATCTCTTTACCAAGTAGCCTGTCCTTCTGTCCGTCTCTCTGTCAACCAAGCATCCTGCCTGCCTGTCCGTCTTGATCGATCTGTCCATCTCTGTTGGCCTGTCACTGTGTCCATCTCTACCAACCACGTACCTGTCTCTCTGTCCATCTCTATCAATCATGAAGCCTGTCACTGTGTCCGTCTCTATCAGTCATGAAGCCTGTCACTGTTCATCTCTATCAGTTATGAAGGCTGTCACTGTGTCCATCTCTATCAGTCATGAAGCCTGTCACTGTGCCCATCTCTATCATGAAGGCTGTCACTGTGCCCATCTCTATCAGTCATGAAGCCTGTCACTGTGTCCATCTCTATCAAACTTGAAGCCTGTCACTGTGTCCATCTCAGTCATGAAGCCTGTCACTGTTCATCTCTATCAGTCATGAAGGCTGTCACTGTGCCCATCTCTATCAGTCATGAAGCCTGTCACTGTGTCCATCTCTATCAAACTTGAAGCCTGTCACTGTGTCCATCTCAGTCATGAAGCCTGTCACTGTGTCCATCTCTATCATGAAGCCTGTCACTGTCCATCTCTATCATGAAGCCTGTCACTGTCATCTCTATCATGAAGCCTGTCACTGTGCCCATCTCTGTCAATCATGAAGCCTGTCACTGTGTCCATCTCTATCAGTCATGAAGCCTGTCACTGTGTCCATCTCTATCAGTCATGAAGGCTGTCACTGTGCCTATTTCTATCAGTCATGAAGCCTGTCACTGTCCAACTCTTATCAGTCATGAAGCCTGTTACTGTGTCCATCTCTATCAATCATGAAGCCTGTCACTGTGTCCATCTCTATCAATCATGAAGCCAGTCACTGTCCATCTCTATCAATCATGAAGCCTGTCACTGTGTCCATCTCTGCCAGTCATGAAGTCTGTCACTGCGTCTATCTCTGTCAATCATGAAGCCTGTCACTGTGTCCATCTCTATCAATCATGAAGCCAGTCACTGTGCCCATTTCTCTTCTAACCATTCATCAGCCTGTCTGTGTCTATTTCTACCAGTCAAGACGCCTGTCTGTCCACCTCTACTAGCCAAGTAGTCTTGGTCTGTGTACCCATCATCCACAGCCAGCCGTCTCCATATCCGTCTCTTAAGGAGCCCGTCTTGTCTGTACCTATCTACCAAGTAGCCTATTTGTCATTCACTGTGCCCATCTGTCTACCAACCAGATACCTGTCTCTGTGTTCATCTCTGTCGACCAAGTAGCCCGTCTGTCCGTCCATCTCGGTACGAACTAAGTAACCTGTCTCTGAGTTCATCGGTCAGTAAAACAAGCAGTCTGCCTTATTGTGTTCGTCTCCCTACCAACCATCAGCCTATGTCTATATCTCTTGGTGGGTCAAATAGGCTGTCTGTGCGTCCATTTCTCGACCAGCAGAGTGGCCTCTGTCCGCGCTCATCGCTCTCCAGTCCAAGTAACCTGACTCTGTGTCTGTCTACAAACCACGTAGCCCGTCTATGCATTCATCTTTGTACCAACCAAATGATCCTTTTTCTCTGTCCATCTCTCTACCACTAAGTTGCCTGCCTGTGTATGAACCGAACAGCCTGTCTTTGTGTTAATCTCTCGACTAACCAAGTAGTCTGTCTCTGTGCCCATCTGTCAACGAACCAAGTAACTGTCTCTGTGCCCATCTGTCAACGAACCAAGTAGCCTGTCTCTGTGCTCATCTCTCAGCGACCCAAGCAGCCTGTCTCTGTGCTCATCTCTCCAACGAAC
>JADBJO010000842.1:121199-123699 GCA_016801955.1 Conus betulinus
GGCCTGTTTGGGAGGAAGATGAGGGTCGAGTTAGAAGGGAGGGGCGTTTCAAAGAAGAGAGAGAGAGAGAGAGAGAGAGAGAGAGAGAGGGATGGTGGAAGAAGGGGCGGTTCAAAAGGAGAGAGAGGAGAGAGAGATGGGGGGAGGAAGGGGTGGTAGAAGGGGATTTGGGTTTTAGGGACAGGACTAGAATTAGTCTGTTCTCGGCGAGTCATCATCCTTCCGTGGGAGAGAGAGAGAGGAGGGGGGCCTGTGTGCTTGCATTGAAGACTGAGCGGGATGGGGGGGATGTGGAAGGGGGAAGGGGGGGGGGGGGGGGGGGGGGGGGGGAGGTGGTGGGGGGGATAGGAGAGAGAGAGAGAGAGTGGGGTTTGAGAGGAAGTGGAGATTGGAGGGGGTGAGGGGGGAGGGCGGGGAATTAGAAAGGAAGATGGCCCTCTGGTGACGTGAAGATTGCTTCGTACACGACATAACAATTGGATTATATATAGCTCGTACCAGCCCTTTTCCACTTCTCGGCTGGCACAAGACAGGCTTGTCTTTGCCTGGGCTTGTCTCCTGTGTTTGTTTTAACACTGTCTTTTTTCTTTGTCTTCCCCTCTTGTCTTTGTCCTCCTCCCCCCCCCTTCCCCCTCCATGGCATCCACCACCCCCCCTTTCCCGTTTTTGACCCCCCCCTCCTCTCTCTCTCTCTCTCTCTCTCTCTCTCTCTCTCTCTCTCTCTCTCTCTCTCTGGAGTTCAGTTTTTGCACCCCTTCCCCTCCCTCCCCCCGCTCATCTCTCTCTCTCTCTCTCTCTCTCTCTCTGTCTCTGTCTGTCTGTCTTTGTGCAAGCACGTGTGTGTGTGTGTGTGTGTGTGGTGTGTGTGTGTGGTGTGTGTGTGTGTGTTCACGCACAGTGCGTGATAAACAAATCAAACGCCCACAAAAGCGCTGGGCTGTTTACGTACACAGAAGTCTAGTACCACTGCACATCCTTCTTCTCCCAGTGACCTGAAGCCTAGTTTGTCATCTACCCTTACCCTGCTCCGGCAAGGAGAGTCCATTGGGGGATCACGGACGAAGAGAGGGATTTGCGTGATAGACGCGGATTCCGGCCGCTCGGGAACTGCTGGAGTATTTGCGATCTGACCCTCTCGTCTCTTCCCACGAAATGAGTTGGCAGCGCGCTCGTGGGCTGCGTCGTGGATGTCGTGCAGAATCCCAGCTGCCGTTGTTGGTACACGGTTGTAGTGGAGAGGATTGTTCCTGGGGTCAGTCGGTCTAGATCCTCAGTGATCGCATTGGGACGGTGCCTAGCGTACACAATTGCCGAAAATTTCGATTTTGAGCGAGCGAGCGAGCGAGAGAGAGAGAGAGAGAGAGAGAGAGAGGTTGGTTCTAATCGAATGAAGAAAACGGTGCCACTTCACTTCACTTAGGGAGCAGACAGTGCGATACTTTGATATCAGCTGTGTACCCACGCAGCTTGTTTACTGTAAACAGAGCGTATTGGACTTACAGACACGAGAGTTGATCTGCTCTGCTACCTACACAGAGCGGTTTTGTTCCACGTACAAGAGTTGTTTTGTTCCAGGTATTAGGGTGGCTAGGTGGTTTTGTTCCAGGTATCAGGGTGGCTTTGTTCCTGGTAATAGAGTGGCTTTATTTCAGGTATTAGGGTGGCTGGGTGGCTTTTGTTCCAGGTATTACGGTGGCTTTGTTCCAGGTATCAGAGTGGCCTTGTATTTGGCTTTGCTTCAGGTATCAGGGTGACTTTGTTCCAGGTATTAGGGTGACTTTGTTCCAAGTATTAGAGTGGCTTTGCTTCAGGTATTAGGGTGGATTTGTTCCAGGTATTATGGTGGCTTTGTTCCAGGTATTAGGGTGGCTTTGCTCCAGGTATTGGAGTGGCTTTGTTCCAGGAAACAGGATGGCTTTGTTCCAGGTATGAGAGTGACTTTGTTCCAGGTATTAGGGTTGCTTTGTTCCAAGTATCAGATTGGCTTGTGTTCCAGGTATTAGAGTGGCTTTGTTCCAGGTATGAGAGTGGCTTTGTTCCAGGTATTAGGGTGTGGCTTTGTTCTAATATCAGGTAGGTTGGTTCCAGGTATTGGAGTGGCTTTGTTCCAGATGTCAGGATGGCCTTTGTTCCAGATAGGAGGATGGCTTTGTTTCAGGTACCGTAGCAGAATGAAGCACACCGACCTGGGTCAGCTGTTTCAGTTCTTACGGTTTTTAGCGGCGCAGTGTCCGAACTGCCCAAGGGCTGCTCTGCGCTGTAGACATGGCAGAGGATCGCATTTTCTTGTGCCTTGTGGCGTCTGATGAGCATGACCAGTCTCAAAGGTGTAGGAACATCGGCCAGCGTTAGGCAACTCTGGAGTAGAAAGGCACCAACGAAAATGCGTCCCGCCTGTTTGTTGGCCATTGAGGTAAACACTTTAGGAACTCTTTACATGCAAGCATTTCTTTCTGAATTTTTTTTTTCCCCGATGTCTTCCACGTACTTTGGCCCAACT
>JADBJO010000842.1:128699-153699 GCA_016801955.1 Conus betulinus
CTCCAGAAAATCTGAGTGATTCTGATGTTTAATTTGGGTTAATGATCGGCAGCGGTAAGCCTAATTTGCTTTAAGATAAATCATAACAAAAACTAAGATAAATCATAACAAAAACCAAAGACACAGAATTAATGTGGTGAAGTAATCGGAAGCTGTGGATTGACTGACCACTTTAAGAACTTAACTTGAGAGCGAAGAAATAAACTTCCATGAAGTTATTGATCAGTTCTGACTCTGCGTTTACCTGAACGGGAATGGGTGAGTGCGCCGTGCGTAGCATGTTGTCACAGTATCCCCTTCCCCCCCCCCCCCCCCCCCTTCACGCCCTGCCCCACCACCTCTGCACCCCCCCCCCCCATCCCTCCCACCCCCCCCCACCCCACCCCCATTCTCCCACACATGTACAGACACACTCCGTTTCCCACCTTCCCGTTAAAATGTGGAGGCCCCAGGCTGAGGCAGTTGTGATGAAGTTCCTTCTTTCCCTGTGATGTTGAGAGCGCTGCTCATCCTGCGCGTGTTGACATAAGAATGCCTCGTCTCTGTCCCTGCCCTCACGCGCCCCCCCTCCCACACACACACACACACACACACCTCCACTCTCTCTGTCTGTCTGTCTGTCTGTCTGTCTCTCTCTCTCTCTCTCTCTCTCTCTCTCTCTCTCTCTCTCTCTGTCCATTGACAAAAAGGCCATTTCATTTTTTTTTTTTTTATCTTCGTTTCTTGGCAGCTGGCGGTGCGAGGATCCTGATCTGAGTGACTGAAGGTCAGTGTGGGGTCAAGCTGAGATCTCTTCTGCGGAGGGGGGAGAGAGAGAGAGAGAGAGGGGGGGGGGGGGTGGAGGTGGGGAGGAGACAGGCAGTGGACCTGAAGATAGGTCAGCGCACGGACATGGTTCAGTGACCGAACAGATGGTGATTGTCACTGGCCGTCACGGGTCGCCAGAGATGCGGAGGTCAGAGGGGGAGGTTGGGAGAGCGCTTCGGATGACAAGGAATGCACAGATTGAAGTGTGTATGTGTGTGTGTGTGTTCGTTCGTTTTCGTGAAAGATGGTCCAGGATTGGGGGGGGGGTGTCTTGTGACAACGAGCACACAGATCTCCCGAATACGTTTCCCGAGCTATAGTGAGTGAAAGGGAAGATTGGAGAAGAAAGGAAGGGGGAATGGGGGTGGCGATTCGAGGCGTCCTGTGTGTTTGAAGTGGACGGCAAAGGGAACAACCAGTGACCGCAGTTGTGCCGCTCAGCTTAACGTGTAATCGTTCTGGTGGTACCAGTTTGATGTATGGTGGGTCTTTCCTTGTATCGGGTATTCCCTTCGGTCGTTTCACCTGATGTGGGTATAGACGTTTAATTAAACCTGATGCAATGAACGAACCCGTTAAAAGTACAAGAAAAACCAACCAACCAACAAACAAACGCGAACCCTAGGCGGCACTACGAGAAAAAAAAAAAAGCCTTACAACAGAGGGAAGGAATGCACGCGCCTCGTGAACACCAGAAGACGAGGACAAAGACGCTCAGTCGGAAAATGAACGACACGCTGCACCTGAATAAAACGGGTTTAATTGAACGGGGAACTGGGAGAGCATGGGAACGATCTTGTGAGCGCCGCTGTTTCAGCCGGAATTAACAAGACATTCAGCTGGTCGGAAGCAGAGGCGTCAGGAAATAAACCGCTGTGAAAAGTGTTTGATGGAAACAGAGCCATTAGAGATCGTAAGCATGAGCTTGTTTTAAGCAATGGTGTGATAACGTCAGGGTCTGGGAGTGTGTTTTAGGAAGAAAGCAAAGTTACCATGGAGAGGGGGAGTGTATGTGTGTGTGCGTGTGTGTGTGTGTGTGTGAGAGAGAGAGAGAGGGGGGAGGGTCGATGGCTGGGGAAAAGGTGGCGGGAGGTTTAGAGGTTACAAGTATAGCACTTTACTATACTTTCATTGTTACCTCTTTTGTTATGTATAAATTTGTCTGTTATGGTAATATGTTGTATTATAGGCCGCCATCAGTCACATGTTTATTTTGCAAGTCTCACTGCCAGGGCTGTATGTAAGTGTCCTCTTGTTGTCCTTGCAAATGCTTTGTGTTCAATGTGTATGTTCATGGAAATAAAACTATTTAAACCAGGTTTAGAGGTCGAAATGATTTCAGTTAAACGACCGACACGCGCACGATCAAAGCTTCAGATACCGACACCGTTTTGGGTTGGGGTTTGTTTGGAATGGGTGTAATTTTTCTTTTTTTTTTTTTTTTTCTTCCTCCGATGGGTCAGTATAGGAAGATTTGTGGATCAGAAGGAAAAAAAAAAAAAAAGCTTCACCAAAGATCCTGTAGTGTGTGAACAGGAGTAGGGTGAAATGCGGAACGGGGGGGGAAATAGTCCAGCGCTTGCAGTGCCTTTCCGAAACTGAAATATTAGCAGTTGTTTTCTACTTAAGCTTGTTGGTCTGCTTTTTTCTTTCTTTCTTTCTTTCTTTTTTTTTTAAACAATGACATTCAATAATTTAAGCCTCCGGTTCCAAATTGCTTGTTCGAGGAAGTCAAATGGGAGGAGAGAGAGAGAGAGAGTGCGCGAGCGCGTACGTGCGTGCGTGTGTATATGTTGCGGTAGAGGGGGAGGGAGCACTAATCTGACTTTAACTTTCCCTGCATTTGCACTGCCTCTTTCCCCATTTAAACTGTGCTTCAGATTCAGAGAGAGGGCGGGGGGGGGGGGGGGGGGGGGGGGGGGGGGGGGGGGGGGGGGGCTGGATCTACTGGTCACACCATCTTGCCTTGAACCTGTGAACTTTCTTCTAACAGTACTACTGAGTTGGCTTCCCAGAGCCAGGCAGAGGTTTAATTGGTAGCTGTACTCTGGGAACGTGACTGCATGAACGGACTCTCATTGTAGAGGAGAGGAAAGGAAATGGACGGGGGGGGCGGGAATGATGGGGAAGGGGTGGGGTGGGGGTGTCACGCAAGAAAAAAAAAAAAAAGCCTCCAGGAAGAAAGACGCGAATTCACGTGGCCCGACAACGCAGAGAAAAAGCCGTGGAAGGGAAAAAAAAAAAAAAAAAAAAAAAATCTGTAATCTGTAAAAAATTAATTGCACATCTGTTTTACTGGTTTGCAGGGCAGAGGAGGGAGGGGATGGAGAGGTGATGATGATGGGGAGTTGATCGTGGTCGGCGAATGCCGGGAGGGGGTGGGTGGTGGGGGGATGGTGGTGGGGGATATATGCCATTGCCTCCGGAGTCCTCCGGAACGCCTCCTGTGCCATTGCCTCCGGAGTCCTCCGGAACGCCTCCTGTTCGGTTGATGTCCGAACGCCTTGCGGTTTTTGGCGGTGTGTGTGTATGTGCGTGCTTGCGCGCGCGCGCGTTTTTGTGATATTTTGGGTTTTTTTTTTGTTGTTATCAATGATGCTCCCCCCCCCCCCCCCCCCCCCCCCCCACCTTTGTTCTTTTTTTAGTGTTGTTGTTGATGACGTTGTTGCCTTTCTTCGGTTCACGTGCACTTGGCGAGGTCTTGTCTGCCAAGCGCCAATCTTGCTGCTACCTAGTCCGACTTCAAAGGCGTCGGAGCCCCCGTTCCGCCAGGAGCCTGGGAATCGCGGGGCCACAGACAGAGACAAACAGATGCGGCGGTGGGTTGGTTTGGCTGGTTGCTTGCTTGGTTGGGAAAGGAAGTGGGTAAAGCCGGGGTGTTTGTGGGGGGCTGCGGGCTTCTTACTTCGACTGTGGTGTGCGCCACGTGCTGCAGCTCAAAATAGGTGGTCTGTGGTGTGGTGGGGGCTGGCTGTTCCTTCTTGCTGCATCAGGCCCCCACCACACCTGGCGGCCCGCCTCCTCCAGCTCCCCCTTCCTGTACTCTCTCTCTCTCTCTCTCTCTCTCTCTCACCTGGAGGCGGTGCCCCCCCCCCCCCCCCCCTAATTCCTCGTACCCCCCCCCCCCCCCCCACCTCCCCTGCCTCCAGCTCACACGTTCACGCAATGTTCTGTGCTTATACTTTTCACTGATGGGTCTGCCTGGGAGTCTGGGAGCTCGTTTATTCCCCCCGCGTACGCAGAAGAAGAAGAAGAAGAAGAAGATTTCCCCCGCCTGTAAATCACTGTAGCGCAGCCACAGCTTCCGTCGTCTCGGTGTGTGGTTAAATGCGGTCGCTCCTTTCTTTTTGCTTGTTTGTTGTTTGTTTGTTTGTTTGTTTTGTGCGGAATGTATGTGCGTACATTGGAATGGCATCATTTCACGAGAAGTAACGAGAAAGAATTGCTATTGTTTACAGCTGATTTGTTCTGTAGGACCTTTTAGATCTCCAGTATTGTGCTTTCCAAACAGGGCTATTCCGGCTGACAGACAGCACAGTGTTTTCAGTCTGTGTGAGTACTATCGGCGAGGGGTGTTTTACGGTTTCGGAATCTCGACATCGTTTCGTTTCATTGCTTGGTGGCATTAAAATGCGACTGGAGCTGCTTTCCAGCACATAATAAGATCCATGCCTGATCTGCCCTGTATGGTGATGGGTCCGCATGCTACAGTTATGAGAAGATCAGTCGAAAAGTGTGGATTTGTTTAGCCAACATCATAGAAAAGCAGACTGCGAAGGCAGACGGGACATAGACACACAAACAGAGAGACCGACACAATCGTTATATATTAGATAACATTTACGAGGTCGGCGCCTATTAGTAATCCCCTATGAAAAGCAAATAGGATAGATTGGGGGGGGGGGGGGGGGGGGGGGGGGGGGGGGATGGATGAAGAGAGTTGCCTGAATCTTGTTGGGAAGGTTGCATTCTGTTATCTTCGTAAGGCTTATCTTAGCCCGGGCCCAGGACGCTCTCTCTCTCTCTCTCTCTCTCTCTCTCTCTGTGTGAGTGCAAACAAAATACCTACTTTTCTGTTATAGCCAATCCCCTTCTGCTCTCTCTCTCTCTCTCTCTCTCTCTCTCTCTCTCTCTCTCTCTCTCTGTGTGTGTGTGTGTGTGTGCTCGCACCATCAAGTGAAAACGCGTTCTTTCCCTTTAGGTCCACCCACCTCCTCCCTCCCGCCCGCTCACTTTGAGTCGAGCGCCAAGAAACGACCGCCCAGATTAGACTGTTTGATGGCCCACAGAGACCGAGCTACAACAAGACAAGGGGAACGGCTGCTGTACGGCTGGAACAGACCGGCTTTTCCCATGGCAGTCTCTTAGGGGAGGAGGAAGGGGGGGAAATCGGGGTGGAGTGAGGGGGAGGTTTGATGGGTAAATCATGTCGTTAATGGTATAATGGGACGCCACCAGTGAGTTTTTTTGTTTTTTAGGTGTGTTTTATGTGTTTTTTTTTTTTTCTCCTGCATATGGTACGCTTGTCTAAACACACACACACACACGCGCGCGCGCGCGCGCGCGCACTCCAGGTGAGCTTCTTTCCGCCTTTAGCATTTCTGTCTCTGTATGTGTAGGCACACTTTCCCTATCGCCATCCCTCCCTCCCTCCCTTCCCCTCCCACCTCTCTCTCGCTCTCTCTCTCTCTCTCTCTGATGAAACAAGCAGTCAACACCCCAGGTAGTGGCAGTTAAAAGTTTCGGTTTTATTGAACCTTCTTCCTGCCATTTGACTTGTCTGTGTCTGTATGTGAAAGTTCACTACCCCTGTCCCCTCCCCTCCTTCTCTCCCCCCCCCCCCCCCCCTCTCTCTCTCTCTCTCTCTCTGTACCTGTGTGTGTGTGCGTGCATGTGTCAATCTGTACGCAGACCCACCACACTTGCCGTGCGACGCCAAACGCAGCGTTGTATTCTCTCAAGCGGCAGTCAGCCGTTGCACAAAACGTAACACTTCAACCGCAGCACCAAATCAGTGACTGGAGATTACGCGAACTGTGTCGGGTTGTTTTGTGCCGTCTCCCAAAACGGCCGCGGGTATTTATGATTAACCCACCCCCACCCCCACCCACACCCCTTTCTCTCCTCTTTGTGGGAGCGCAGAACTAGATTTGGGAATTGCTGGGCTGGTTAGTTTGGGAGTCAAGCAGCAGAACAGTAATTGTTTCCGTTGTCGGCCGCTCGGTGGCTTTAACAGCATAGCGGAGCTCCGCTGGCTTCTGTTTCAGCGGTGGGGAAATCAGATAGGGGGGGGGGGGGGGGGGGGGGGGGGGGGGGGGGGGATGATGGGGATGAAGGGTCCAGGCCCCGTCATGGTTTTTGACGCCGGGCTGGTGGTGTTTGTTCAAGGCTTTGGTTTTGTTTTTGTTTCAGCCCTGTTGTATTGGCGATGGTGGTGTCTCTTGGCTCTCTCTCTCTCTCTCCATTGTCATTTTTATGTAAAGCAACCGTTTTGCTGTCCTTCTGTCTTTTCACTGTCTGGTGGTAAGATGTGGAGAGTCCAACAACTTTCCCTCCCTCCTCTTTTCTTCGCTTTGCTCTGTGTGTGTGTGTGTGTGTGTGTGTGTGTGTGTGTGTGTGTAGGAGAGAGAGAGAGAGAGAGAGAGAGAACATATGCACAAATATTGTTGATGAACTGGCGGCTTGTGTTCACCACGTTGTCACGAAAACAGGAAGACGAAACAAAATAAAAGTGTGTATTCCTAAAACGCAGGGACAGGAACGAGAGAGAGTAAAAACACTGGAACTGCAACAACAAGAGAACCTCAACATTTTACATTTGTACACAGTCAGTCGCAGTGCATTTCACAGCCACACCTGCACAAGTGGCGCGCGCGCACAAACACACACACACACACACACACACACACACACACACACACACACACACACACACACAGAGAGAGGGGGGGGAGGGAGGGAGAGCTGAAACTGACCACTCGTGGCAGCCAAAGAGGATCCAGGCACTCCGATCTTCGTAGCTCCATCCGGTCAGAGTTGACACTATGCCGCATGATTATGCATTTTGAATCTGTACACAACTCTCTTTTCACCTGGGCCACCTACCTTCAAGCAGTAAGCACACATCTGGTTTCAAACCAACTGGAATCAAGTCTGGATTCTGCTGCTGCCTTCAACGTACAAGCTGGACACAGAGGTGGCATGGTCAGGACGTGAAGCCGCAGCTTGCCCAGTCCAGCAATGAAGACTGAAACATTGATGACGCTTGATGTTGGGCAGATGAGTGAAATGAGCCACAGCACAAAACGTACTGGGCTGAAGCAGAATTTGGATTCAGAATTACTTAACATCACACGCATGCACACATACGCCTGTACTCATGCATGCACATGCCCGTGCGTGCACACACAGACAGACACTGACGCGGTCACTCACACCAGAACGGCAGCAAATCATCGTTTGATGCAGAGACTGAATAAGAACCTCGGTGTCTGTGTTTTATGAAACAAAACAAAAGAAGTGCATATGGTAAGGTGTTTTTTTTTTGTGTGTGTGTATATATATATATATTTTTTTTCTTTTTTTTTTTAATGAGTGTTAGGCAATATAGTGTCAATCAAGTTAGCGATATTGTTTAACCCATACTGCACTGTAATCCCTTGGTATGAAGCCAGCCATGTTTGCAGAAAGTGCATCTTAGGGATGGGGATGGGGGGCATTCATTTGAGGTCTGTCTCCGCTTTCAAGCAAAGTATTCGTCTTCCTGCCAAACTGGGCTGCACCCCATCATTCTGGTTTTCAGTACTGTACTTCAGCGTTCCATTGGAATGTACATTGTGGAGAGTTGGCAGCTTTACAGTCGTGACCGCACTCAAAGAGCGCTTGATGCCAAGTTGCTGTGGGAGGCCCGGGAATACTGCTGCCACAGTGAGGGAAAGGGGAGGGGGGGGGGGGGGGGAGTTCACTGATGGCAAAGATAGCCCTGCCACTGTGGCAGGGGTTATTATTACAGTACTGGGAGCCAGGGAGTGCGAAAGTTCTTGAACGACGTCTGTGGACCCCCCCCCCCCCCCCCCCCCCCCCCCCCCCAGGTAAAGCAAAGCCTTCGACACCATCCCAATGCACCAGGTGTGGCTTCTGGGCAGTGGGGATGAAATAGTGTGTGTGTGTGTGTGTGCGCGCGCGCGCGCGTGCGTGCGCACGCGATCATGTGTGCGTAACTGCGCGCGTGGTGTGTGTGTTTGTGTGCACACACGTGCGTGCATGTTCGTAGGTCCGTTCACTCGCGTAACTATGTGCCTGTACTCGCGAGCGTGCTTGCCTGCTTTGTGGATGCTGTTGGAGGAGGGTACGTTCATCTTTGTCCGCCGGAGTGGAGCTGTATGCACCGGGATGGCGGACTGGGTTTGGTCAAAACACTGATAGGGGCAGTTCTCCCCGGGTCCCTCAAGGTGGAGTCTGTCCCCGAATATCGCTCTCAGAACAGAGAAAGCTTTGTTTTCTTAGTATTGTTGATGGTGAAGGAGTCTCGAGAGATCAAGTGTATGTTGTTTGGCTGCTAGTTTGGCTTTGGAAGCAATGGACGGACAGACTCGCTCATACCAGCGCGCCCTTGAGTGTGTGTGTGTGTGTGTGTGTGTGTGTGTGTGTGAGAGAGAGAGAGAGAGAGGGAGAGAGAGAGAGATATCCATGAAAGTAGAGACAAACCCAGGAAGAACCAGGCCTCCTTCCAAACCAGCCCATCGCAGATGCCATGACAAGAGGGGGAAAACGGAGTTCTGCCCTTATCCTATCCTCACCGACCCACCCAGTGACCAGCCCAGATGGAGACCACAGATAGGCCTACCACACAAAGAAAGGAGTCTGAAAGAAGGAGAGCCGGAGATGGATGGTATGGACGATGGAGGGGTGATAGCATAGCACGAGCGCAGTGTGGCAGGCAAGGCCCCGAAGGACGTGGGGGGGGGGGGAGGGGGGAGGGGGAGAGGGGGAGAGGGGGGGGGGGGGGGGGGGGGGGGGGGGGGTCAGGGAGTGCCTTCATCAAAAGAAAAGCAAAGCGTGAGGTCGATTCCGTCTTAGATAAGCACCCCGGAACGTTCCCTCCCTCGGAATGGGGGTTGTGTGTGTGTGGGGAGGGGGAGGGGGATAGGTCTCCCAGATCGTGACTGTGGAAGAAGGCCTTGCTCACCTGTGTCACCTTGGGCAGCGAGTCTGGGCGGCAAGGGCATGGAGAAGGGTGAAGTGAGGACCACTGCGGACGGTGTTTGGACAGGTGCGTGTGTCGTGTGGCGCCGCCACACCTGGCTGTCCTGATGCCGGAGGTGGAGGAGCAGAGAGGGAGCAGGAAGGGACAAGAGGGGAATGGGATGACCATCATGGCGATGGCAGGTCGGGGGACGGACGGAAATGGGTGGGCGGGGAGGGAGTGCTCGAGCGGTGGGGGGGGGGGGGGGGGGGGGGGGGGGGGGGTGGGGGGGGTTGGCTGGTTGGGCTAGCAGGGTGGCGTCAGAATGGTCGGGTTTGATTTCGTGCGCTTCATTTTGTCCTGAAATGGTGTGAGTTTTGTCTGTCGTTCAACTTTCTGTCGTGAACAACTTGACTGAAATGGACAACCGTGACGTAGTTCCAAGGCTTTGAAGCTCAGGACTCATTCGAACTTGTGAATTAGCCTTCGGCGAGTTCAGGCCTTTGATCTGATGAGGTCGGTTGAAAGATATAAGTAACTTATTTCATTTAGATTTTGATTTACGGTGTTGCTTTCTTTCTTTCTTTTCTTTCTTCCTCTTCATCATCTTCTTCTTCTTCTTTTGTTCTTCTTCTTCTTTTTTTTTTTCTTTTTTTTTTTTTGAAGTGGATGGGTACATGCGCACGCGTACGCTCGCACGGCGTGTGTGTGTATGTTCTTCAGTTTAACGTCTTTTCACCAGTGGTGATATTAGACGGGGAGGTAAAAAAAAAAAAAAAAAAAAGAAAAAGGGAAGGGGGGGGGTGGGGATGTCGGGGGAGTGGGATTATTTGTGTGTGTGTGTGTGTGTGTGTGTGTGTGTGTGTGTGTGTGTGTGAATGAAGTGTGTGGGGGTGGGGGGTGGGGTGAGGGTTGGGAGCTGGGGAGTTGAGTAATTTTTGTGGACAAGGGTGTATATGTACGAGTGGAATTAGTGTTCGTGGCTATTCAATTAGTATATAACTGAACGAAAAGTAATTTAGGAGTGCTAATTAATGTCTCAACTTATGGGATCTGTATGGTATAGAATAGTACTAATATCATATAGGGGCCCTACTAGCAAGCATGTCAGATGTATAACAAATTATCAAGCTAGACCTTTCTGAGTATTACAAATGTATAGAGAAAGTGTCGAGGGATCGATTTAATGATTTTTCTGATGAATTCAGATAGTCAATATTATCAGCAGAGCGTTAAAGGAATGAAAGGAACTGATCCTAAATCCTTTTAAAATAATGTACCCATTTTTTTTTTTATTCTGGCCCAATTACAAATTTAATCACAGGTTACGATTAAATGCATTTCGCACACAGTATTCTAAAAAATGTACCATACACACATGTGGGAAACAAATTAACGTAAATCATTTATTTTTTTCAGTGTCCATTAATAAATCAGTCAGTTCCTCAATCGTTAGTTGATCAAATTTCATTTAATAATTCATTGGCCATAGAGGACATTTTAAATGATTATCGGTTACTGTATGATTTCTTTAAAGTTTTGAATTCCAGCCCAGTTAGTATCTTTTCTGTGTGTGTGTGTGTGTGTGTGTGTGTGTGCATGTGCGTGTGCGTGCACGCACGCACGCAAGGAAGGGTTCACAGCATTTGAACGACTTTCCCTGCGTTACATTTGGTCGGCAGCCTAACTCGAAAAGGGCATTGGATAATATTGAGCCAAGGGGGGGACTGAAGACTCTGCAGGGGGACTGTTCTGACGTCGTTGGCACAAATGGGTTGGACACGAACAGCGCCGTCTACAAAGCTGCAGGTGTGGGCTAAATATAGCCCCATCACTGACGTTTGGCACGCGCCATCCGCGAAGTTAGTCAACAGTAAGCCCTTCCTGTGACATTTGTGAGAAGCCGCTGAGGACCGTACTCCACCCCAACCTTCAGCGCACGCGCACGCACACACGCACACACAAGCACACACACACGTACACACACACCACACACACGCACACACACACACACACACACACACACGCACACTCACACACACACACGTGCACACACACCTCACTCGCTCTCTCTCTCTCACGCATGCTCTCTCTCTCTCTCTCGCTGCTCTCTCTCTCTCTCTCTCTCTCTCTCTCTCTCTTCTCTCTCTCTCTCTCTCTCTCTCTCTCTCTCTCTCTCTCTCTCTCTCTCTCTCACACACACACACACACACACATATATACACACACACACTGGTTTCTTCCTTCTGTAATGAATACGCACGCATCCACGCGCGCGCGCACGCACGCGCGCGCGCGCGCGCACACACACACACACACACACACACACACACACACACACACACACACACACGGATGCACACCTCTCTGCGCTCTCTCTCTCTCTCTCTCTCTCTCTCTCTCTCTCTCTCTCTCTCTCTTGAATCCTTCACTATACACTTACTTTCTGTTTATTTGTAGGATCTGTTGGTTACAGAAGAAGGGAAGAAACCAGTTAGGTGTGATACCCTTTGTGGTGCATGTCCATGTCCAATTCATACATGGAAAATCAGCCGTAACGTGAGAAAAAAAGAGAGAAAACCCTTAGAAATGACAAATCCATTCAGTCCCTGGCCTCCAGAACAGTAGTCCGTTATTTTCCGTCCGCACCTGACATCGTGCTTCTACCCCCCCACCAGCCCACCTTCAGTCTGTCTGTCTGTCTGTCTGTCTGTCTGTCTCTCTCTCTCTCTCTCTCTCTCTCTCTCTCTCTCTCTCTCTCTACATACACACACACACACACACACACACACAACACAACACACACACACACACACACACACACACCACACACACACACACACACACAACACACACACACACACACACACACACACACACACACACACACACACACACACACACCACACCTTCCACACACACACCACACCACACCACACCACAAAACACACATGCTCATATTACTTGCCGCTCCTCACACACCCTTTCTCCTCTTTAACCCCCCACTTCCCCATCCCTACGCCGCCCTCATTCCTCACCTTCTCGATCCCCGCTGTCCTTCCCAGCCCCCAGCCCCCCCCCCCCCCCCCCCCCCCCACCACCCCCATCTCCCCCCCCCCCTCCCCCCCCCCCCCCCCCCACACACCCCCGTCCCAAGATGACAGCCCAGCACCAGATTACGGATGGAAACGGCAACCTGCCGAAGTAATCAAAGGGTAAGTGAGAGGTCACAGAGGTGAGAGAGAGAGTCGGTAGACGTGGGATTTGGTGGAGAGGAAGAAGTTCGCTGATCCGGCATTGGCTGAATAATTGTCATCCCTTTGATACAGCGTGAAATGTTACTACGCTTACTCCCCCCCCCCCCCCCCCCCCCCTTCCTCTTCCACCCTACCCCCCCCCCCCCCTCCACGCACACAAAGGAACAATGCAGCCGTCTGGATAAACAATGTGACAAGTTGTGACCTTTCTTTTTTTTTTTTTTTTGCCCAAGACTGCTGCTTGTTGACATTTTCTTTTTCTTTTTTTTTTTTTTTTTTTTTTGGAGAAAATTGGTTACATTTTCTTTTTTCTCATGGAGGGAAAACTGCCGTGTTTACAGTTCGCATTGTAGGTACGAACAGTGTGTCACTCGCCACATAAAGTGACAAGTTTTTTTTTATTCATCCAGGTGGACAGCAAAAATATCAAAGAGAGTAATTATCTGTATACTCAAGTGCTGCTGAATAATTTAGGTAAATTGAAATAACCTTTTTTTTTTTTTTTTTTTTTTTAACGAAATATCCTCCAAAAGCTACAGATTGAATTCTCAACATAGCCCATTGTATTCAGTAGTTGTCAAAATACCCATCAACAGAAAAGAAAGAAACAAAAGTCTTAAGTATTCCATGGGGTTCAGGGGGGTGGTAACAATCGGTCCATTGTGCCAACACATACTGCATAAACCGTAACCGTGCAGATGTCTGAACAAAGAACAAGAAAAAAAAAAGAAAGAAAAAGTGACAGTTGTTACATTTTGTGCCCGGACTGCTGTATTGTAACACTTGTTTCATTTTTCGCCCAGACTGCTGCATTGTCACTTGTTTCATTTTTCGCCCCGACTGCTGCATTGTAACAGTTTTTTTCAGTTTTCGTCCACACTGCTGCATGGCATTGTTGCATTTTTTTTTTGTTATTATAGCTGCAGCAGTCGGGACAAAAAAAAAAAAAAGTAACATCTTTGACATTAGCTCCTGTGCAAAATGGGAAAATAAATGAAGCTGTGTAATAGACTGGGAGCAAGTATTAAAACAAGTAAAACAAATTAAAGAGATCAAACTAAAATGGTTCCAAATAAGAATTTGTCAATATTCTTGTTATAATTTACATTTTAAAGAAGATGGGAATTCTTGTCAGCGATCTCTGCACATTCTGCGAAACTGACACCGATTCAATCCAACATCTGTGGGCAATGCCAGTTCGCAAAACACTGGGGGGGGGGGGGGGGGGGGGGGGGGGGGGGGGGGGGGGGGGGGGGGGGGGGGGATTGGGGAAAAAAAAATATTGAAAGAGAGATGTGAACAGTGCAGCAGAATGAATTTTAGTATGGAGCTGGTTCTGTTTGGAAACGATGAATATACGAAAACAGATGAGGTGTTTGACCACATTATTTTATGGGCTAAATGTTTTATATATATAGATGTAGAATACACAAAATTAAGCCTACTATCAAACACCTCCAGAGAGATCTTCATAACATACATAGGATAGAAAAACATAATCACTGTCTGGAAATGAAGTGCATGGAATTGAACAGAAAATGGCCGTCCCTATGAAAAACTTGTAGATGTTTCAAATGTGATGACATAAAGGAGGGGAAAAACAAATCATGGCAGTGATTGGTTGACAGCAATAGCTACATTTCAGAAGTTACAGAAAACTTTTTCATGATTGTGTCATTTTTTTTTCTTCAATGGCTGTAACCCGTATGATCAGGCATAGCGGATGTACGAGTTCCTCGATTGCCTTGTAGACGGGGAAAAAGTAGTGTATTCGGGACTCGTTCCTTGTTAGTTTTTTTTTTTCTTCCCGAATTGAACTGGTTAATGCTTTTGTCTAGTATGCCATTATGTGCATTATTTCTCTAACCTCCCCCCCACTTTCTCGGTTCTGCTTATTCATTCATATACGTTTTGTCGATATTCGTTTGATGTTACTACTGGAAAAAACAATTGAAAAAAAAAATTTTTTTTTTAATGTAACAGTTGGTACATTGTTCGTCCAAACTTGATTAAAAAGAAAATTATTCGCTTAGTTAGTGCTGCATTGTAACATTTTACGTTGTAACCTTTCCCCCTCCCCCCCCCCCCCCCCCCCCCCCCCCCCCCCCCCCCTTCCTCGTCATCGCCTGCTACAGTAGTTTTGGAAAAGAGGGCGGGAAGGACGTTGGGGGGGGGGGGGGGGGGGGGGGGGGGGAGGATAACAAGATGCTGGGTGAGTGCTGACCGCGTTGTGATGGAGATCGATAAGCGGGCGCTGGTGATGAGGGTGATGACTGACCCCGTGGGATCGTCTCTGTCACTTGTCTGCCTCTCTCTCTCTCTCTCTGGACAGAGGGGACTGGCTCGTGGCCCGTTATGTCACTGGCAGGAGGGCCACTTGGGGTGGGGCCGGTCAAGTGCCTTGAGGGGCGATCCTCGTGCTGTGCTGAGGGTGGACAAGGAGCGGGTGAGAACAATCGGTCGGGACTGGAGGAGAGGCAGTGAAGAAGGGGAGGTGAAGGGGGGTTGGAGGGGTATTCCTGGCTGTTGTTGCATTCGAGGAATGGCCAATGCCAGTCAACCGTTTTTTTTTCAGCTCATTCCGCCGCGTTTTTTTTTGTGCCAGTCCTTGCACTCTTCTCCCGTTATCGCGCCTGGGCAGCATAGACCAGAAATAACTGCACTTGTGCAGCCCGTGAGTGAGAGCAAAGAAGAAGGCGTTGGTGGGGCAGGTATGTCAGATGAGAAGTTGAACTGATTGGAAAGAATCATTCATGTGGATAAAATGCATTGAAGAAGAAACTGAATTTATTCGTTGTATGTACATACATACATTCAGCATAGGAATGTGCACACTACACACACGCAAATGTGAGACTTTGGAACCGGCACATCTATGCTCTCTGCACCTGGACTCGTGCATTGCTCCAATGAATTGAAACAAATACCTCTGTCTTCCCTAAGGGATGTGAGGTTAGGTAGCACCAGAGAAAGTGGAGGCAGGACAGCTTTTTTTTTTTTTTAAAAATTTTTTTTTTTTTTTTTGCCTTTACCTATCCCTTGACATCGTCTGTTGTTGTTGGGGCACCCCAGATGATCCGGCCATCACTCTCCTCCGTCTGTCCATGTCTTCCACCGCTCGCTAAGATCTCGCCAGGCTCATTCCAGTCCACTCGCGGATATAATTGTCTTCCCACCTCTTCTTTTTGTCTTCCTATATAACCAGTATAGGTGACTGGTTCCGTACCACTGTTGGCGTGCGCCAGGGATGTCTGCTCTCAACAATCCTCTTCAGCGTCTTTGGGAGAGGATCATGGAGGATGCCTTGGAAAATCATGAAGGAACAGTTAACATCGGGGGAAGAACAATCACCAATCTGCGATTTGCAGATGATGGTCTTGCAGGAAATGAAGACGAGTTGATGAGCTTGGTGGAACATCTTCGCAAAACAGTTTCCGCATACGGCATGGAGATCAGCGCCGAAAAAAGACCACGCTCGTGACCAACAGTACCAAAGGCATTAAGGCAGAGATCAAAGCCAGCGGAACAACCTTGGAAACCGTGAAGGCCTCCAAATACCTAGGATTCAGCACTGGACATAAAGTGAAGAGAGGCCAGATAGCACCAGAGATGAAAGTGGAGAAGAAACGTTCGGCAGCAGTAGAAGTGAAAAAGAGGTTAAGTGGCACCTGAAAAAAAAACATGGAGAAAGAAAGATTAGCATATGTAGCACCAGAGAGAAAAGGGAAAGAAGTTAACTAGCACCAGAGGTGGAGATAGGTTAACCAGCACCAGAGAAAGAGGAGAGAGATTAGGTAGCGTTAGGGGACAGTAGATTGAGGTCAGGGAAACGGCAGAGAGAAAAGTGAGAAAGGTTGTTAGAGACAGGGCTGTCGATGACACACACACACACACACACACACACACACACACACACACATTGTGCACATTTTACGCTTTGGAGTTTGAGGTAATTCCATTCGTTTTCAGAGCATACAGGGCTGTTGATGACACACATACATTGTGCCCATTTTACGCCTTGGAGTTTGAGGTGATTCCATTCATTTTTCAGAGCGTACAGGGCTATCGATGGCATACATACATTTGTGCCTATTTTACGCCTTGGAGTTGGAGGTAATCCATTCATTTTCAGAGCATGCTTGGTATTGACCCTTGAGAATATTGTGCTTGGTTACTTTTTAAAAAGCGCAGCTAGTATGTTCACCTTCCTACAACAAAAGTGAGCGGAAAAGTTGGCACCTTTCGTCATCAAAGTCCCAGAGGTTCTGGTACCTCATGATGCGAGTGTCCGCATATGAGTAACTTAGAGAGAGCTGTATTAGCGCTGTCGAATACAAAACTGTGCTAAAAAATAGGCTCAGCAGCTATCGTGTTTACTAGATTTCGCATGCAGCGTTCCCAGTCAGTTCGGATGGAGAGAAATAATCATCGTAACTTGTGCACTCGGATACTGCATGGGCAAGTTATTATTATTTTTTTTTTATCCATTAAAAGGTCCAAATGAGGGTTGATATACCCGCCATCAAACTGGAAACGGAGAGTAAAGCAGCCCTTTAAACATTGACGAGGTGGGGAGCCTTGAGATGGGGTAGTACCAGAAAAAAAAAAAGGGGGAAAGAGCGCTAGAGGGGGGGGGGGGGGGGGGGGGGGGGGGGGGGGGGTCACGCAACACTGGAAGTTGAGAGAAGTTTGGTGCACCAGAGAAAGTGAACACCTTCTGGTGAAAAAGCCTTGTTGTCAGATTGATTTTACCCTTGCTGAGTGGGTTTCTTTCTTTCTTTTTTTGTTTTTCTTTTTTTTTTTTATTCTTTGTCTAGTGCCGGAGAAGTAGGGCGAGGAGGATACCCTTTTGTGTCCCCAGTTCTCCTGGCCTGGCCTTCGTTTCCGTGGGCTGTTGGGGGGTTTTGCGTCGTTCCTCGTTAAGTCTCTTCTTCCCTTCTCGTTTGTGCCGCGGCGTCTCTGGTTTAGTGTCACTTACCTCGTGTCTCCTGGAGCCTCGTCTCGGCTTCAGCGTCTTTTATCTCTTTTGTGTTGGTTCTCTGCCTCCGTGTTTCTCTCTGGCTCTGTCTGTCTGTCTGTCGCTGTCTGTCTGTCTCGTCGTTCTGGTTCTCTTCTCTCTCTCTCCGTGTTCTCTCCCCCCTCCCCCTCCCCCTTTCCCCCCCAACCCCCCCCCCCCCGCCCCACCCTTCCTTCTTCTTCTTTTCTTCGTCTTCTCTTCTTTCCCTTCTTCTTCTTCTTCTTCTTCTCTTGTCTGTGTCTCAGTCCTCTGTCTGTCTGTCTCAGTCCCTGTTGTCTTCTCTCTCTCTCTCTTCTCTCTCTCTCTCTCTCTATCTCTCTCTCTTCTCTCTTTGTGTGTGTGTGTGTGTGTGTGTACAAACAGTTTTAGCTATTTATTTATAAAAGCAATCAAGAACCGAAGTGTGTATTTAACATTAAGAATACCAGTATCAGTTTGCGACATGAATCACAGTGTGTATCCCTGTTCTAAGGAGCTATGGCCTTGATGAAATTAAAACATATTGGACTTTCTCGCTCGCTTCTTCTCCTCCCCCCCCTTTTTTTTTTTTTTTTTTTTGTTGTTGTTTTGTTTGTTTGTTTGTTTTCGGTGGCCCAACGAAGGGGGGGGAAACTAAATGAAGAAAGCATATATGTTTATCATTTTCGGAAATAAAGAAATTCTCTCTCTCACTCCCTCCCTCCCTCCCTCCCTCTCTCAGTGTGTGTGTGTCTGTCTCCGTGTGTTGTTTGTTGAGATGGAATTTAGGAGGAGGAAGAGGAGACTTTTGCTGGATTTATCATCCGTGGTATATACCCCCCCCCCCCCCCCCCTCCCCCTCCCCCCCGTCTTCCTATGCCCTGGTCTTGTCGTCTGTCGGGAGGCGCCAAGACTCGCTCTATGCGCAGTTGAGCTCACTGTGAGCTTTATTTGGTGCAGGAGGAAAATAGCTGAGCTAAAACTGTGGGTGAAATTTCGATCAGAAGGTCGAGACGTGAGAATGGAAGAATGGAAGAAGAAACAAACTTCGCGCTGAAAGACTTGTGGAACCTTCATCAGCTGCAGAGAAAGTGATGATTATCTATCAGATGCCAAGAAAACGACATCCGTCCAGTTCATCGTTTGATGTATTCATGCCATTGTGGTGCATAGTGAACTGTACTTTTGATATGTCAAAGATTGCTTTGATGCTGTTGTCGTCGTTGGTGTGTTTGGTACTGGTGTGAGTGAGGAGTGTGTGTGGTGTGTGTGTGTGTGTGTGTGGTGTGTGTGTGTACACTGAACGATTTTGTTCTGAATTCCTGAAATTTTGTTATCATCGCGGATTTTAATAATTAATAATAATAATGAATACTTACATAGCGCCTATTCACGGCTGGAGACCAAGCTCTAAGCGCTTTACAATCAACATCGTTTACACAACGGGCTGCCTACCTGGGTAGTGCCGACTGAAGAGCTGCCAGCTGGCGCTTCATTCAGTCGTTTCCCGTGTCATCCAGTCAGTATCGTTCAATATATCGATCACTCATTTCCTTACTTGCTCCATTCTTTCCATTTCTCACTCAGGGTGCATGCTATGTGTAACGTGTCATCCATACCAACGGCCAAATGGCCTACTCTTCCGAATGTTGGTGATGGGATTTACGGTGTGTGCAAGATGTTATGCGTGCGTTCACCACACGGAACCATCGGGTTTATAGTCTCATTCGAAGGACTGTATGGGAAATGGAGTCAGAACCAATGTTAACTCCGAGGGAAAAATCCCCCTGTACCGAAACACCCCGGCGGAGGTTCGAACCCGCAATCCCAGGATCACCAAAGATTACGAGTCAGGCGCTCTACCAACTGAGCTATTCCGACTTTTTTTGAGCTGCATTGTCACCTGTTTTGAACTCACAGTGTGGTGAAGTGGAGGTGTAAATGGTTGTTCCCTGTGTCAGTAAAAGGGAAGAAAAGTTGTTTACTGGTCTGCACAAAAGTATAAAACGAACAGAAATAATGCGTTTCGACCCGAAGATCTAAAAACAGGCAGGACAGAAATGTGACAAAGAAAACAACATACGACAACAATACAAAAAAAGATTGAAGAAAAAAAGAAAAATAAATGAATAATAAAATAAAAAAGAAAAAAACGGAACAAGAAAGAAAAAAAAACAAATGAGAAGAAGAAAACGTCTGTTTTGAGCTGGTGAGTAGGAAGTGTCGGTGGCGATTGGAAAGCAGCAGAAACCCTGAGGCCTGAAAGGCGTTGCGCCTGTGGTGTCCTCTCTCTTTGTTCCTTTGTTCCATTCATTCGGCAGTCCTTCGCTTGGACTTCCGTTCTGTCGCTTCAGGACATGCCTGTCGTCACTCAACATTCAGACAACGTGTTCGAAACACTTGCGGAACGAAATCGGTGTTTGCAATGTTCCAAAATGTAACGTCGTGACTGCTGGGTGTCTCTCCGTAGTGCATTTTTATAGGTACAAAGAAAACAAAACAAAAAACAAAAATCTGTTCAGGAAAACAACAACAGCAATCGACCGACTAAACAGCTTACAAGTCGACCAGGCAAACAAAAACCTTTCTCAGGTTCATCCATCCCTCGCGCGCGCCCTCCCCCCCCCCCCCCCCCCCCCCCCCCCCCCCCCCCCCCCCGCCTCGGGTTTTCCCGTAGTGGTGTAGGATGGGCCCAAGAAGCCAGCTGTGGTTCGTTTGCCTCCCCCCACATCCTGTGCTCCCTTTCTCCTCCTCCCTCTCCGTCCCACCCGAACTAGAACTCGGCCGTTCAAGTCAGCAGACTCGTTTTGCAGAAACTTCAAGTTCAGAGAACGATGCGACGAACATTTTATGTGTGTAAAGTCCTCTACACCCCCCTCCCCCTTCCATCTCCTCCTTCCCACGGGCCTGTCTGTCTGTCTGTCCGTCTGTCTGTCTGTCTGTCTGTCTGTCTCTCTCTCTCTCTCTCTCTCTCTCTCTCTCTCTCTCTCTCTCATATTTATTCTGATGTTTACCTTCTCATTCATCCCCTGGGAGTGTCTAGATTGCGCGGGTGTGCGCGCACACTTGTGTGTGTGTGTGTGTGTGTGTGTGTGTGTGTGTGTGTGTGTGTGTGTGTGTGCGTGTGCAAGAGTGCGCGTGTATGTGTGCGTGCGTGTGTGTGTGTATGTGTGTGTGTGTGTGTGAGAGAGAGAGAGAGAGAGAGAGAGAGAGAGAGAGAGAGAGAGAGAGAAGTAATATATAGGAGAAGGAGGACATTTGAAAAAGTCTTGCCGCGCTTTGTTCTGATGAGGGGAGTGGTGCGAAACTTGGAGCGGGAGGGTAGGATGTAATAAGGGTGGGAAGGAGGGAAAGAGGAGAGTGGAGAAAAGAGAGGAGGAGAAGGGGGGGGGGGGGGGGGGGGGGGGGGGGCGACAGACAGCTGTCAGGTAATATTGATCGGCAGCGAAAGAGTTGGCGTCGATCCGTCAGGCTGATGTGCACTGGACCCTGAAGGTGTTGAGGCAGCGGGGAGGTGTATGATGAGTTAAAGTGCGCATTGTTACAGTATTGGGCCGTTTCCATTGTGGAGAGTCTGATGATGTGCCTCTGGCATGTGCTGCGTGGATTGTGCTGTTTGTCCCACGCTCTGTCCGTCTTTCTGTCAATCTGTATCAGCCTTTTCTCTCTCTCTCCCCGCCCCCCCCACCCCCCACCCCTACCCGTAACACCCACACGTGCGCGCTTGAGGGGGGGGGGTGGAGTGAGGAGTTCGAATGGAAAGGGGGATAAGTGGTGAAGTTGAAGGTAAAGCAATACCATCTTCACTTCTCTTTCTACCTGTATTCTACAACCCTATCTTGTCATACTCCTAATCCCTGACCAGGCTTGAGTTATATATTTTGTGTCGTGAACTCGAAATTCGAAATGTACTCTGCCACTCACTTATCGCTGTTAAAGGACAGATTCGGTAGAATATGATGTTTGCCAGCTGGAAGAATGCTGACTCGTCAGTGAAACATCACGGAACGTGAATTTGATTGATGGGTATTGTTAAGATGAAGCCTCCGTGGTCGGCTAGGTTATAAGACACATAACGTGAAGAATGTCAAGCAGGACACCGTTGACATATACCGGGTTCAAGAGAGAGGAGAGAGAGAGAGAGAGAGAGAGAGAGAGAGAGAGAGAGAGGCTATTCGGGATGGGTTACGCATAACTGATATAATTGGTTCGGAAAGAACAGACATGATGCCTGTACGTCGTAAGTATGTAATGGAGCAGGAGAAATCCGTCAGCCACTGAAGTTTTGGTAACTGCCACTGTGATGAATGGTTCACAGTCGGTCTGAAATGATGTGTGAAAACGGTGCTCTCTTGACAGAGTAGTGTGCGTGGTGGCATAGTCAAGGAAAACTGCTCAAGACGAGGGAACGCCTACACCAGTCAGCAAAAGAATGTTGTCTAAAGAAATACGGTGCAGTAGAACAGATTTCTGAACAAGGCACAGTGATGGGAGAGTCGTGTCTGAAGAATGACGGAACAGTAGCAGAGCAGTTCCTGAATGATGGCGAAACATTTGAAAGACGGCTTCTGGATATGACAGAGTAATAGAAGCGTTGTGTCTGAAGATCGACAGACAGTAGGAGAGTGATGCCAGGCGAGTGACAGAACAGTAGAAGGAAAACGTCTGAAGAAAAGAATGATCAACAGAGGAAGAATAATGTCTGAAGGATGGTAGAGCGGTGGAAGAGTGATGTTGGGAGAAAGACAGTACGGTGAAAGAGCATTGTCTGAAGAGCATTGTGTCTGAAGAATGGCCGAACAGAAGAAAAGAGATGTCTGAAGAATGGCCGAACAGTAGAAAAGAGATGTCTGAAGAACGGCCGAACAGTAGAAGAGAGATGTCTGAAGAATGGCCGAACAGTAGAAGAGAGATGTCTGAAGAATGGCCAAACAGTAGAAAAGAGATGTCAAAAGAATGGCCGAACAGTAGAGAAGAGATTCTGAAGATGGCTGAACAGTAGGAAGAGAGATGTCTGAAGAACGGCTGAACAGTAGAGAGAGATGTCTGAAGAATGGCTGAACAGTAGAAAAGAGATGTCTGAAGAATGGCCAAACAGTAGAAAAGAGATGTCTGAAGAACGGCCAAACAGTAGAAAAGAGATGTCTGAAGAATGGCTGAACAGGAGAGAGATGTCTGAAGAACAGTTGAATGGTAGAAAAGAGATGTCTGAAGAATGGCCGAACTATAGAAAAGAGATGTCTGAAGAACGGCCGAACAGTAGAAAAGAGATGTCTGAAGAATGGCCGACAGTAGAAAAGAGATGTCTGAAGAATGGCCGAACAGTAGAAAACAGTAGAAAAGAGATGTCTGAAGAATGGCCGAACTGTAGAAAAAGAGATGTCTGAAGAATGGCCGAACAGTAGAAAAGAGATGTCTGAAGAATGGCCAAACAGTAGAAAAGAGATGTCCGAAGAACGGCCGAACAGTAGAAAAGAGATGTCTGAAGAATGGCAGGACAGTAGAAAAGAGATGTCTGAAAAGAGATGTCTGAAGAACTGCAGGACAGTAGAAAAGAGATGTCTGAAGAACGGCCGAACAATGGAAGAGCTGTGTCTGAAAGAATGATGTCTGAAGAAGTTATAAAAGAGTGAAAGCACGAAGAGTGGTGACTGAAAAAGTACAAAAGAACGAAAACGAGAGGAGTGTTGCCTAAAGAAGTACAAAAGAACGAAAGCGAGAAGAGTGTTTGTCTAAAGAATGATAGAACAACGGGATGAGTAGTGTCTGAAAGGGTGATGTCTTAAGAAAGACGGAAGAGTATATTGATGTGTATAGAGTGATAGAACAGTAGAAGGTTTAAATCTATAGGGGGTGACTGAACACTAGAAGATTGTGTATGAAATGACAGAACAGCAGAAGATTGATGTGTATGAAATGACAGAAACAGTAGAAGATTGTGTATGAAATGACAGAACAGTAGAAGATTGTGTATGAAATGACAGAACAGTAGAAGATTGATGTGTATGAAATGACAGAACAGTAGAAGATTGATGTGTATGAACATTTTATGACAGAACAGTGGAAGAGCAGTGTCTTAAGAATGACAGCAGCAGAATGACGGAACGACCGAAGAGCAAAGTCTGAAGAATGTCAGTCTATACAGTTGAAGAGCAGCGACTGAAGAATGACAGCAATAGAATGGCATGTGTTAAGAATGACGGAACGACCGAAGAGCAAAGTCTGAAGAATGTCAATACAGTTGAAGAGCAGCGACTGAAGAATGACAGCAATAAAATGGCAGTGTGTTAAGAATGACGGAACGACCGAAGAGCAAAGTCTGAAGAATGTCAATACAGTTGAGAGCAGCGACTGAAGAATGACAGCAATAGAATGGCAGTGTGTTAAGAATGACGGAACGACCGAAGAGCAAAGTCTGAAGAATGTCAATACAGTTGAAGAGCAGCGACTGAAGAATGACAGCAATAGAATGGCAGTGTGTTAAGAATGACGGAACGACCGAAGAGCAAAGTCTGAAGAATGTCAGTACAGTTGTAGAGCAGCGACTGAAGAATGACAGCAATAGAATGACAGTGTGTTAAGAATGACGGAACGACCGAAGAGCAAAGTCCGAAGAATGTCAGTACAGTTGTAGAGCAGCGACTGAAGAATGACAGCAATAGAATGGCAGTGTGTTAAGAATAACGGAACGACCGAAGAGCAAAGTCCGAAGAATGTCAGTACAGCTGTAGAGCAGTGTCTGAGGAATGACAGCGATAGAAGCAGGGGGTATGAAGATTAAACAACAGGAGAGCGGTGTCTGAAGAATGTGACGGAATGATCGAAGAGTTATATCCGAAGACTGACGGGACAGTAGGAGAACAGTGTCTATTATTTTTAAAAAAAAAAAAAAAAAAAGGGGGGGGGGGGGGGGGGGGGGTGGGGGGGGGGGGGGGGGGGGGGTTGAGAGAAGTACGGAGCAATGGGAGAATGATGTCAGATGAATATGATAGAACACTAGAAGAGTGACGCCTGAAAAATGACAAAACAGTAGAAGAGCAGTGTGTGGAGAAAGAAAGAACCTTAGAATAGCCGTGCTGAATTATGGTGATAATGACCGACCAGAATCGGTGTGTTATAAACTATATAGAGAGCATGAAGAGAGAACCCAGGACCTTTTGGAGAGAAACAAGAAGTAGGCAAATGCACAAAAACGTCTACGTGCTCTCTCGCGCGCGCACGCATGCACGCACGCACGCACACACGCACACACACAACTCACACACATGAAAGGCAGAACGAACCACTTGGTTTCTCTCGTTGCATCAAGTTTGCTCCTCAGAGGGTTGCAACTGTCCACGCAGTGTGTATGCTCGCCCTGCTAACCTTTAACAGTAACGCTACTGGCCAGTGTCCCGGCGGATGCTGTTGACCTTGGACCCAGCCAGTATAACACAGCACTCGTGCCCTCGACCAGTGGGCTCTGGGGATTCTGAGTGCCGTTTCCCAGATACGGGGAATCAGAGGCCCGGGAAAAGGATCTGGGGAGGCATGAATGATGACACCGAGCCAATACACGCATTATGTATCGTCGTCTGACGCCCGTCGCTCGGTCTGGTGTGTCTGCCCGACATTGTACACTTTGACACTGTGTGTTCAGTGACTTGCGTGGAGTTGTGAATGACTGTATAGACCGCCGTAAACTAGAGAATCCTGAAGCCCGCCCGACCAATCGTAGCGGTATGTGCAGCGCGAGTGCTGACGTCAGCGAAGGGTAGTTTAGCTGGGTTATGTCAT
>JADBJO010000842.1:156199-168699 GCA_016801955.1 Conus betulinus
CGCCTCCCAGAAGTAAACGTGCAGGGTACTTGACTGTTTTCAAGGCTAGAGGGAAAAGGAGGAGGAGGAGGGAGGTTTTGGAGGGAGGGGGCCTGAAACTGTGGGGAAGACAGACTGTATTGGCATAAAGGCTTGTTCTGTGGCGGGGTGGGGGGGGGGGGGGGGGGGGGGGGAGGGGCAGCCGCTTATTTCCCTTTGGAGGTCTGCTTCACTCGTGTGTGTGAAAAAACAGATTCAATCTTTCTGTCGTGTTTCTTGGCTTGTATGGGTTTTCTTTGTCTTTCCATCCCCGCCCCCTTTACTTTTTTTTTTTTTTTTTTTTTAATCGCCTTTGTGTGTCCCTAGGTCTGGAACCGTTCTGTAATTCCATTTACACGTTATGGGAAGTTTCCGTTGTGTTGAGATTGTGCGGGGCACTCTCTCTCTGTCTGTCTGTCTGCCTGTCTGTCTGTCTGTCTGTCTCTCTCTCTCTCTCTCTCTCTCAGAGAGAGGGAGCACTTGCGTGCGTGCGTGTGTGTGTGTGTGTGTGTGTGTGTGTGTGTGTGTGCACGCGTGCCCATATATATATATATATATATATTTTTTTTTTTTTTTTTTTTTTTTTTAAATTACATTTACACTCTGCTAGAGAAGATTATATACCTTTGTTGTAAGAGTTAGAGTTTTTTTTTTTTTTGTTTGTTTGTTTGCTTGCGTGTTTGTTTACTTTCTCTTGTTTATGGCCTTCTCTTGCCTTGTTTTTTTTATCTCTTTTTCTTCCTTTCTTTTCTTTTCTTTGCCATGTTCCCTCTTGAGCCTCAGTTGAGTGCCATAAGCTAATAATGATTGATCGGACGAAGAAAGTGCCCATTTTCCAGCTTTAAAAAAAAGAAAGAAATGAAAGCCCATGATTCGACGAAGAAAGTGCCCATTTTCAGCTTTAAAAAAAAAAAAGAAAGAAAGAAAGAAAGAAAGCCACAAACAGAGAAGGGAAGGAAGGAACAAGCGATAAGGGCCTTTTTAGAGGGGAGTGTAGCATTTACCAGGGTTCCCACAGGTTGGGAATAGTTGGGAAGATTTGGGGGAAAACGGATGGTCCTTTTCCCAGTTGTGAAAAGTTTGGGGGGAAAATGGCATTTGGTGTCTGTAGGTAGGGAGGGTTTTGGAAAATTGAACAAGCATCTTCAAAAACTCAAACAAGCATCTTCAAAAACCAAAGAGATAGAAAAACCAAACAACAAAGGCACAAACACATAAATTCTAATCGTCCGAAAATCGCTGACACTCGCGAGACTGGTGAGTTGCTTCATTTCTTTAAATTCAATCTAGTGTATAGAAAATGAAAGTTTACCTGCCGTTACCGTACGTGTATGAGATGTAACATGGGTTGCGAAGACCGGTGCTGGGGTTGGGAAAGGTTGGGAAAAGATTTGGGGAGGTGGGGAGTGCCCGGGAATCTTCTCTCGTTCGTGCTGTGGGATGGCTTTTGAAAAAAAAAAAAAAAAAAAAAAAAAAAAAAAAAAAAAAAAAAAAAAAAAGGGTGGGACGCAAAGCAGGACGCTCAGGATTGTGACCTGTTATTTTCTGGGGTCGGGTCTGTTCCACGGTTTTCCTCTCGGATTCGAATCACTCGGCTCTGAAGTCCCATGCGCTGCCTGTGGTAGTCTCAGCATCATGTCGGGATGACATCACCTTTGTGATGGGCGGGGTTATAGACAACAGGGATTGAGTTGGCTCAGAATCGGCTCAGTGATATACTTCGAAGCGGTGGTAGCAGAGGGGGGACGCGAACCGGAAGGAAGTGCAAAGGCTTCCCCCCGGCACTTTACACACTGACGAATGAGTAAACGATTGGGTTGTGATTGAGAAAGCAGGACGTTCTACCTGGCATGCTGAGTTTATATTCACGTTTGAGATTTGACGTCCACCCGCCCACCTCATGTGATGCGGCAGACGCCGGGCATAAACATCCCAGGAGAGTGGGGACGGAGAAGGGGAAGGGAAGAGAGAGGGAAGGGGCGGGGGTGGGGGGTGTTCGGGGTAGTCAGGAGTCTAACGCAACAGACGAACATGAGCAGCGAAAGTGCCAGTTTTCAAAAGCTGGGTGCCAGCAGTTTGGAACTGGGAATGTTTGATAGTGAACTGGTATTTCTACCGTTGAGCTAACCGCTAGTGCTCTCCGCCTCTTATCCACAATGGCTAGTGCTCTCCGCACGGCATGGTTTTATCCGCTTACTTTTGCCGCCATGTTAGTTTAAAATGAATTGTGAAGCTTTGATGAAAAAACAAACAAACAAACAAAAAAGAAAATGAATTTTCGTCAGGTCGTCGTTGTCAGTCCATTTAGTTGTTGGATGGCATCAGCACACAAGCCGCTTACGAAAGAGAAGACAAAAGAAAAAGCATGGAACATTTGAAATTGATCTGGGGCTTCAGATGTTTGAGGTGTTGGAATCGTCATGGGGTGAACTGGCCAGCTGTATACAAGGTATATTAGCGATGATGTGGAGAGAAAAACAAGAGCACAAAACGAACCTGGTGGCGTGGTGGGCGGGGCGGAAACTGTTCACGGAAAGGTTTGAGTCGGCTCTTTTGACAAGGATTGTGAAAACAAAACGGGTCAGCCACACTGTCATCAAACTTCAGTGTTTCAACCCCCCGGTGGGATGAGAGACAAGACCATCAGGAGAGGTCGCCATGGACGTTGGTATTTAAAGCTTCCCTTGCTGAAGAAAGCTGACGGGTGTAGGTCGTGAAGCGAACAGAAAGAAGCGGGCTGCCGGACTGTGATGTGAAATGCGAACGATCGGAAGAAAGAAATGGCCCTTGATGATAATACGGTGTTATGATGGATCCGAATGGGACATTGAAAATACGGGGAGAAAAGTCGAAGAATTTGGGGCAGCGTTCATCTTGTTCCCAAGACAACATTGAAAACTAAAGCTGTGGGATGTATCGGGTAAGATCTGGTAAGGTCCATTAGTGTTTGTAGATGAAAGTATGAATCGTTTTAAAGTATATCAGAATGCTTGGAAATAGCTCTTTGTTGCTGATAACCGTTACCCATCAGGACTCTGATACTTCGGTACAAAGGTCAGCTCAGAGGACGGGAAACGATAAAGAAAAAAGAAAAGGAAAAAGGTCGTATGCTTCTCTGGCCATCACAGAGCCTAGAGCTGAAACCCCAGCGAAAGAACGTGTGGCAAGTCCTCAAGGATAATAACGCGAGGAAGCCCATTCACCACATCAGCGCCGTTGCTGACCAAGGGAGCGCACTCGCCACATGATATCCAACTCGGCTGTCTGTCATTTATTTATCTTCGCTCTCTGTACGATTCTGTCCCAAAAAAAAAAAAAAAAAAAAACAAACGTCAGTTTTGCTGAATCGAGGAGGGAGGACACATTCCCAAATATGAGCAAATTAAGACCAGCATGAAAGACAAGAAACGTAAGTTTGGAAGCAGCAAGTACTTGTAGAATCGATACGTTTTTGGTCGCATGCACGTAGAGCTGTATTGTTTTCATTGTTTCTTTTTTAGGGTTGGTCATGTTGTCCTTACGCATTGACAGCCTTGAAAGAGCCCTGTGTGCGTGGGTGTGTTGGCTGTGTAAGAAGTCCAAGAGATTCCCTCTCAGCCGCTTCAACACACACACACACACACACACCTTCCATGCCAGGAGATTGGTGTCAGCTGATCATCGGTTGCACAGTGAACGGTTTTGATGTCGGCCGAATCAGACCGCAGTTTCAAGTGGGAGGGAGAACGGGAGGCGGGGGGGGGGGGATGGAGAGGGGTGGGCGGGGTGGGGGTTTCTGGCAGGGATTTACAATTACCGGCTGTGTGCGTCTCCCGGAATAGACAGACTCCTGGAGGGAATTATGATCGGGGGCGGGCGCTTGTTGTCACCCGCCAGAAATCGAAGATCTTGTGTTGGCTGATGAGACACTCATTATGGGATCCTAAACACCCCCCCCCCCCCCCATCCCCCATCCTTACCACCCCCTGTCCCCCCGCCTCTTCCTTTCCATCTGCCCTGAGTGACCAGTCCCTTCCAGTCTCTCTCTCTCTCTCTCTCTCTCTCTCTCTCTCTCTCTCCCCTTCCCAAACCCTTGTTCTTGTTCTTCTCTCAGTCACTATCTCTCTCTCGCTCGCTCCCTCTTCTTTCTGTCTGTCTCTCTCTCTCTCTCTCTCTCTCTCTCTCTCTCTCTCTCTCTCTCTCTCTCTCTCTCTCCTCTCTCTCTCTCTCTCTCCATCCAACGCGACTCTCTCTCTTCCAACCCTTCTTCTTCTTCCTCCACACCCCCCCCCCCTTCTCTCTCTCTCTCACACACACACGCGCGCGCGCACACACACACACACCTTTAGCGAAGCTTGATAACGGTTGCGTGTAATAATGCACGAGGAAGCATAAATTGATAATGTGTTCCGGCACATTTTTTTGGAGTCTGAAGTCGTATGACAGAATGCCTGCAGAAGGAAAAAGTGCCAAGGATTTAGGGGCTTTTTGTGTTGTACCGTGGTCAGTGTTCTGGGGGTGAGTCTGGAGCCCGCTGTTTCCTAACTGACTGTTGTCTAGCCCCCCCCCCCCCCCCCCCCCCCCCCCCCCCCCCCCCCTCTCCTTCCCTCCTTCCTTTGTTCTTTCTTCTTCTTTGTTTATCCTTCCATTACTTGCTGTCATTCTGCCTGTCGAAGTGGTTGATCAACTTGCAAAGCATTTCACACATGAATATTGAACAGATTCTCTGTCCCTCTCACAAACCTTGAACCTGAAGCTTCAGACTTGAAGTCGAAGACCTCCGGCAAGAGGAACGGAACTCGCACACGGATGACAGACTCTTCCAAACCCGTTCAACTCTTGAAGAGTTTTTACCGCATGCCACAGGCGGCTGTAAAGAAGGGACCGTTTTGTGCCGTTTGCAGGCAGGCCATTCGTTCCTTTGACACCCACTCAAATCTTTTTGAACGGCGAAGAAGCTCTGTGGTTGTCGTTGGTGTGATGTTCTTCTTTTCACTGTAGAACATGTTCTGATTGAGAGTTGGACCTACACGATATCAGATGTAAACACTTCACAGCAGACTCCATGAAAAGCTTGTCACGGAGATGTTCCGCCGGAAGTGAATTTTGGAGCCTCTGAAAAAGAAACATATATTACCTAGGATTTTGCAGAAGGAAGATTTTTTTAATGAAACCTCTGCGTTTTTTTGTGTGTTGTTTGTTTTTTAGGTGTGCTTTTAATGAGTTACGTATGTATATTTTTATTTTGTTTGTTGTTGTTGTTGAATCGCTGTTGAGAGCTGACTGCAACGGGATGACAGCTGTGATAACGGCTGGGCTAAAGGCGACATCTTTTTAAGACTGAAATGTTTTGCGTTCGTATCTTTCCAACCTGTCACTTTTTCTTTCCTCCCTTCCTCCGTTTCATTTCTCCTCCTTCCTCCGTTTCATTTCTAACTCCGTTTTATTTTTCCTCCTTTTCATTTCTCCTCCTTTCATTTCTTTCCTCCTTCCTCCTTTTCGTTTCTTCCTCCGTTTTATTTCTTTCATTTCATTTCCTCCTTCCTCCTTTTCGTTTCTTCCTCCGTTTCATTTCTTCTTCCTTTTCATTTCTTCCTCCTTCCTCCTTCGTTCTTTGTTTCCTCCTTCCTTTGATTATCCCTTGTTTCCTCTTTCTCCTTTCTTTCTCCGTGCTTCCGGTTTTCTCTCTGTCTTTCTGGCATTCTGTCTTCCTTCCATGATTTCTGACTACACCACCCATTCTGATGTTGCCCTGCTGAAATGCGGGTCTGTTTACTGGGTGTCAGGGCTATTGATGCGGTATCTTTGCCCCTCCCCCCTCCTCCCCCCCCCCCCCCCCCCCCCCCCCCCCCCCCCCATCCCACCCACCCTCTGCACTATCATTTGACCTTTAAGAGAATATCAGATCGTTGTGCAATTGGTGCAAACCTGGACAGCAGGATTAAGAAAAAAAAAAAGTGCACTTTGTGCTTGTCAAACACAAAACCAGAGAAGTAAAGGTCAGTGAGAAACGATTGTGCATAATAATACGTGCATATATATATACGCTGAGCGACAGAAGCGTGAAAAGTCACGGACGTTTGTGTATGCGAGGGTGTGGCAGTTGGATTCGCAATTTGTTTGTTTGATTTTTGTGTTATTACATGCGCTTGTTGAATTATATGAGGGGGGGGGGGGGGGGGGGGGGGGGAGTGCACAGTGAAGTCATTTAGGATTCCGAGCGAGCGAGCGAGCGAGAGAGAGAGAGAGAGAGAGAGAGAGAGAGAGCACAATGAAGTCATTTAGGATTCCGAGCGAGCGAGAGAGAGAGAGAGACGTCATGTAGGATTCCGGACTCAGCTAGATGCTGACATCAACGTCTGTAGATTACCGAGGGGAACACTCATCGTCGCAGGGTAAAACCAGAGATGAGAGATGAGGGAAGCTGAGAGTGAAGGGAAGGGGGGGGACGAAGGGGGCAGTGCTTGCTTGATTGCTTGCTTGTGCCTTCGGGGGGGGGGGGGGGGGGGTGATATGCTGTTTGTGCAGTGCATGTGTTGTGTCTAATAAGCACGTACACAAACAAAACAGGATTTTCTGAATAGATTGAGCAAGAAATCAGAGAGAGAAAGAGAGAGAGGATATGTTAATTAGGCTAGTGACCCATATAGAGAGAGATAGGGAGATCGCGCGCGCGCGCGCACACACACATACTCACACACATGCACGCACGCACGCACGCACATACACACACTCGCTCACTTTCTCTCGCTCGCTCTCTCTCTCACACACACACATACACACGCGCGCGCGCGCGCACGCATACACACACGCACGCACGCACACACACACACACACTCACTCACTCACTCACTCACGCACTGTGCGCACATGTTCAGACATACGCGTGCGCATACACCCGCTGGCGCGCATGCTTGCGAGTGCACCGGTCCATACATGCGCCGCTTTGTCTGACTGTGTGTATGTCTCTGTCTGTCTGCCTGCCTGCCTGCCTCTCTCTCTCTCTCTCTCTCTCTCTCTCTCTCTCTCTCCTGTTGGCATAACCACAACGCTGGGGGGAGTCGGTCGCCTTACCCTGAATAGAATGGACGCAGACCGAGTGGCATGGGTGAGGAAGTGGAAATGGGGCAGGAAACGGTACAGCCGTGGAGCCAGCTCAGCCCAGCTCTGTAGCTCAGCACACAGCCAGCCAAGCGTGCCCCACAGCGACTCAAATCAACTCCCCGCAGCCAGTGTATGCACCACAGTAGAGAAATCAGTGAAACGTGCACAGCCGTCCGTGAACCATCTAGACTGTTCCTCATCTTCCTCCATCCCGTTCCTCCCGCATATGTGATAGGCAGCTTTGTAGCCTCGGCGTAATAAATGGCCGTTCGCTTCCTGAAAACCGTTGTTCTGTTTTAATAGCGTGACGGTGATTGTGAATGTTTTGTTGTCAGTATCTGAGCGCGAGACGTAGCACAGAGAGAGAGAGAGAGAGAGAGGGGGGAGGAGGGGGGGGGGGGTGATGGGGGGGGGAGAGAGAAAGAAATCAGAGTTCATTGATCCATTTCTTGAAGAAAGAGAATGGATGGAGACGAGAGAGAGAGGTGGGGGGGGGGGGGGAGAGAGAGAGAGAGAGAGAGAATACCGACCAGGGTTCATTGATCCATTTCCTGAAGAAAGAGAATGGATGAGGACGAGACGGGAGGGAGAGGGGGGGGGGGGGTTCTTTTGTTTCCTGTAGAAAGAGAATGGATAGGGAAGAGACAGAGAGAGGGGAGGGGGGAGGGCAGGAGACAGGAAAAAAAAAAAAAAAAAAAAAAGCTATATGGATACACGGCAAGAAAACAGATTAGGCAAGATCGAACGGATCCGCAACCGTCCTCTCATCCGGATCGGCACCAGATTAAACGGCATCGTCCTGGAGCCACATCCTATCTCTCCCAACAAGTCTGATTTGTAAAATCATTTGTGCACGGTTTGCAAACCACCAACCAAGGAACGCACGTGAGAGAAACCACCACCAACCAAGGAACGCACGTGAGAGAAACGTCCCTCACTGGCTGATGTAAAAAGTAAGAAAGAAAAATCTAGAAAGAGAGGGGGTTAGTTACCGCCAAGGATACAGACAAATAGAGTACAGGACAAAACACAATGCATTTCGACCTCATGGGTCTTCTTCAGGCAAAGACAAATAACATTTCGGACAGTGAAAACGAAGAACGAGAAACCACTTATCTTCTCATGTTCGGCGCAAATTCAAGATGGCCGTTGTGTGACCTTGTTTGTCTGTGTTTGTGTCCTTGGCGGTAACTAACACCCTCTCTCTCTCTCTCTCTCTCTAAATTTTGCTTCATTTTCCGCCCACAGTCACCCATTTTTTGAAACTAGGAAAGAAAAGTAGGGGGGAACATCGTTATTGATAATCATCACTTGGTGTTGTAGTTTTGTTGTTGTACTATTGGCTTCGTGTTGGTGATAAAACATGATCGTTTTGAACACGGTCATAACTGTGCCTCATGAGAACAATGATTTTGAGTGGAGAAAACGGTGGAACTAGGACTGGCGTGCCTGCGCTCTGGTCTCGTCGGGCATTGCGCGGGAATGGTCAGACTTTTTTTTTTTTTTTTGAAAGGCATATAGAACATCGGAAGGACACTGCACTACAGTCGTAAAGTTTTATTCTTCTGTTTCTCCCCTTTCCCTCCCCCTCCTCCCTCCATTTTTTTTTTTTTTTTTTTTTTTTTTTGTCATTGTCTGACGTCTTGATGACGTAAAAACCGGTAGATGTGTTTTTTTTTTTTTTTTGTTTTTTTTTTTCACACCCGACAAATTCTGCTCACGTCAGGGGATACTGTTATTCAGTACTAATTAGGCTTTAAGCCGTTATTATCACGGTTTTGGATAGAACTTAAGAGCGAAAATAGAATCACCGGGCCGCCAAGCAAAGGGAACAAACTACAAATATCGACACACGCTATGCGTTTCGACCTATTCATCTTCTTCAAGCTGGACGAACAACACGTAAAACAACAACAACAACAACAACAACAAACAACAACAACAAACAGAGGACGAACAAAACAAACGATCCGTTGTCTCTTGGATCTCAGTGCAGGTGTTGGTTGCAGTCACGCCACTTTTGCCACATTGTCAGGATCTGTTGAAGCAAGCCATCACGCCCCCACACTCCTCACACTTCATCATCACCACCACCACCAACAACAACAGCATCCACCCCAATCTTACTCCACCACACCCCCCCCCCCCCCCACCCCCTCCCCTCCCCTTCTCCTTTCCGTCTTTCATCGAAAGTCAACAAAGTGAATATGCTGATTTATGTGGCCAAGGGCCGTTTTGCCCGTATTCCCCTGTCAGTTCTCTCGGGGCCGTGTTTTTTTTTTTTTTTTTTTTTTCTCTCTCCAAGTACAATGGGGTTTTTTCCGTTGAGTGGACGTAGTAGTCTCAGCTGCATGTGCGTTGACTTCACTGACGGCGCTGTAGAGCAGGCTGGCTGGTTTTGATAGAGCCCCAAACGGTTGGCCGTTCAGACGAAGGCCTTAGCGAGTTCAGATCTTGCTGGTGTGGCAGCGTTGGGGAGATAGATGGGCCCGCCCTCCCCCTCAGTTCCGTTTTCCTGGGATGGCGGTCTCCGTCTGCCGAATCTGCCTTCGTGGGCTGGACCCGGCTGTGTATGAAGGCTGGATGGGGGAGCACGTGCGCTGGCGTGCGTGTGTGTGTGTGTGTGTGTGTGTGTGTGTGTGTGTGTGTGTGTGTGCGTGTGTGCGTGCGTGTGTGTGTGTGTGCGTGCGTGCGTGTGTGCGTGCGTGCGTGTGTGCGTGCGTGCGTGCGCGCGCGCGTATTTTTGTGTGTGTGTGTGTGTGTGTGTGTGTTGGAACATGCACACACTAAATGTGTGCTCACACACACACAAAAAAAAAAAAACAACCATACCGAGGCGCGCGCGCGATTGAGAGAGAGAGAGAGAGAGAGAGAGAGAGAGAGAGAGAGAGAGAGCACACGTGTCGTTACCTGTTTGATAACGTGCAAAGAAGGTAAGAACGAGGTTGGGAAGGAGTGAGGTGTGGGGAGGAGCGTGGGATGGTGGGGAGGGAGGTTGGGGGGGGGAGGGGGGGGGGAGAAGGGATGGGGATGGTGAAGGGATGGAGAAGAGGGGGGTAGCGCGTGCCCAGACTCCCTCCCTCCCTTCTCTCAGCTCCTCCCACTCCAACTCTCTTCCTTCTCCTCCTCCATTCTCCCCCCTTCCACCCCCCCACCCCCCCCCCCCCCTTTTTTTTTTTTTTTTTTTTTTTTTTTAATTTTTTTAGCCTCCATCTGCGTCTCACCTGCCTGTCCTACGTGCTCAATGAGAGGATGTGGTCCTCCATCAGGCAGCCAGCACCTTCTGGCCCCGCCTCTCTCTCTCTCTCTCTCTTGTCTGTCTGTCTGTCTGTCTGTCTCTCTCTCTCTCTCTCTCTCTCTCCTCTCTCCTTTTCTCTTCTTCCTCCCCTGTTCTTCCTCTTCTCTTCTTTATCTTCTTCTTCTTCTTCTTCTTCTTGATCTTTTCTCTTCTCTCTATCTCTCTCTCTCTCTCTCTCTCTCTCTCTCTCTCTCTCTCTCTCTTTCTGTCTCTGTCGTCTCTCTTGTTCTTCTCTCTCATGCTCCCCCCCCCCCCCCCCCCCTCTCATTCCTCCCCTTTCTCTCGTTCTGTCTGTCGTCGTTCTCTCTCTCTCTCTCTCTCTCTCTTGTCTCTCTCTTCTCTCTTTCTGTCTCTGTCTCTCTTGTTCTTCTTCTCTCTCATGCTCCCCCCCCCCCTCTCATTCCTCCCCTTTCTCTCGTTCTGTCTGTCGTTCTCTCTCTCTCTCTCTCTCTCTCTCTCTCTCTCTCTCTCTCTCTCTCTCTCTCTCTCTCTCTCTCTCTCTGTGCCTACGCCCACTTTCCCCTCTGTCTGCCTCTGTCCATCTCTCTGTCCGTCACCTCCGTTTCGCTGTGTTTGTGTGTATTTTCAACCCCCCCCCCCCCCCCCTCTCCTCCTCCTCTGTTTATTTTTCCCCTGTTTATTTTTGCCCATTCAGCGTTAGTCTGGATGGAGAGGGAAGTGGATAAGCCTGCCTGCTGTGGTAATGGGGGAAGGGGTTGAAGAGGGGGTGGGGTGGTGGAAGTGGGAGTAGTAGAGAATAGCAAAGGTCGCCAGCACATGGAGGTGGGGAACTTTTTTTTTTTTTTTATGGTGGTCTGTGTGTGCGTGCGCGCGCGCGTATGTGTGTGTGTGTGTGTGTGTGTGTGTGTGTGTGTGTGTGTGTGTGTGTGTGTGTGTGTGTGTGCTTGCTCTGTAACAGAGAACCGCTGTGGGCCCTGTCTTCTGTCTCGGCACTACTGCGCACTAACTCGGGCAATTCTCCTATTCCCCCCGACCCCACACGCGCGTGCAGTTTTTGTAGCATCTTTTCACCTGTAAAGAGTCTCGGAGATACACAGAGAGAGAGAGAGAGAGAGAGAGGGGGGGGGGGGGGGGGGGGGGGGCAAAAGGTTTTCCCGTCTTCGGATCGATTCTGGGATTTGTATTGGTGTGGTGTCACTGACTGGACAGGTTTGTTTATCTTTTGTGGCAGGAGGGTTTGGGGAACCACAGGACAAGTGAGGGGCCAAAATGTCGTGGGGGGGGGACTGCTAATCTAAGCTGGTTGGGTGATTGATTGACCGAGCTGTTCTTCTGTCAGTTGATCGTCGGCTAATAAAATCAGCGGGGAAAAGCTTTGGCCTAGATGCACAGATAGAAGAGAGTACTGAACGGCACGTTGACCGTGGTTACGATCAGCATGAGCAAAGAGAGTATTGTCGAGGAAATGAAGGTCAGAGGATATGGTTTGATTAGGTCAGAGATCAGCACAAATACAGCTAATGCATGTGGAAAAGACTTTGTCGAGGAATGAAGGCAGAGGATATGGTTTGATTAGGTCAGAGATCAGCACAAATACAGCTAATGCTTCTGGGACTGACTTACCGCGTGGAATCTTCCAACTAACACAGTCCACTGAGCAGCTGCGCGCACGTGCTGTTGTCGACCCCTAACTGCCAAGAGGGAGAGGGGGGCTGTCCGCGTGCAGGCGTGCACGCGTGCGCGTGTGTGTGTGTTTTTGCCGGGCAAACTGCGTTTGTGTTGGCTCTCTTGTCAGCTCCCATGGCGTGAATGCGGTTGATTCGCCCAGAATCCTGTTCCCCCATGCTGCCACAAGTAGCGGCACTTGGATTGCTCGGCTCGGCCCTCTCTCGTGCCTCCCACCCCCTTCCCTCTCCCCCCCTCCCTCCCGCCAGCCGAGACCGACGGACCCGGACGACCGACCGACCGACCGAATCGTCGTGTGTTTTTATCAGTGTGCGTGGGATGTCGGCGCGAACGAACGTACACGCGCGGCTTTTGATGAGGCGAGGTTCGTCGTGCAGTGGTGATGATCACCTCCCCCCCCTCTCTCTGAAGGGAAGTGGTGTACCTATTGTGGTGTCGTGGTTCGTTTGCCGGG
>JADBJO010000842.1:176199-183699 GCA_016801955.1 Conus betulinus
AGAGAGAGATGATGATGATGATGATGATGATGATGATGACAAACTCTTCTTGCAGGCTTTAGGATGTTTCTGTGTATTCTGGTCCGGGCTTTGAGTAACGGGATTTGATTCCAATAACCATAATTTGACGAGACGCACTGTTTTGATTGAAAAGTGGAAATACATTGTGGTTTGACTGAAGGCGGAAAGCTTTCGTGATGGTTTTTGCTGAACATGGAAAATACTTGTGGTTTGGCTGAAAGTGGGAAACGCGCTGTGGTTTGGCTGAAAGTGGAAACGCGCTGTAGTCTGGTTGAAAATGGAAACACGCCGCGATTTGGCTGAGAGTGGAAATACGTTATGGTCTGGCTGAAAGTGGAAATACATTGTGGTTTGGCTGAAAGTGGAAATACTTTGTGGTTTGGGCTGAAAGTGGAAATACTTTGTGGTCTGGCTGAAAGTGGAAATACTTTGTGGTTTGGCTGAAAGTGGAAATACTTTGTGGTCTGGCTGAAAGTGGAAATACTTTGTGGTCTGGCTGAAAGTGGAAACACATTGTGGTTTGGCTGAAAGTGGAAACACATTGTGGTTGGCTGAAAGTGGAAACACGTTATGGTTTGGCTGAAAATGGAAACACAGTGTGGCTTGGCTGCAAGTGGAAACACAGTGTGGTTTGGCTTACTGAGATCTGGCTGAAAGTGGAAATACCTTGCAGTTTGGCTGAAAGTGGAAATACCTTGCAGTTTGGCTGAAAGTGGAAATACCTTGTGGTTTGAATTGGAGACACACACACTATGGTTGGACTGAAGAGTAGAAACGCTCTGTGACCTGGCTGAAAGTGGAAAGAACGGTGTGGTCTGCCTTGCAGTGTCCATAACGCCTGTGATCCTGCTGTGAAGGGGAGACACCCACGTGATATTGCGACCAGCTGGAGAAGCTCGGTTGCTGTTTGTGTGACCGGCTGGATATACAGAGAGAGAGACGCCACCGACTGTGTATACAGACAGTAGAAGGAGACACCATGTGGTAATTCTGACCAGCTGGAGAGATACGAAGGAAACATTTCGTTTCTTTTTTTTTTTTTTTTTTTTTCCCCTTTACTGGTGAGTGTGTAAGAGAGTGGCCACAATGAATTACCCAAGCAACGGACGGATGAACGGGACGTACCGGCCGGCCAGTACAGGACTGTACCTGTCCTTGTGGGAGACCAAGGTCCAGGAACTGATGGTAAGGGCTTGCTTGTAGACACCTTGCCATTGGGGAGGGTGTGTGTGTGTGTGTGTGTGTCTGCCTCACTCCGTGATGTTGTGGGTGGATTCCCTCTTGTGGGCTGATGATCAGTGTACCTGGGACCAAAGTGTCTTTGCATGAACCGACACAGGAGGGTGTGCATGCCTTGGTGTTCGCTGGTATTTTTTTCACCGTCTCTGCCCACCCACCCCACCTCTGTCTGTCCGTCTTTCTGTCTTCTTCTCCACCCCCCTGTCTGTCTGTCTGTCTGTCTGTCTCTCTCTCTCTCTCTCTCTCTCTCTCTCTCTCTCTCTCTCTCTCTCTCTCCTCCCCCCTCCGTCCCTCTGCCTGTCCCCAAAATTTCTCTCTGACATCTAACCCCTTTTCTCTCTAACATACCATGCTAAAAGTCATTTATGCAACAACAACAAAAATGTTACTCAGTAATCCAAAGAACTAACAGAAATCTTTGTTTCGCCAACGTTTCATCGTTTTCTACTGGAACTCGGTTCTAGTTTGGGCCTCCTTCATCTTATCCCTCCACCCCTCCTCACCCTACCTCTCCTTCTGTTCTAACACGCCAGAGTTGATCCGCTTTGTGCTGACAGCATGAAGGTGTCGTCTGCACCGATGCCCTCCGCCTGCCTGTTGACACCCGTCCAGGCATTGGCTTAGACGCCAGTAACAATCCTGTGCCTCGACAGGAAACATCCTTTATAAATCATCATCATTATCATCATCGATGGCGTCGTGGTCTGAGGTTTGTGGGTGGAGTCTAGCAGGCTCCTGCCGCATGTCAACCATGTTGGGGTTTCCCGTGCTGGTTTTGACAGGGTTTGTACGCTCCTTGAAACTGCTCGAATTCTGAAAGCGAATTTCAAGGCCTTGAAAACCCTTGAAAATCAATAAAAATGTGGTTCTGTTGACCAAACCTCCTTGAAAAAACTTTGACAAATCAAGCCATCGTCTCAACAACAACAACAACAACAACAAAAAATGATGTGGCAAAAAGAAATGGCAGTTCGATTTTTCTGCGTTCAGGTTGATGAATTGTAAGACAATTTTTTTTTTTTACAGCATCGTCGCGATCAGTGCTATTTAACCAAGGGAGATGACTTGTTACGTCGTCAGTGTTTACGCATACATCGTAGCCTTGCATTAATGAAAATCTCTCTTGAAAACTACCTGAATTTTGTTCCTGGGTGTTTGTAAGAAACCCTGGAGGAAGACTCGTGTGGATGCCAGTGAGGGACGGAGTGACTCTCGAGCCCATCAGCACGTATTTGGGCTCTGCCCATGTTTGAAGACCCCGTTGCGCAGGCACACACGCAAACCTCGCTGGCACATCTACACGCAGGCACGCACGCATTTTGTTTTAAAACTTGCCCGTGTAACACGAGATAATGATACCAGTCATAACTTTCATATTTGTGGACAGCATTTAGCGCCTGGTCATAGTCTAGTGTTGAACGCAGCAGAAATAAAGTGTTCCGTTCTCTCGGCACACGCTGTGCGAAGTATTGTTCATTTATCGACGTGAATGCATGACTTTTTTTTTTTGGTCTTTGAACTTTTCTGTGGATGATTTACTTAGAGAACCCGAGTGTGCCTAGTTTTCCCCCTCTGTTATGACGTTAGATGTATTTTTTGCTCAAAACAAGTTGAGATGAGGTTGATAGAGTAGTATACACATACCTGATGCACGCAAACAAGTTGCACGCACGCACACACACACATACACACACACACAGCCGCACACGCACACCACACACACACACACACACAGAGAAGGGAGGGGGGGGGGGGGGGGCGGGGTATACAAACGAACGGACTCGTGCGCACACAAATGCAGGAGGGTTAGCTCAAGGAACAGCTGCTGTGGTCAGCTTCTGTGTTATTGCTGCAGGGCCCGAGTTGAGGTAACAGACCTCACTCACCATGTGACCCATTAGCTGGGAAAGCAGGGGAGCAGGCAGGCCAAGCAACTGGTGTAACAATCAGCGGGTGGTGGGGGTAGGTAGCCGCTTTTTGTAGTACGGAGTCTGGCTGTAGTTTGGAAACCCTTCTCACGCACGCCGTGGGGGGGGGGATGGAGAAAAAAAGCCGACAGCGCGAGGATTAATTGGGAGCGTGTACACAAGCAGCCGACATAGGCTGTGCTGTAATAGTCAGTGGTCAGTGGCGTGTGCGTGTGTGTGTGTGTGTGTGTGTGTGTGTGTAATATATATGTATATATGTGTGCGTGTGTGTATGTGTATACTGAAGTGCAGGATTGTTACAACGGTGACCGTTCGTGATGTATATACCACATCTTAATTTGGATCCCCCCCCCCCCCCCCCCCCCCCCCCCCCCCCCCCCCCCCCCCCCCCCCCCCCCCCCCCCTCGTTTTCTCGGACTTGCTCAGAGACAGAGACAGTCAAAGTGGCAGTGACAGTAGTTGCCAGGATGGAACAACGATCACCAGGAACAGCTTACTCCGTGGGACTGTTAACCGACGATGTGTGCTTGTTGTTTTTTATCCCCGGCATGTTGAATTCTTCCTTCTGTATGTCTGGGTAATGGAGACTGATGATAATTATGGGAGGTGAGAGAGAGAGAGAGAGAGAGCGATTGGTTGATCGATCGGTAGATACGAACCATTAGCCACGGAAAGGGGCGCCCGTGGAAAAGAGCAAGGAGCATTGAACGGGACACTAGATAGGTTCAATGTCAACAGAGTGAGCGTGCTGAGGGGGGGGGGGGGGGGGGGGGGGGGGGATAGAGACACTGTGACAACAGTCGGTGGAATGATCGTGTTGCGGGGGTTTCCTGCTCGGCTCCTGACCCTTCGTGGTCCACTGAAAACCGACAGTGCAGTGCTGTCGCGCACAACGGTCCGGAGCAAAACGTTAGAGCACCGACAGTACATGGCGCGAAAACCTGTATTAGTTTCGTCGGGGAAAACAGATGTCTACGAGGGGAGTCTGAAGCAAAGCAAACCTGATACAAAACAATACAAAGCAACCCCACCAACAGTACGAAACTTTACAAAGCAGACCTTATACAAAACAATACAAAGCAACCCCAAGAACAGTACGAAACTTTACAAAGCAAACACTGTACGAAACCATTCAGAGGTAACTTATCTACAGTGCGAAACCTAACAAAGCAGAGATCCCACAACCCCAAACCGTACAATCGCGTGAAGCTTATCTCACCGCACAAAGCCTTACAAACCCTGCCGAAAAGAAGGACACTTTAGAGTGAGAGAGTTTTCCTCTCGAAAGAGAGAAACCCTACAGCATGAAACAGAATGCTGGGAACACTTACAAAGTGAAACCAGAAGGGGAGGAAGGCCACTTTCTCCGGTGAAATCCGGTAGAGTGACTCTTAAAACACAAGATTTTTCAGAGAGGAAGGGGTGGGTGGGTGGTAGGGGACCTCACAACCAGAAACACTTCGTTCAAAAACTCCAGAGGGCAGGTGTCGGTGTACCTCGGGCCTGGCTTAGACCTGGATATATGAAAGGCAGTGTCGAGTGCATTCCGGCCATGTAGACTCGGACCGGAATGGGACTCGATAGCATCCACTTCGTCCACACAGATAGTCTTAAAAGTCCGTTGCTCAAATAAGTATTTATTTATTTATTTGTTCAACTCAAGTTACTGACGTGACTCGGCAGCCGTGCAGTGTTCCCTCTGTAGGGTGGTGACGACCGATTCTGGTCTGCGTTCGGTGGGCTCCAAGACGAAACTTAATTTGACAAAATTGGCTGTAAGAGACTTCGCAGTTGATTAGATGTTGGTGGGAAGTGGGATGGGCAGAGTTCTCAGTGTCTGCCTTGAACCTTTGGACGGCTTCAGCGAGCGTTAACTGATTTGTGTGTGTGTGTGTGTGTGTGTGTGTGTGTGTGTGTGTGTGAAAGTTCTTTTTCTGCGTGCGTTTTTGCTTTAAGCAGGAGAGCAGAAGTGAAGTCAGTGCATCACAGACGAATAGAACAAAGAGGTTACAAAACAGGCTCAGCGCGTTTCAACATAATGGCCTTATTTGGTGAGGACAAATAACACTTTAAAAAAAAAAAAAAAACACCAAAAACGGGCACTTAGCTCAGAGGCACCAGACGTGAAAAGAACATGTGGGCATCGGGAGGGGATGACAACGAAAATTGAATTTATTTATGAGTGTCTCAGTTATCCGTCCGTGAGCCAGAGAGAGAGAGAGAGAGAGAGAGAGAATCACCTCACCACTTTGGTCTGCTATGAAGGAAATACAGGCGCAGCGGTCTTTCCACCAACACCCACCCCCACCTCCCCCTCAGTACGCTTCAGGTATTAGTAATGTTTTTGTTTCACCGAATCCCCCGACGGGGAGAAAGGGAATCTGTGTGTGGGCGTGTGCGTGCGTGCATTGTGTGTGTGTGTGTGTGTGTGTGTGGGGGGGGGGGGGGGGGGGGGGGGGGGGGGGGGGGGGGGGGTAAAGGAGAGGAACAGGAAACCTTAGAAGGACAAAAACCTGACCTGACTGAGACTTCCGGAGTATGTTTGGACAACAAGCTGGGTGCTTTGGTTGGTTAGGTTCTCCTCCTCTTCATTTGTGATCGTTCCTCATGCTCCGGCTGCTGTGGGTTCAATTCTCCTTCTTGTAGTCTGGCCACCTGCCAAGGCCAGGTCTTGTCGGGGGGGCCTCTGGTCCTGAACATGGCGATGGTGCTGTCGGTTCGATTCTCTTTGTTGATAGTCCGGCCACCTGCCAAGGCCAGGTCTTGTCAGGGGGCCTCTGGTCCTGAACATGGCGATGGTGCTGTGGGTTCAATTCTCCTTGTTGATAGTCCGGTCACCTGCCAAGGCCAGGTCTTGTCGGGGGGCTTCTGGTCCTGAACATGGCGATGGTGCTGTGGGTTCAATTCTCCTTGTTGATAGTCCAGCCACCTGCCAAGGCCAGGTCTTGTCGGGGGGGGCCTCTGGTCCTGAACATGGCGATGGTGCTGTGGGTCCAATTCTCCTTGTTGATAGTCCGGTCACCTGCCAAGGCCAGGTCTTGTCGGGGGGGGGGGCTTTGGTCCTGAGCATGGCGATGGTGCTGTGGATTCAATTCTCCTTGTTGATAGTCCGGCCACCTGCGAAGGCCAGGTCTTGTCGGGAGGCTTCTGGTCCTGAACATGGCGATGGTGCTGTGGGTTCAGTTCTCCTTGTTGATAGTCGGCCACCTGCCAAGGCCAGGTCTTGGGGGGGGGGGGGGGGGGGGGGGGGGGGGGCCTTTGGTCCTGAGCATGGCGATGGTGCTGTGGGTTCAGTTCTCCTTGTTGATAGTCGGCCACCTGCCAAGGCCAGGTCTTGTCGGGGGGGGGTCCTTTGGTCCTGAACATGGCGATAGTGAAGGACGGGGGAGAAGGATAGCTCTCTTTCTCTCTCTCGAAAGAAGGAGCTCTCTTGCCTGTGTGTGTGTGTGTGTGTGTGTGTGTGTGTGAATCAGTTGCGTCACAAAGGTATCCGCGAGATCTCTCCATCACACACGCACCAGTGAGCGCATTGTGCACCTGTGGCTCCCTGCTTTCGTTCTTTTCATGACAGCGCCAATCCGTCTGAACAACTCCAATGGGAAAACTACGAACAAGAACTGGTTCCCCCCCTCCCCCCCACCCTTGTCATTTGTCTTCCTTTTCACTTTCCCTGGCCTTTGTTCACCACCACCACCACCCACCCCCCGACCCCTCCTCCCGCCTACACATACACACACACGCACACACGCGCACGCACGCACACACACTTCTCCCCCCCCCCCCCCCTCCCCCTCCCCACGGCCTACTTGTGCTCAGCAGAGTAACACCTGCGTCTGTTCAGCATACGATCCTATACCCTCTGATTTACTGCCGTAGGTTTGAGCAAATTTAGTTCGCCCTACGGAGGGCGTACAGTCTTGGTTTGAGGAATATGGTCACTGCGCGCGCGCGCGCGCGCGCACGCACACACCACACGCATACACACACACACACACACACACCACACACACACACACACACACACACACACAGAGGGAGGGAGCAGAGAGAGAGAGAGAGAGAGAGAGAGAGAGACGGGTTGGTAAAAGTCGGCCATCGCGTGAAAGGAGGAGGAGGAGGAGGTGTGTGTGTGTGTGTGTGTGTGTGTGTGTGTGGTGGTGTGTGGTGTGTGTGTGGTGTGTGGTGTGTGTGTTGTGTGTGTGTGTGAATGTGGTGTGTGTGTGTCAGGGGGAGGAGAGAAACAGACCACTTTCTTAAATGTTTTGCCCACCACCCCCCCCCCCCCCCCCCCGAAACCCTGTTCCACTTCCCT
>JADBJO010000842.1:191199-196199 GCA_016801955.1 Conus betulinus
CGTTTGTAAGATGTCAGATAGCTCTGTCCATCATGTCGCCCTTTCTTGTTTCGCCACGCTTCAGTTGTGGTACAGAGAGATTCCAGCATCGATTCCAGCGTTAATGTCTCGTGGTTTGGGAGGGGGGGTGGGGAGAGGAGGAGGTAGGGAGAGGAGGCCTTTTCAGTGGTATTGTAACCCGCCTCCACCTCATTCCATGTCCGTCCTACTCCATCTGCACCCCCATCGTCACGGCCCTCCCTCTCATCCCCCAGTCCCTCCGTCGTCCTCCATCCAACGATGGGGCCAGCTCTGCGGAACTGGTTGAAATCCTTGCAGGCAGACAGCAGGCGATGGCTGGGCCTGACGCGAAACCTGCGCGTCTGGAACAGGTCTGTGATGGGTCCTCCAGCTCTCGGTCGCTTCAGCGGGCTGATTTGATGTGGCTTGGATTCTGAGGCATAGCGGTGCGTTACCTGTCTGACCCCCCCCCCCCCCCCCCCCCAAACGGTAGTCGTGGTGATGACTTTTTCGCCTTTTCGGAAGACAAAACATCTCACCGTCTCCTCCACTGATTTTGGTGTTGATGTTCCTCCTCGTTCGCCCCTTTCGCCTCTTCCTGTCTTGACGACTATCGCCGTATCAGAAGGCAAAGATCGCACAAACTCGTCTGTTGATTTTGGTTTTTAACGTTGCTCTTCATTCACCTCTTTTCTCCTCTTCCGCCGACCTGTCCTTCCCCCGTACCCAACTCGCTATTAGTGGTGGTGGATATAGTGTGGCGTGGCGAGTGGTGGAACCAGAGAAGGCTGAAGCGGAGAAGACGGTTTCTGCTGTTTCCATCTTTACGTTTATTGCTAGGGGAACTGAAAAACAGGCATAGGATGAGGTTTTGTACGATGTGGGCCAGTTGTGTACTATGGGTTCTTTTCAAATTGAAGTAGAGATGTTGGATGAGATTGGGAACAAGATTCATCAGTAAGGGTGTGCGTGTGTGTGTGTGTGTGTGTGTGTGTGTGTGGGGGGGGGGGGGGGGGGGGGGACAGCAGCTGTCGACTGCTGGCATGAGGAGTAGTAGCAGCACCAGCAGCTGTACACAGGTAGGTTTGCACGCTTCCCGACAGCAGCATCAGACCGGCATCTGCCTCCTCCTATAGCTGTAGAGGGTTCAGTGTTCCTCTCCACAACTTGCCGTGGACTGTGGGCTGTTTTCTTATCCTCCTTTGACTCTGGCAGTTTGGGTGGTTCATTGCAGCCATAGCCGCTGGTACAGCAGGCCCACGCTGTGTGTGTCTCTGTCTTTCTTCACTCGCACCCCTTTCCAGTGGCAAACGTCATGGACTCTTGGCTTCTCTCTCTCTCTCTCTATCTCTCTTCCCTTCCCCCCCCCCCCCGAGCCAAGCATCATCATGTTGCAACATCCCTTGGCCCACTTCCCCCTTGCCCTCTTCACTCTCTAGGATCGGTTATTTTAGAGGGGGGGGGGGGGGGGTGTTGTACCTGGAGTTTCTGACGTCATGTTTCCTCTCTCTCTCTCTCTCTCTCTCTCTCTCTCTCTCTCTCTCTCTCCCTCCCCCCCTCCCCACCCCCCCCCCCCCCCCCCCCCCCCCCCCCCCTTCCAGTCAATATCCGCCGTGTCCTCCACACCTGGAGCTGTGGAAGTGGAGAAAAAGGGGAAGTTCCCCCCCACCCCCCCCACCCCCCACCCCCACCCACACACACACACCTGGTGCTGGGGACTTTGATATCAGTTCGGCATCATCCGGGGTGCTGGGATTTGCTTATCTGAACGTTGTAGAAGCATGGGCAGGTTTTCTGTTTCTTCATCTGGTCGCTAGGTGTGATGAAGGGGCTTCGGAGGGCGAGGATTTTTTTTTTTTTTTTTTTTTTTTTTTAATAATTTTTTTTTTTTTGTAAGAGGGGAGGGCGAGAGGGAGGTTTGTTGTTTATTTGTGGGTGGTGTGGTGGTGGAGACAGGAATGAATGGAGGAGTGATGATGTTCGTTGAGCTTGGGAAGGGGGGGGGGGGGGGGGGGAAGGAAGGTGCTGCGGAGGAGGAATGAGCCACAGTATTCAAGTGAGGAAGACGGCACGGCACGGCACGTTGGTGAAGATGATGGCACATTTCCCAGCCCCTCCCCCCCCCCCCCCCCCACACCCAACTTTCTCTGACTGTCTGTTGCTCTCTCTCTCTCTCTCTCTCTCTCTCTCTCTCTCTCTCTGTGGATGTACTCATGTGTGTATGTGTCTTACGTACACATGCTCACATAATACATGTATATAATTATGTCCAGGCTACATACATGAATCTACTTATGCATATATGTATAATTTATGATGCATATATGTATAATTTATGTACACACACAAACACACACACACACACACACACCACACACACACGTGTGTGGTGTGTGTGTGTGTGTGTGTGAGAGAGAGAGAGAGAGAGAGAGAGAGAGAGAGAGAGAGCTTGTGTATGCATGCACACGTGTGTGTGAGGGGTTGGGTGTTCTCTCTCTCTCTCTCTCTCTCTCTCTCTCTCTCTCTCTCTCTCTCTCTCTCTCTCTCTCTCTCTCTCATCGTGTAAGTGTGTGTACATATGTGTGTAAATGTATAGTGCACACTTGTTCACATACACATGTCAACAAGTACAAGCATGAATTTACTTGTGCATGGAGTGTGTGTATGTGTGTGTGCGCGCGTGTGCGCATTTGTGTTTCTACAAAGTGTGTGTGTGTGTGTGTGTGTGTGTGTGTGTGTGTAATTGCGTGCTTGGGATGGACGTATTTCTGATGTCATCAGTCGATGGAAGCAGCTGCTGACGAGCTCAGAGCACAAAAGTACAGGCACTACCAGCTGGTGCCACGCACACAATCCTCGGGTTTTGTACCATTTCTGCTTTCTCGGTTTGTACTCGATGACGACTAAAAGTCGTCGCCTCCTAAACAAACACTGGCCTCCTCTTCGGCACCGTCTGGCAGGTTCGATGCCTATTCGAACAACTAGAGGATCTCTTTCCCACAGGTTTGTGCTGCCTCCCCCCCCCCCCCCCCCCCCCCCCCCCCCCCACACACACTTGTCTCTCTCTGTAGTTGTTCGGGTCGCGGGCTCTTGGCCATTGTCTGTTCAAGCTTGGCATCGTGTTGCGGCATCTCTCGCCGCTCACTCTCTCTTTGCTCGCCTGTCTTCTTCATTTCACTGTCTAGGTCGGAGTTCAGAGGGGCGGGTAGGTGTAGTGGTGGTTGGTTGGTGGTGCTGGGAAGGACCGGGGGGGGGGGGGGGGGGGGAGTAGATTGGTTGCTGACGTCATGCTTAACCTTCGCTGCCCTCATTCATCTTTCTTCGCTCCGACCCGCCTTCTCTCTCTCTCTCTCTCTCTCTCTCTCTCTCTCTCTCTCCCATTCAGTGTTTCCGCTTGAATATCCGAGCCTCAGGGAGTGGATGGCAGGGTGGAGGGGGAGGCGGAGCAAAGAAGGAAGGGGGGGGGGGGGCCTTGCCTCTTTTTTTTTTTTTTTTTTTTTTTGTTTTTTAGGGAAGCTGTGGAAACAGTTTGGCCTGAAATTCTCTTATTGGGCAAAGACGATGATGTCTTCTTCGCTGAATATCGGTGGAAACGTGCGGACTGTTTTATTTGACGCGGAGATGGTTTGAGCTTGTTGTGTCAGGATGGGTCAGAGGAGGGCGGTTCCGACAACCACACCATCAAATCTACGTGAGGTCGACCATTAGTTTATTGACGTTACTACGATTAGCCACTGTTAAAAGCCAATGCGCATGCTCAGTACTGAACAAGAGTTACGTTTTCTTGGTACAGTAGTTCAAGGTCGATCGATCCGAGCTAAACAAGCTGAAGTGAGACGCACCCCGCAATTCGATGGACCCATCGCCTCTTCTTTCCTCCCTGAAATTCATCCTTTAATTTAAAAAGATATTAGTTTATTATTACCACAACATAGAAAGTATACGCAGTGACCAGTGATGTGGCAATTCGCTAAAAAAGCCCCCCCCCCCCCCCCCCCCCCCCCCCCCCCCACACACACACACACACACACACACACACACACACACACACACTTTAGCACTTTCCATCAAAGAGAGAAAAAGGAGGAGGAAGATGAGAAGAAGAAGAAATTCGTTCTCCGCAATTCGTACTTACATTGTAGAAAAAAACGACATGTCTTATACATATGTAGTAATACGGCCTGGCAGTCAGAGACAAAACACAAGGAAAGGCAAGTCGGGGGGGGGGGGGGGGGGGGGGGGGGGGGGGGGGAAGCAAGGGGGAAGCAGCGATGGATGAAGACAGACAGGCAGACAGAGAGGAAAGGCTTCCAAGACGAAGAGCAGGCTTTGAGGAGACAAGATAGCATGTCGGCGGCAGCCGAGTGGCAGGAAAAGTGGCGCTTACCTTCCTTCGGCGCAAACCCCACAGTGGAAATCTGGCCACATCATTCTCCCGAGTCGGAGATTTCCTCACAGCTTTCTTCCCAGTTCTCTGCCCTTCTGCCCCCCCCCCCCCCCCCCCCCCCCCCCCCCCCCCCCCCCCCCCCCTCCCCCTCCCCCCCCCCCCGCCCCCCTCCATCTCCCCCCCCCCCCCCCATCCCCCCCCCCCCCCCCCCCCCCCCCCCCCCCCATCCCAGGCTTCTTCGGTTGACTGTTTTCTCTCTCTGTCATTCGTACTTTTATGAGTAGTTTGCGTATCATTGTAGAATTAGATTACCATGTTGCTATGTTGAATTGTCAGTATGAATGATATGTGTTGAAATAATGTATGCATGACAAGGACAGATTGTAAGACTAGGTTTTGGCGTAAAATCTTCATCCTTGTATATTAAAGATCAATCAATCAATCTCTCTCTCTCTCTCTCTCTCTCTCTCTCTCTCTCTCTCTCTCTCTCTCTCTCTCTCTCTCTCTCTGGTTTATTGAATCTGGTCTTTTTTCTACTACCTTCATCTTAAAATCATTATGTAAATTGTGTCTACCAGCAGTCTTCGCCCGTGTGTGTGTGTGTGTGTGTGTG
>JADBJO010000842.1:201199-278699 GCA_016801955.1 Conus betulinus
ATCTTGGACAGCAATTTTTTGTAGTGTCCTTGGCTTCATTAGTGAAAGAAAGGAGATGAACAGCTTTGAGCCTGCTTGGATCAACAGCTTGGAACCAGTCTAATAATTATTGGATGCTTTTCCTTCTTCTTTTCTGTGTTGTTTTGTTGTTCTCCTTGTTGTTGTTGTTCTTTTTCTTAGTCTGTTTAGTTCTTGTACTCCTCATCTTTTTTTCTTTTCTTGGCACTTTTTTTTTTTTTTTTCTCCTGTTTCCTGTTTTTTCCCCTTCAGCATGCTCTGTGTGTGTGTGTGTGTGTGTGATGTGTGTGGTGTGTGTGTATAATGTGTGTGAGTGTGTGCCCGCGCGCACACACCTTTTTATTCTTCTTTGTCTCTTGTCATCACTCCCTATGCACACCATTCTTCTTTGTTCTTCTCACCATCACGTTCTGTTGTTGTTTGTTTCTTTTAATCTGTTCATAGTTTTCCTTTTTCTCACCCACTGTTCTTCCCATTGCATTCTTTCTCCTCTGCCCAGCTGCCTCCCTATCTCTTTACATGCACACACACACACACACATACACACACACACACACTCTGTCTCTCACACACACATGCGCTCGCGCGCGCTCGCGCGCACACACACACACACACACACACACACACACACACACACACACACACACACACACACACACACACACACACACACACACACACACACACACACACACACTCACTCACTCACTCACACTCACTCACTCACTCACTCACTCACTCACTCACCCACTCACTCACACCTGTCCTTCCTGCAGACATGGCCTTCTTATTCACGCTTGTACATCTTCACCTGTCTCTGCTCCTCTTCCTCCTCCTCCAGTTGTCTGTTCCTTCCTCGCCCACCCCACTTCCTACTTCCTCCCCCCCCCCCCCCCCCCCCCCCCCACCTCCCCTGTGAAATAGGAAGGAAGCTGACAGATGTCAGAGATATGACACACAGGGATGATGGAGAACTGGGAGGGAAAGGAGGGAGAGAGGGAGGGGGGAATCTGTTGACTTGCTCAGTATCTGAATGCCTGAGAGATTACACCGGTCAAACAGACTCTTTTCTTCTATCCTTTTTCTTTTTCTAAATTGATTGATGGAATTTCAGGAGTTGGGGGGGGGGGGGGGGGGGGTTGTTGTGGGAGGGGAGCATGTGGGGTGGGGATGGGGATAGGGTGGGAAGGAGGGATGTGCAGGAAGGCACTGGGTTAGGCCGAGCATCCAGGGAAAGCATCTTGAACATCTTCAGTACCTTCATGCATTTGTCACACTGTTGCTGTAAGAATGAATTCATAACACTTGGAGGTGTTGGTACACGCTGGCAGTGAAGATGCCGCTGTTTTGCCTCGGGCCAGACACCCAGATGATGACAAATGTGAAAATCGCCTTTCATGTCCAGTGAAACTTTGTGATGGTCAGTTCAGGCCTGTGCAAATTCCTTTCAGCTTATGTGGTGCTGAGAGTGTTACTTTTCAGGCTCAGGTGGGAAGTAATAATAATGATAATAGCAATAATGATAATAATGATAATAACATAGCATTTATAAAGCACCTTGCCAAAGGATCTCATCTAGGCACTGACAATCCACACTTTTGTGTATGCAATGGGCTGCCTACCTGGGTGGTGCTGACTGAAGAGCTGCCTGCCAGCGCTTTATTCAGTCATTGCCCATGTCATCCAGTCAATATTGTTCCTCAATTTCCTTTTTTCCTTCAATTTTTTCAATTTCTTATGCAGGGTGCATGCTATGTGTAACGTCCATACCAATTGCCAAACTGGTCTTCTTCAGAGAGTTGGTGATAGGATTTTATGTGTGTGCAAGATCTTGTATAGAAATCTGATGTATAAAAATGTTAAAAGTCTGAAAATGGTCTGTGAGGGGGAGTCGCTGATAGTTCGCAAACTGCTTTCAAATGTATTTTTCAGAGGGCCCAGTTTTCCTCAGCTTATAAACAATGGAGATTTGAACGAGATCTACAGTGGACTGGTCAAAACTGGATTTTGTCATCATCAGGAGCATCTCCCTTTTGTGAATTCCACCAAGTGCTCAGCAGTTGTATCTGTCGGCAGGTTCAGTCAGTGTTGAGAAATTTAGACTGAGACTGAAGATATAATGACGCTCAAGTTGAGGGTGAAATTGAATTTTTCACAAATCAGTTCAACACAAAAGTACCAAATTTTATGAGAAAATTCTTGACAGGATACCAAACTCTGTGGAAATACCTGTTTCATGTCGTTAAACGTGCACATAAAAGTTGATGAAGATGGGAGGCTGGATGTAAGGAAGATTTTGATGTTGAATCAGTGATCTGAGACTGTCATGTTTTTCACAACAGTTCAGGTTGGGGGGGTGACCCTTTATAAAGACCACATGTCGCAAGTGGAACATCCAGTTTCAGAATGGTTTTTCATGACTGAAATGAACATGTAAAACTCATTTAGTTGAGCATGAAGTGTAGAAATGACTGACAGGTGACAAGCAGCTCCATTCATTGTGGAAGGTCACATGCATGCATGATGCAGTGTACTTGTATTGTATGTAGGTGTGCATGTACACACAGACACTCCCACAAACACACTCACATGCACACATGCATGCCCATGCACACAACATACACATACACACATGTGCACATATGCATAATATGCACTCACCAACAACTCACTTGCCTGCTTTCATTTTCTGTCTCTCTGTTGCTGTCTCTCTATCTCTGACACACACACACACACACACACACACACACACACACACACACACACACACACACACACACACACACACACACACACACATATACACAACATGCTCATACACATGCATGCATGCACACATCATTTGTGCGTGCGCATATGCACACATACACACACTGGCACATGCACGCAATCATGCATGCCCACACTCACACACATGCATTCATTCACACACACACACACACACACACACACACACACACACACACACACACACACACACACACACACACACACACACAGAGGGGAAACGTGCTGAAATGTCAATGATAGGAAAGGCATTTATCACGCGTTTGTGCGCCTCGTGTTGCACTGTATCGATCGCCTCCCTTCAGGGGGGCAGTAGTGTGCCGTCCCATGATTCTCCAGTTACAGGGGCAATAAGTCGATCCCAGAGGGTAATCAGAATTCATGGCTGGCCCCATCAAATATGGATTAGGAAGATTTGATTTTCACTTTAGCAGCTAAGCAAAAGTGAGAGGTGTTGTTTGTCACTTATTTTTTCCCCCTTCCAAGCAATTGATCTATGCTGTTGCTTTGATTCCTATGTCAGTGTAAAATGTGTGTGTGGAAGGCGGGTGGGTGGGGGGGGGGGGGGGGGGGTGTTGAGGCACTGCGATGTACACCCTTACACGTGATGTACAATGTAAGCCATTACAAAAAGAAATCCAGTAAATTAAAGAAATGTGGCTTGTGTTTACTCTCAGTGTCACAGACACTTTCTCCTTTTATTCCCTCCTCTTTCTCTCACACTCACACACACACACACACACACACACACACACACACACACACACATACACAACCATTGTTGGTGGAAAATCTGCCTGAATTTTTGTACTGTTAGCTAGAAAACGAAACGATATCCACCCAGGAAATTGAATGTTATTCTGAGAAATCCCTCAAACAGCAAAGTGACGACGTCCTTGAGTCTGGCAAGGCGATTCACAACACTGCGTCATGTTACAGTGCATTCCCAAACCACTGGCGACAGCACAGTGACTGCACTGAAATGTGTTTTGACCTGTATGTGGACCTGTTATCTATGGAAATCTCTTGCCAGCAAATATCTGACTCTTCCATTTTTCCTGCTTCTTTCATCCTTGATTGTGTATGGGCATGATAAAGCATTCAAACGAAAACTCACCAATAGAAATACTGCATACATGCATAGATAACCACTCATTGGTACATGCACACTCACTCATGCATGCACGAGCAAGCGCACAGATATTCATACCCGTACTCATGCATACTGGTAGACAAACATGCACACACACGCACGCACGCATGCATGCACGCACACATGCTCGCATGCATGCACGCATGCATGCACACATGCTCCTTTCCACCAACCCAGCTCTCCCACCCCGGACCCCACCACCATCCTTTGTGATTTTCCACAAGTTGAACAGTGTGCATGTGTGTGTGTGTGTTCCAGGAACTGTTGACTCACTCGTCTCTGGAGACGCACAAGCTGGACCTAATGGCGGAGATCTCCAGCCTCAAACTGAAACTGGCTTCAGCTGAGAAAGACCGCCGGGAGCTGGACGAACGATGCCGGGCCGCGCAGGTAAGTGATGCCAAGGTGCCTTCAGGAACTTTTCCCCCCCCCTTCCCCCTTCCCACCTCATCATTTTAAACAGATTCCAGAGGTCTTCACTGGAAAAAGAGAGAGAGGACAAGACTTAGTTTTGATCCTCTTTTTTTCTTTTCTGTCTGATCTTGTTTTCACCTTTACCAGTGTTACTATCATGCCGCTCGCTATGGCTACTGCTTACACAGCCACACCCAGAATGGCCTTACCGCAGCCTCACCACCGACAGGTTATAGGGAACTGTGAAGAGCAGGTGGTGATGAGACGGTGGACAAAGAGACTGCACTATTGCAGAGTCATTGAGGTGGTGTCCAGCCTTGCCTGTCCTGATTAAGTCTGTGCAGGACAACACCAATTGAGCCCCTTAGTTGCTGAGCTAGACTGGGTGAGGGTCACTTGTCTACACCTATCCTGAACAAATCTATAGGACAACACCTATTGAGCCCCTAGTTGCTGAGCTAGACTGGGTGAGGGTCACTCTCTACACCTATCCTGAACAAATCTATAGGACAACACCTATTGAGCCCCCTAGTTGCTGAGGTAGATTGGGTGAGGGTCACTGTCTGGAGGGTGCCCCCGTGCCCGTCCTCTGTCAGTCCCCATCAGTTTGCTGAACAAAGGATCTCAGCTGCAGACTGCAGGGGAGATCTTAACTGAGGGGGGGGGGAAAATGATCTTAACTGAGACTGCAAGAAAAAAAAAAGAAAGAAAAAAAATGATCTTAACTGAGACTGCAGGAAAAAAAGCAGATCTTATCTGAACTGACAGCAGGCAAAAAATGATCTTAACTGAGACTGCAGAAAAAAAATGATCTTAACTGAGACTGTAAAAAAAAAAAAAAGAAAAAAATGATCTTGACTGAAACTCTTAAAAAACTGAGACTGCAGGGGGGAAAAAAAAAAATCTTAACTGAGACCGCAGGAAAAAAAAAAATCTTAACTGAGACTGCAGAAAAAAAAAATTTTAAACTGAGACTGCAGAAAAAATTATCTTAACTGAGACCTGCAGGGAAAAAAATCTTAACTGAGACTGCAGAAAAAATTATCTTAACTGAGACTGCAGAAAGAAAATGATCTTAACTGGGACTGCAGGGATCTTAAGGGGGACTGCAAAAAAATTATCTTAACTGAGACTGCAGAGAAAAAAAAATCCTAACTGAGACTGCAGGGGGTGGGGGGGTGGGGGATGATCTTAACTGAGACTGCAGGGAAAAAAAGGGGGGGGGGGGGGGGGGGGGGGGGGGGGGGGGGGGGGGGGGAAAAATGATCTTAACTGAGACTGCAGCAAAAAAAAAATCTTATCCTAACTGAGACTGCAGTTAAAAAAAATTTTTTTTTTTAATTGATCTTAACTGAGACTGCAGTTAAAAAAAAAAAAAATCTTAACTGAGACTGCAGTGTAAAAAAAAAGATCTTAACTAAGACTGCAGTTTAAAAAAAAAAAAAAAAAAAAAAAAAAAAAAAAAATGATTAAAAGAATGATCTTAACTGAGACTGCAGTTAAAAAAAAAATCTTAACTGAGACTGCAGTTTTTAAAAAAAAAAAAATCTTAACTGAGACTCACTGCAGGAGTAGACAGAAACTGAGATCACCCACAAGAGCAAGGCAGAAACGGGCAGAAACATTTGGATTTGAAAAAGAAATAAAGAAAAAAAAATTATGAGCAGTGAGGATGATGAAGATGACTTTAAAGCCTCAAAATTCTCTCTCTCTCTCTCTCTCTCTCTCTCTCTCTCTCTATATATATATATATATATATATATATACCCCTCTCTCTATCTCTCTCTCTCTATGATTTCTCTCTCTCTCTCTCTCTCTCTCTCTCTATACTATATATATATATATATATGTGTGTGTGTGTGTGTGTGTGTGTGTGTGCATAATCTAGAGAGAGAGAGAGCGTGTGCAGTCAAGTTCTTATTGCATCTGCCCTAAGTATCCACTTCCACGTTAAAGTGTCCACTTCCTTGTCTGCTACTAACCCAGTTCAGCTAAACAGACTGCATGGAGCAACCAAGGTATGCCCAGAGGCTGAAATTTTCAGTGTTACAGTCCTCGAGTTTCATCATATTACATCTCTCTGAAACGGCCCTGAACTGTTGGTTTGAAATTTCTGTATGAACCCTGGTACAGACACACACACACACACATGTAACAAGACACAGACAACACATACATACACAGAAAACACTTGACACACGCATACTCCACACATTCACAGCATGGACGCACACCCTGAGAAAAGAACGAAAACACCTTTTTAACTGTACCTCCCAGAGCTAAGATGACCTCAGAGCCTTCAAATTATAAGGCACAGACCTCATGATCACATTCAGAAGCAAGATTCAGTATGCTGCAAAGTGAGTTGGAATGAGCAAACCCGCAAGCTACAGGTTTTCCAACTTCTCTCAGACCCCTCCCTGTCCATCCCTCCTTTTCCCTTTAAAAAAAAAAAAAAAAAAAAAAAAAAAGAAAGAAAGAAAGAAAGAAAGAAAAAAGTTGTATTGAACAATTGACTCATTCCCATACTACTAGTAATCTTGAAATCGAAGCCCCATGACAGATGGTGTACAGGGGGTGGCGTGAGATAGGCGGGAAGACAAATGTAGCTCATTGTCTCCTTGGAGTAAACATTGGATTAATGGCTTAGGAAAACTATTGATTTTGGCTTGGGAATTGTGTCAGAGGTTTCCTGTCTCTCTTTTGTGTGTGTGTTTGTGTGTGTGTGTGAGAGAGAGAAAGAGAGAGATAGAGATAGTCTGCATGCGTGTTTTGTGTTTTATGTAAGTAGATGATAGGGAAATAGAGAAAGAAATTGTGAAGAGGTGTGGGAAAGCGATGTGAGTTTGTGTGTGTGTGTGTGTGTGTGTGTGTAAAAGAGAGAGAGAGAGAGCCTGCATGTGTGTTTGTGTTTTATGTGAGTAGGTGATAGGGAAAATACAGAAAGAAATTGTGAAGAGGTGTGGGAAAGATTAGTGATGTGTGTGTGCGCGCGTGTGTGTGTGGGTGGCTTTGTTTTGTTTTTTGTTTGGTTTTTGTGCTGTTTGTGTGGCTGTCAGTGGAGAATATGAGTGTTGGACTTGGAGGAGATGGGGAGGGGGGTAGGGGAGAGAAAAATGAAATGGGAAAAGTGTGGGAGAAAAGAGATGTTGTCGTTTTTCTTGGTTGTGGCTCTTTGCCTTAGATTGCTATTCATAGACAAACAGTACATAACTAGTGTCACAGCCGCTTGATTGGCCGCTCCCACGCTCACACCCTACCTTTTCCCACACCCAGTAGCAATCAGCAGGATATAGCCAGTGAATTATTGGGTTTTTTTTTTTTTTTGACTCACTTGGGTCACAAAGAGGAGAGTGTGTGTGTGTGTGTGTGTGTGTGTGTGAGAGAGAGAGAGAGAGAGAGAGAGAGTATGTGCATGTGTGTGTGTGTGTGTGTGTGTGCGCACACATGTCAGGCACGTAGCTTTGCCGCACTTTAACCACAGTTTCTTACGTATTGTTATTTGATTTATGTCCAGCCAAATGAGTGCTACTGTCTCAACTAGTGCAGCTCTGACTACAAGGTCAGGCAGCAAAGATTGAGCCAGCCAAGGGACCCCAGTTTGTGGTCGTATTTGGCGAAAGTGAACAAGTCATTCTGATGGAAGAAATAGGGTTCCTTTCCATTTGATACTACCTTCAGTTTCGGCAAAGGTCAGATTAGTAGCCCCCCCACTCCCAACCTCCTCCCCTTCCACCATTCAATAATTCCTTGTGATACCACCCACCATCTCCTTCTGCTTATGACATAATTTGAATAGGGCCCATTGTTTTCAAGATTGACCCCATTGTCATTTTTGCCAGCATCAGGTCCTTGATACCTCATAACAGTCAAGCTTAAGGTGAGCTTTGATATTTGATGTTGATCTGTGTAAACTTGGTTCCTGTAGGGGCTTTAAGAATTGGAGAGCTCTGCTTCACTGCCGTTGTTGCTGTGCTTTTTGTGATAGAGTTATCCCTTACTTCCATCCAGCAGCAGGGGCTCCAGTACTTTTGAAGCTTTATCCAGCAACAAAACGGATGGCTGAGAGTTGAAGACCTTCACTGGGGTCGGAATAGCGCAGTTGGTAGAGCGCTGGACTCGTAATCAAGGGTTGCAGGTTCGAATCTCCACCGGGCCATTTCGGTGTATGGGGATTTTTCCCTGGGAGTTAACATTGGTTCTGACTCCATTTCCCATACAGTCCTTCGAATGAGACTATAGACCAAGGTTCTGTGTGTGAACGCACGCATAACATCTTGCACACATGTAAAATCCCATCACCAGCTTTTGGAAGAGAAGGCCAGTTTGGCCGTTGGTATGAATGACTCATTACACATAGCATGCACCTTCCCCGAAGATGGAGTATGGCTGCCTCAATGGCAGGATGGAAAAACAGTCATACACACAAAACTCCACTCCCTTTGTTGAGCAGATGGGATTAATACCTGCCTGTCTATACAGGGAGTGTCCGCAGGAGTATCAGCCTGTGTACGCAGAAGAAGAAGACCTTCACCTATCTCTGACTAGAAGTTTTGTGTACTGTGGTGTGTGCAGCTACTAAGTACACCACACGGGCTGCAGTGCTTGCCAGTCACAGTGACTGACTAGATGGAACAGTACAAAACACAGGCTGAGTGTGAAGTCGCCAGCCAGATTTTGGGAGAAGAATTGGCGGCATGTTTCTGTTTTCCTTTGCTACAAAGACATACACATAAAATGTCAGAGGAACTTGATAACTAAGGTTGCTGGATGGGGCACAAGCCCTCTGTACATCGTTTACTTTTTATCTGAGGTCTTCATGGCTTTTGGGGTGCCTGAGCCGATGTAAGATGTAACTGATGTAAGATGTAACTGTCGGCAAGTCTTGAGTTCTCAGCAGAGGCACATCCCAGTGAACCTTCCCTCTTCAATCCCCTTCTTTCTGTCCACTCCTCATCTCTCTCTCTCCTCCCCCCCCCCCCCCCCACCCCCTTTGCTCTTCCCTACTCCCTCCCTTCCTCTGTCTCTCTCTCTCTCTCTCTCTCTCTCTGAGTAGCTGATGCAATGTTATCTGACATCAGAACGGAAAGCCTATGTGTTTTTTTCCCCCCATCAAGTGTGCCTTCTGCCAGGTAAATCCACAGAGTTTTTTTTTTTTTCAGAATCTTTTAGAAAATTATGTTTTGCCTTGTGGTTCGTTTATTCATGTTGGGCAGATATATATAGTGCTTCAAACTTTTAAGATTTGTTTAGATTTCCGCCTGCAGCCGCCTCATATTGCAGCTAACATGGTTTGTCTGGTTTGCTTCCAGAGAACCATAGCGGAGCTGGAAGCCAAAGTGCTGATCAAGGATGCAGAAATGGCTGAGTTGCGACAGCGGCTGATCCGCAACGGCACTGTCATCATGCCACCAGAGTCAGGAGGTGGGTCTTGGATGTGACAGTGCAGGGTTCCTCATGTGCAACAATCCATGTGAATGTGTGGCTGGCTGAAGAAGCGAGCGCCTGGCTTCACTATCCAGTGGATGTGTCAGTGTTGTGATTTCTGTGGATGTTGTGCTTGCCTTGGGAATGTTGGTGTTAGTTGTGGTAGTGCTGAGGATGCCTGTGGTCTTAGCATTTGTGTGTGTGTCCCTCCCATCAGTCAGTTTGAGAACGGAGGTGGAAGAGAATGTGAAGAGTTGGTGCAGAATGACAATAGCAGTGGAAGCTGAAAATAATTGTACTGGTTTGGGGATAGAGGGGACTCGGGGAGGGAGGGGTATGGTGGTAAAATGTTCACATGCAGTGCATCACACACGCATGTACTGCCATGCAGTCATGTGAAAATGTGGAGGGTAAAATGACAAAGATTATAATGATGTAGAATGGTACATCTTCATTCACAGCATTTTGAAAATCTTTTTCTGTTTCCACTAAATACTAATGCACCCACACACACACACACACACACACACACACACAACCAACCCTTTATTGTACTTCTCTGCACACATGCTTCTAGTGTTTCAGACTTCTGATTTTGATTTCTTTTTGTCTTTAGCTGAAAACTGTTTTTTTTTTTTTTTTTTTTTTTTGGTACTCTTAGAAGTTCTCCAGTTTGTGTTGGCTTCAACTTCCACATGCTCATTTGAAGTTTTCCATAGTGTTTTTGGTTTGTTTGTTTGATGTTGCTAGAAAAAACCGATAATTGTATGTGATGTCAGAAGCTGTTATCAGGAACCCAGTTCACTGGGATTTCTAGCAGCAATGTTTAAGTGTTGTTGTTTTTTTCAGTCTTCTTCATCGCCTAGACTGTACTTTGTAATTTATGTAATGTGTTTGTACTCTTTTAAAGGGAAGCCCAAAACTCTGACATTTGATTGAAAAGGGATGACAGATTCTCACTGTACCTTGTTGCTGTTGTTGTTGTTGTTGTTTTTAAAATGTGTGTGTGTGTGTGTGTGTGTGTGTGTGTGTGTGTGTGTGTGTGTGTGTGTGCTTGCTTGCTTGTATTTGTCATCATTGTCTCTTTTGCTTTTAACTCTTTAAACTTTTCGTGAAAGAATTCTGAACGTTTCACGGGGTTTTTTTTTTTTTCCACCTCAAATTTGTAGCGAAGGATAGGAAATTCCAAACAGAAAATCCAGACTGGCTCTTGTCTGAACTCTATGTTGTAACCTGAATGCAGGGTTCTGAGCATGTGCACTGCGCAGTGTCTCTCATATCTATTCACCCAGCAAGCACAGTTTTTCTTTTTTACTCATCGTTTCACAAACTGACTGGGGGGGGGGAGGGGGGGGGGGGGGGGGGGGATAGGACAATTCCATGGTAATAGCTCTCTCTCTCCTAAAAGCCCAGGTGTAAATGATTGAGCAAGGTAACACATACTACCACAGTCAGTCCAGATGTCAGTGAGTGTCGGGTGCTCTGTCAAGCTGGGGCAGGTTAGGCCAGTGGAAAAGAGGAGAGGGATTCCACCCTGTATAATGTTGGCTGGGCCAGGGAGCGGCAAAAGTGTTGGGACATTTTGCTCCCCAGCCACCCCCTTAGGTTATTATGGGAACACCTTTATCTTCACCTTTCAAGAGGGAAGAGCTGAGAGAGAGAGAGAGAGTGGTTGGAATCAGTGATGTTATGCAGTGATTTGGTGGGGGCTTTCTTGCAAAGTCAGGTGCACTACATCATTACATGGCAAAGGTTTCTCAGACAGTGGAGTATGTAGTGGTGTGTGTGTGTCTGTGTGCATATGCCTTTTGTGTGTGTGTGTGTGTGTGTGTGTGTGTGTGTGTGTGTGTGTGTGTGTCCATGGGGTGCTGAAAAGAAGAGAATCTTTACAGAATTTTACAACTGGTTTTCACGATGTGTTGTTTTTTTGTGATCATACTACTGTTTGTTGTTGCTGTTGTTATTTGTATCGTTTTTGTTGTTGTTTTTTAAATAATGTGAGTAGAAGTTTGCCAGTTTTCAATGAGAGCATGACTTCAGGGTGAAAGTTGCTTCTAAAATTGATGAGAGAGTGTGATTGATCCAGCATGATCACAAAACAGAACCTCACAAAGTCTGTAATTTGAATGGGATGTGTTTTTCGTCTAACATATGACCTGTTTGTTGAGAGGTGCATGCTTGTCTGTGGAACCATTGTAGGTGTAGAACTACCATGCTTGTGAACATAGCGATAACTGTGGCTGGATTCTGATAAAGTCAGTTGGTTGATAAGGCATGCGTTCATTCCAACCTTAGTGTCAAGGATGAGCTGCAGAGACCATGGTTCTTATGGGGGTGTGTCAATGTAACTTATGCGGAGTCTTGGCTTCACCACAAGATGGTGAACACAGTTCTGCTGACCCTGTCTGTCTCTGTCTTGGTTCAACCGGGCTTCAATCCAGGGACCTGAATCCCGTGGAGAATGGAAGAAATCCTTCATCTTTGAGGAAACGCCAAAAACCTGTTAAAGAAAAGCTTTCATTTCCCTTGAAGTCCAAGACCATCCAGAACATCTCTTTCTTTGAGAGTATGATGGAGATGAAATCGGCTCAGATCACTGAACAAAACATGTCCACAGCAGACCATCTTCGAATCACCCCGTGCAGGCAGAATGTGAAAATGTGTAAGGAAAGTCAGGGGAACTTGTGAGGAAATTTGAAGGGGAGACAATAGTCGTGGAATTTCCTTTTCTGGATATTCCTTTTATCGTAGTTTTTACAGGCCTAAAGGTAAGCCTTCTGTCTCTGTGTTTCTGTGTTATTTTCAAACTTTAATTGTACCTTTGAAAACTTCTGATCTAACATCTGTATGAACTCTTTCCCTCTTGATTTCCCTGATGAGACAAACACCTTTCAGCAGTATTAGTTTGAACTCATTTAGTTTGTTCACTCGTTAACAGTTTTTGGACAGTCTCTGGATGAGAAATTAAGCCACTATTACTTTCTGGTGAAAATTGGTGGAAAGTGGTATGTTGCCTGATTGTTTAGGTTCTCTGCCTTGGTTCAGATTGATGCCAACTAATGGAAGCTAGATCAGTGTGTGTGTGTTCATGTGTGTGTGTGTGTGTGTGTGTGTGTGTGTGTGTGTGTGTGTGTGCGTGCATGTGCATGTGTGTGTGAGTTTGTGTGTGTACATACGAATGTGTGTGCATGCAGGCAGCTGGGATTTACTTCATTTTTAGATTTCATGAAGACGACTCCATTTTGTTTAGAAGAACTTTGCAAATCCTCTTCCTTGTTGTTTTTTGTCTTTGAGATAACAACTTTTTAGGGTGATTACGTGTTTTCATGCAGTGTTGATTTTCTCTTATTGATCTTATCAGGACACAGGTATTCAATGAATGATAGGCTCCAGATATTGTAAGCCTTGTTACGTCCATCTGAAAGTAATACTATGATTGCAGTGAATAATTTCAGACAGTGTAGAGTTTGTTTCTAGTGATTGGTGGTCCCTCCATGTTGTTTGTCTGAAAACAAGCTTCCACTGGGTATGCGCCTTTTCTTTTTGACTTTTGTCCCTTAATTCAAGTTGTTGTTGAAATTCTGTGTGCTTACATGTTTTATAATTTATGTTTTTCACTTGGTTAGTTTAAAAGCCAGCTATGACAGACTCTGTGCATACTGGTTGTGGCGTCCTTTTAGTTTTACTTCCTTGGTCTTTGTCCGAAAGCCAGCAGTCATGGACTGCGTGCATACTGATTTCAAATTAAGTAATAGTGCACCGCCAAAAAAAAACGTAGACAAACGAATCACAAGACAAAACATGACATGTTTCGACCTCTAAGGTCTTCTTCAGGCAAGATACGACAACACTGATTTTAAATGTAATTAGTAGTGCACCGCCAAAAAATAGTAGACAAACGAAACACAAGTCAAAAATAACGCATTTCGACCTCCTAGGTCTTCTTCAGGCAAGATTCAAATGAGCAGTTGCTCGTTCATTTTCGTTGTCCTGAGTGTTTTGTATCTTGCCTGAAGAAGATCTAGGAGGTTGAAACGCGTCGTGTTTTGTCTTGTGATTCGTTTGTCTCCGTTTTTTTTTTTTTGGCGGTGCACTATTAATTACATTTTAAAATTTGTTTAGATTTGTGCCTGCAGTCACCTCACTTTGCAACTAGGTCTGTGTGCATACCTAGTCCGGTGTTCATTTACTTGTCAGAAACCCAGTTTTCAGTGACTAAAATCAACTGCTGGACTGGAAGGAGACTTTCAATGAAAGTATGCATAGACATTGTGCTCGTTTTGCTCTTATGTTCATTTCCCTTGTTTGAAAACCAGCTTTCTTGACATTTTGTTCGTCTTGTTTCTTGCTGATTTTTGGTTGAAAGTGAGTTTTCAACTGCAGTGTGCATACCCCTCATCTTGTTTCTTGGTGACCGTTTTTTGGAGAGAACAAGTTGACAGCAACTTTGTGCACTGAGTTAGACTGTGTGTCAGAATATTCTGTGTGATTTTATCATTTAAAAGCAAGTTTGCAGGCATACTGCTTGTGTTGATATTATTTTGTATGGATGTTGTTTTGGTTCAAACCATGCTTTCAGTGACTGTAAGCTGATCAGTTGTTTTTTGACGCCAGTGTCTTGCTCATTCAGTTGTCTGTGTGTTGATGTCAGTCTGTTCATTCAGTGGTCTGTGTGTTGATGTCAGTCTGTTCATTCAGTGGTCTGTGTTGACGTCAGTCTGTTCAGTCAGTTGTCTGTGTGCTGACCTCAGTCTGTTCATTCAGTTGTCTGTGTGTTGACCTCAGTCTCTCGTTCATTCAGTAGTCTGTGTGTTGACCTCAGTCTCTTGTTCATTCAGTGGTCTGTGTTGACCTCAGTCTCTTGTTCATTCAGTGGTCTGTGTGTTGACCTCAGTCTCTTGTTCATTCAGTGGTCTGTGTGTTGACTCAGTCTCTTGTTCATTCAGTGGTCTGTGTGTTGACGTCAGTCTGTTCTTTCAGTTGTCTGTGTGCTGATATCAGTCTCTTGTTCATTCTTGTCTGTGAGTTGATGTCAGTCTGTTCTTTCAGCGGTCTGTGTGTTGACGTCAGTCTCTTGTTCATTCAGCAGTCTGTGTGTTGACCTCAGTCTCTTGTTCATTCAGTGGTCTGTGGGAGCCAGCCTTCAAGTGACATGTGGCAACTGTGTGTTGAGCCTTGATGTCATGAGAAGCAAAGCTTTCACTGAGCATGTGTCCTTCAATGGTGGTGACCCCCCAAGTGTGGTGGGCCCATGGCTTGCCGCTGCTGCTCCCATTTTGTTTTGGTGCTTGTGTTTGCAGGGGAGGCAGGAGGGGACCGCACTTTAGAACGAGAGAGAAAACGTTAGATAGGCTTAAAAGGAAACGTAAGACAATTGAGCTTTTTTTTTTTTTTTTTTTCATTTTGTTCCTTTTTGTTTCCTTCCCTCCCCTTTGTTTGGGTTTCTAATGGGTCTGCCATGCTTAGCATAGACAGCAAGCAGCAGCAATCCCGCACCTGGCTGCTGCTTTGATAGCCACCTCAGGTACAGGTGTGTGGGTATATAACATAGGATGGGTGGGTGTGTGGTTTATGTTTGCTTGTGGCTAGAACTTTAGATAACTGGCTGGACAAAAACAGACTCAAAATTCCCTCTGTATTGCTGTGTGGTGGAGGTGTAAAAGTGCCTCCAGTTCATTGGAAGGTCAAATTGCATGCGGTGTGAGGTATGTAGTATGTAATTTTTTTTTTAAAAAGCGTTTTGGAAATACCAAAGCTTCATATAGACTGTCCTAGTAGAGCTGCAGCCACTAGAATCTAAACATATGAAGGATGGCTTGATGAAGAGACTGCTGCCATCCCACCTTTCCTCCACCCCACCCCACCCTCCCTCATTCCCTTCCCCAGTCATTGATCGTACACACATTTCTTCTCTGATAACAGTACTGCAAGTGTCTGATTCTGACTGAGCAAAGTCTTTGCCTTGATGTAGAGAGAGATGTTTTTTGACTATCACAGAATCCTTCAGAAAGCTGTGCTCACAAGGCATTTTAATGTGAAAGAAAAAAAAACTGCCAGCAGACAGATGAATTTTGAGTTGTATTTGTATCCAGACACAGTGGGATGAACAGAGAGTATTGAGGTATGAATGATTAGTCACAGTCTGTAGATAAGAAGTGTGTGTGTGTGTGTGTGTGTGTGTGTGTGTGTGTGCGTGCGTGCATGCACGTGGGTGCGTGCATGTGTGTGTGCGTGCATGCACATGGGTGCGTGCGTGTGTGTGTGTATGTATGTGTGTGTGTGTGTGTGTGTGTGTGTGTGTGTGTGTGTGTGTGTGTGTGTGCACGTGGGTGTGTGTGTGTGTGCACGTGTGTGTGTGTGTGTGTGTGTGTATATGTGTGTGTGTGTGTGTGTGTGTGTGTGTGTGTGTGTGTGTGATGATGATAGGCCTACTCATGACTGGTTGATCATTGGTGTGGAATGTGCGTGCTGTATGCCCCTAAAAACATGGATTTGTGTGTACCTTGTATTAGTATGAGCGTGTACTGTGCATGTTTGCATGCATACTGTGCTTGTATATAGTGTGTGGGTGTATAGTCGTAGTGTGTTTTCAGACCTAAAGATCAGGGGGAGGGGATAAGAGGAAGAATGACACTGAGTGTGATGGCAGCATCTGTTTGTGAATCTCTGACACCTTAACACAGCAGTTCCGGCTGTTTGTGAATCTCTGTCTCCTTAAGACAACAGTTTTGGTTGTTTGTGAATCTCCTGTCACCTGAATACAACAGTTCCGGCTGTTTGTGAATCTCTGTCTCCTTAACACAACAGTTTGGGCTGTTTGTGAATCTCTGCCACCTTAACACAACAGTTTGGGCTGTTTGTGAATCTCTGTCACCTTAACACAACAGTTTGGGCTGTTTGTGAATCTCTGTCACCTTAACACAACAGTTTGGGCTGTTTGTGAATCTCTGTCACCTTAACACAACAGTTTGGGCTGTTTGTGAATCTCTGTCACCTTAACACAACAGTTCTGGTTGTTTGTGAATCTCTGTCACCTTAAACACAACAGTTTGGGCTGTTTGTGAATCTCTGTCTCCGTAATACAACAGTTCTGGTTGTTTATGAATCTCCTGTCACCTGAATACAACAGTTCTGGCTGTTTGTGAATCTTTGTCACCTGAATACAACAGTTCTGGCTGTTTGTGAATCTCTGTCACCTGAATACTACAGTGCCGGCTGTTTGTGAATCTCTGTCTCCTTAAGACAACAGTTCCGGCTGTTTGTGAATCTCTGTCACCTTAACACAACAGATCCAGCTGTTTGTGAATCTCTGTCTCCTTAACACAACAGTTCCAGCTGTTTGTGAATCTCTGTCACCTTAACACAACAGTTCCAGCTGTTTATGAATCTCTGTCACCATAACACAACAGTTCCGGCTGTTTGTGAATCTCTGTCATCTTAACACAACAGTTCCGGCTGTTTGTGAATCTCTGTCTCCTAACACAACAGTTCCGGCTGTTTGTGAATCTCTGTCTCCTTAACACAACAGTTCCGGCTGTTTGTGAATCTCTGTCACCTTGAGACAACAGTTCCGGCTGTTTGTGAATCTCTGTCTCCTTAACACAACAGTTCCGGCTGTTTGTGAATCTCTGTCACCTTGAGACAACAGTTCCGGCTGTTTGTGAATCTCTGTCTCCTTAACACAACAGTTCCGCTGTTTGTGAATCTCTGTCACCTTGAGACAACAGTTCCGGCTGTTTGTGAATCTCTGTCTTCTTAAGACAACAGTTCTGGCAAAGTCAGAGTGATTTTGACATAGCTTGAACAGTTGCAAACAAAGTTTTGAAATGAGTAGAGATAATACAGATATGAAGCAGAGAAGCTCCTTCTGTGGGTCATAGAAAGTTTCTGTGGACTGTAGTGCACACTGGACTGGTCCTGACTCACCTGTGTAGGTGATGCCAGCCACACTGTCTCCGCTGAGAGAAGAGAATGGTTGTGTTCATCTGTTTCATCCTGAACATGGCATACAGGCATCAAGCAGGCTACTGACTGAAAACAGTCTCTGTGTAATGTGTGGCATGACACGGAAGGGTCTAAATCATATGGGGGCTGCACATCGACTTTTTTTTTTTTTCTTTTGGCGGTATTTCAAGTTCTGTGCTAAAGGGCACTTGACCAGCTGTCGGAGAGAATTCGGGAACTGCGTTCACAACGATTGTGACAAGCAGTAATTGTGGGTTTACCAGCAGTGTACATATACTGCTTAATGCTGAAAATGAGAGTCTGGGACAGAGGATTGAACATGATATTGTCATGTTTTAATTCTGAAATATTCCCTCAGAACAAGATGTTTTCGGTGGGAAGAGTTGGATATCAAACACGTTACTGTGAACAAGGCTGGGGTGGGGGGTGGGAGTCACTCAGATTAATAGAATGACTTCCCACCTAGGACAGCTCGGGTTTAGTCAGTCTGGTTGTTCCCTAGGCAAGCAGTATCAAAAGTAGAGGGAGGAGGGCAGGTGTGTGCCTGATGACTTGTGCACCCATAGGCTTTCTGGTGTATTGTGTACGCCACTGTGCCAAAAAATTCATCACAAGCTCAGGTCTGTCAGACTGGGAGTTCATTCAGAACAGGAAGTACAGGAAATGACGGTGGTGATTCAGCAACTGCTGCAAAGAGTCTCTGCTGGTGGGTTTGGCTCCTTGGGATCTGATGTCGGTAGCTCCCCTGTGCTCTCATTGGGCTGCTGATGTAGGGACTGGACAGAAAGACTGTGGGTGTCGTTGTGCATGGATGAGTGGGGGATGAGTGATGTAGAAGCAGTATTACTGAAAGAATGTGGAAATGAGTGAGGGGAGGGAGGGGGGGGGGGGGGGGGGGGGGTCTGCTAGACAGTTTTGTGAACAAAGGCAGATGCTTTCAAAGGAGGTGTGCTCTTTGACCTGTGTACTTCTGTTTATTCAGAGAGTTTGCTTCATCAGCTTCATGCTGTCTGGCCTTGGCTTTACCGCCCAATTTGAAAATCGGGAGTTTGGGCTTGGGTGTGGTGTCAGGATAACAGTCAGCTGTATGGGGTCAGATTAACATTGACGTATGCTTCTGGTCATACGACCTGGGGGGAAAAAAGAAGAAAGACAAGTGTGCATGCTTTTGCTTTGCTGGTTTGTAACCTTGATTCTGGTTTGTCCACATTAGTGTGTGGTGGAAAGGTTGATTATTTGGGTAACTTGGAGGGAGAGTGGACATAGCAGGTTTCTTGAAGGTGGTGATTAGTGCTTGTCTTGCTTTACTGTTTTTCTGCTTTGCTTTATTGTTTCAAGTTGCTTTGTTTTTTTGTTTGGTTGTTTATTTTTTGTTTATATTTCTTCTGAATATTCTTTCTCTTTCTTTTTGTTTCATCCTGTTCTGTGTGTGTGTGTGTGCGTGTGTGTGTGTGTGTGTGTGCGTGCGTGTGTGTGTGCGTGCATGCGCGCACACCCATGAGTCTGTACAGAGGGGGTGGATGCTTTGGGAAGGTTGGAAGGATTTTCCATCTGTACTGAAAAGAGAGATAGAAACTAAGAGCAGACTCTGTGGGTATGATGTTCTCAACCTAAGCTGATGATACAGGGTCTAGTTAGTCTCAGGTTTCTTTCTTTTTTTTTTTTTTTTTTTTTTTTTTCTTTTTTTTAAGCTGATTGATGAGGAATTAGGATGATGAAGAGGATGCCATGGATTTCCATTTCAGTCTGAGACTGCATGACAGGGCTGTACTCGACACTTCCATTCATCATAATATATCCCTTTCATAATATATCCCGGCATCAGCCAGGCCCGAGAGAAATAGACACCTGCAGTGTTGGACAGGAAATTTGAGCAGCGCTGTCAGAGAGGCATCCTTTAAGAGATGATGAAACTCAATTGTGGTCCCAGTCATCCCAGCTGAGCCCGTATCAAATTCAACTCTGGATAGGAGCTGGTTGGGGCAGAAAAATCCCGCTTGACTCTGATGGGAATTGAACCCACGACCTCCCAGCCGGGAGTCGGTGATGCTAACCACTTTGCCACGGCGGCTGGTCTGATCTCAGGTTTCAGTTAAATTGGGTTGACCAGAACTCTTTGACATGGCCTTCCATTGAAACTATGTTGTCAAAGACATCAACTTTATGTTTTTAAGTTTTCGTTTCCAAGGTTTGCCATCATGTCAAGAGATGACCATTCTCTGCTATCTTAATTCTGACATTTGGACAGCACTAAATTTCTGAATATCCATAGAGTAAAAAAGTTCAAGAGATAATAAAATATATAAACAGTTCAGAGTAAGGGGAAGCATTGGTTAGGCATTTCTGGTCATATTTTGTTGAATTGGTTTAAAGTTTATTTGCATTTTATCTGTTGTTTTATTTTACCTGAATTGTATGTGTTGCAAAATTAGGAACACAGAAAATAGTGGTCATGTAAAAATGCCAGACCAAGCTTTTATAACAAGATTTGATTGAACAGTTCAACTGAAGTGGGTATCTAAATATGGAGCTATGAGAGAGAGAGAGAGAGAGAGAGAGAGAGAGTGTGTTTTAAATGTTTAGTTGTTGTTGTTGTTGTATTTTGCAGTGTTTTTTGTTTGCTTAAGTTGGATCATTTGATTGTTTAAAAATGTTTTTATTTCAAGTGCAGTTTGTTTGGCTTCAGTTGAATCATTCGCTTGGTTAAATCGCTCTCTTTTTTTGTTTGTTTGTTTTGGTTTGGGTTTTTTGCATTTATGTGAGTGGTTTTTTTTGTTTGGTTGCCTTTTTTTTTTTTTTTTTTGTTTTGGTTTTGTTTTGGTTGTTCCTTGTTTCTTTGTTTGCTTTGGCTATAACAGCAGGCTCTGTTGTGCTCTGTGGGCTCTCTAACAAATCTGTCCTGGTTTTATGGCCCCTCTGATCTTACCTGCCTCCTCCTCCTCCTCTCCCCCCCCCCCCCCCCCTTCCTCTCTAGCCCACCAGGGATTGTGGGGGGTTGTGATCCTCCGTGGGGGTTGTGATCCTCCCGGGGTATCCCCAGCTTTTCATGTCTGGTGGTGCTGTAACCCCCACCCCCTTCCCACCCCCTTGACATCCTCCCACCCTGTTCCTGTACTGGGTTATACCTCCTCTTCTCCTTTCCCCAAAGTCTGTCATTTTTGCCTTGTTAGGTATCCCGCTCCTTTGCTTTTCATGAATTAACCTGGTGAGGGTGTGTTGAGGGTTTGGAGGACGGTTAGATGCGGAAGTGGTGTGTTGATGGACATGAGTGAAGGGATAGTTGTCTTAGCGCCATGGCAAATAATACACCAGCCTCTGCTTTTTTCTTTCTTTTAACCTGTGTGCCATGTGCGGGTGGCAGGTCACTGTTTGAGGAGCGTGTTTTGTCATGCAGTTGTCAGAGGGGTTAATTAGGGTGTAAGTCAGATGAAGCTGTAAAGAACACATTGGAACAAGACAGCCAGATGGAATGGAGTACTAAAAATGAAGGAAGGAAAGATGGATGTGTGTGTGTGTGTGTGTGTGTGTGTGTGTGTGTGTGTGTGTATGTGTGAGAGAGTATGTATGTGTGTGTGAGAGTGTGTGTGTGTGAGTGTGTGTGTGTGTGTTTGTGTATGTGTGCACAGGTAGGGGCATGCGCACTCATGTGTGTGTGAGACAGATATGTGGATGGGTGGGATGTCAAAGAGAATGTAAATATGTACATGCACTTTCCACCTGTGCATACATGCATGGCTCTGTGTGCAAACTGAACAGAGAGACTGTATTCAGGATGTTTGTTTTTCATTCAGTAACTAATCTTTCCCTCTTGTATGTGACTGACCACCACAATTTGGTTTAATTCACATTAATTTGTTCAAGTTCCCTACATGTTAAATTATTTCCCAGTTTGTTTGATTTTGGTTCTTTTTGTTTTGTTTTTATTTCATTTTCATTATGCAGACACTAAGCTCATTGGCAGCTGAATCGATTTAGGTGTTGGAAATGAAGTAAAAGGGATTTTTAGATGTTATCATCATAGTTGATGTGTGAGATAACATTGACAGTGAGTATGTTTGTGTTGGGTCTTATGATATCCTGACCTATCAGCGTATCGAGTGGTTTTGTGTTGTTTAGTGTGCTGTTAATGTGTCTGAACGGTTCCTTGTCTCTGGGCATTTCAAATTCATTTTTATCTTGCCCTTTCCATTGTAACTGTGTACATATGTTTTTATGGTTCTTTGTCATGGAATCATGTGGATAGGGAATATGTAGTTATGAAAATCTTTACAAATGCATGCAGATTACTGTGAAAAGTTCGGAAGTATGTGTTTTCATTTAAACTGCAATGCTATAGCTCAAATGATCTGTGTGGTGAAATTGGTTTTAACCAGATTTTTATGCTTGTAAAATGCTCAGTGATAAGATTCTGGACTGACTGATTTGATTCAACAGAAGAGAAAAAATTCTTGGAATTTATTTTTCGGTTTAATTATCAATTTTTAACTGCATGATTTCTTTGTGTTATAATTTTCACATACATTCAGTTCCTGCACTGATTTGTTTTATTGTGTTGTTTATACAGTGATTCATTCAGCCATTCATTTGTGTATCTTTTTATGATTAAGCAGTTTTCCTTTATTTGTCAGTTTTATTATTGATTATTTGGGGAGGTTTTTTTTCATATCAGTCTCTTATTCATGTATGTTACTTTTGTTTGCTGTTTGAGGTATTTATTTTTGTTCATTTATCAATTGATTTACAAGGCATGTTTATTGCCTATGAAGAGTAATCCAAATGACTATTGTGTACCTGTGGAGGTAAGCATTTTCCTGATGTAGTTTGAAGGGGTGTTGGGTTGGGTGTAGAGCCAGGAGAGGGGGCTGGTGTGGCGCTGTAGAAAACGAGGTGGCTGAAAGGTCACCTGCTTGGGCGTCCTGACAGTCTGTACGTTTTCTTTTTATCAATGGTGGTGTTACTATTTCTTTTTTTTGTTTGTTTGTTTTTTACCCTTTGCTATTACATTACTTCATTCCTGGTTAGAAAAGACATTGACTTTTACATTCATGACCGTCTTTCTGTTTTGATCTTTGTATCTGTTGTTGCTGCTGTCAGTATGATTGCTAGACTCTTCATTCCCTTCATCTTCGGGTCCTTGTCTTTGGCGTGGGGGGGGGGGGGGGGGGGGGGGGGCGCAGAGAAGGGGATGGGGGTGGAGAGGTGTCATGTGGAGACTCCAGTCCTGTGCTCTGAAGTTTCAAGGCGTAAAGATATCAGAAGAGACACAGAGATCAAAATTGAGGGGCAGCTTCAGACGTTGAGGCTGCAGTTTTTGTAGGTACAAAAATATCTGAAGAGGAACAGACCAAGATAGAATGATACTGTAGGACCTCCATCTTTCCAGTCCAGCTGACTGGCAAGAACGATGTTATATCTTCAACTGTAGAGAACAGCTCTAGGTTTTCATGTTGATATATGATGATAGAAGTAACAACATGCTGATGATAAGTAATGATGACGATATAAAGAGAAAGGATTGGCACTTTTTGTATAAGGAAGGTATTCCTTTGTCCTCCTTCATCTGAGATGTTGATAGGCCGTGTTGAGCTGCATTTGTTTATACATCTGTGAGCAGTAGAAAATACTAGCAGGCAAAGACTTGGCACGAGCCCTGCAGCTCATGTTGTGCATGATGTATGTGTGTGTGAGTGCTTTCCTGCTGGGGGAGGACAGTTACACAACAGAAAGTGCTTGGAGAAGGAAAGAACGAAAGGTGTTAATGTCTGCAAGGTATCCCTGATCGACAGGCACAGGAGGGTGCCATCAGGGAGGGTAGCAAGGACGATGGGAAGGGTATATGGGGTGGAGGATGGCGGGTCAAAGGTTAACGGCAGCTTGATGGCTGTTAGCAGCGCCAGCAGAGTGCGTTGCAGTTCCTTCAACCCCCTGCTTGCACCGACTGCTGCAGGAAGTTGGCATTGTGGGGAACCTGCTCAGGAACCTGCTGTATGTGGTAAAGACGTGGTGGATGTGAAGGGGGTCACTAATGGTGTCTGAGTTGTTCTTCTTCAGTCCTCTGGCTCTTGTTTGTCTTCAGCCTGTTCACCAGTGTGAGAAGCCGGCCAGGGGGGTGGGGGGGGGGAGGAGGTAGTGAGGGGAAGAAAGACGGAAAGGAGTGGGGGGATGGGGAGGAAAGGGTTCTTGGAATAAAGTCAACACTGGTTCTATGTCTTGTTTTAAATCATGGGTGGTGGTATGCTTTGATAATCGGTATGCCAGACGCATTACTTGCTGTTAGAGCAAGGATCGCGTTCTGATTTCTACAGTGAAAATAAAGAGGGTCAAATCAACCCATAGGGTCTCCTACAAAGTAGCTATCCTCAAAGTCTCAATCCTCAGATGAATGATGTGTTTCTGTAAATTGGTTTAATGGATCAGAAACTTTTTGTTGGTGGAAAACGTTATACGGGAGCATTTGTTAGTAAATTTGTCCATCTATTTCTACATATTTACGAAAATATTTTTGTTGATATATTATTTAATCACTCAAATACCTTTGGATCATAATCCCAGACTAGTGAATAGAAACTATTGGAATGATTGCCAGAGTGCAGTGCTTTCCTTCTCTGCAGAGGTTTTAGAACACTGACACTGTGCCCATTAATTAGACCGTTAACAGTGAAAAATACGAACAGTGTGATATTAATGACGCTGACTTGCTTCCATATGCTGCCCTTGTAGCCAGCGCTTCTGCTGCTTCTGCAGTTGCTGATGAAACTGATCATCTTTTCTGATGGAGCTTTTCAGTTGTCGTCTTTTTATTACTGATTCCGATTTGTACTTGCTTCTTCTTCTTCTTCTTCCTTTTTTTTTTTTTTTTTTTTTTTTTTTTTTTTTTAGTTTTCTTTCTACAAATTTCCGTAGCATTTATTTTATTTTGTTCTACTCTTACATCACTTTTTATTTATTTATTTTTTGTTTTTGGCTTAAAGATCTGATCAAACGCAGTTGGCCAGGAATCAAGTATGTATTACTACAATATTTGAAGAAACGCCAACAGTGTAATAAAATTAGCAAGGTGTGATAATACGCACAATGAATTATTTTGTTGTGTGGGAACTTCTTTTTGTATTCAGCCATGCATGAAAAGAAATTTTTAGCGTTGATGTCAAATTAAAATGAAATTTATTCTCTGAATAGAAACTGATATAATTGGTAATAACTTTTTAGCACCAACCTCAAACCCAGTTTTCTCTTTTGGTTTGCTCAGAGTCTGTCTGTCTGTCTGTCTGTCTGTCTGTCTGTCTGTCTGTCTCTGTCTGTCTGTCTGTCTGTCTGTCTGTCTGTCTCTCTCTCTCTCTCTCTCTCTCTCTCTCTTTTTTTTTTTTTTTTTATTATATTTTCTCTCTTCTCTCACCCCCCCCCCCCCCCCCCCCCCACCCCCCCCCCCCCAAAAAAGGGTCATAACTAATCAAAAATATTTCAGTCCCTTGTTCAGACTTTTTGTCTCTCCCCCCTCCTCCCTTCACCCCTCCTTCTGCCCCCATCAGCAGATAAAAATCCACTCAAAAGTATTGATAATACAAAGGATATTATGTGTTTGGTGAAGCTTTTGAAAAATGAACCTTGAAACATGTTTCTGTGTTGCAGTATCATTACCAACAATGTCAATATTTGTATATGTTAATATGAAAAAAAATGATGACATGAATAGCATATAACAACCTCTAGAATTCCCGAAAAACTGAGTGGGTGAGGGGGATAGTGGGGGGACGGGGGAAGGAGACGGTAGAGGTTGGGTAGGGATAGAGAAGGGGGGGGTGTCTGTTGGGATTTTAGATTTAGTGTAAATAAGGAGAACAATATTCCAGCAAAACAAACAAAACTTTTAAATGGAGGGGGCCTGGGAACGTGCGAACCGTACATACAATTAGTGTAATTTCTACACCCATTTTAGAGGAAACGCATTTTACATTTCATATTTTAGTTAATTATGGTAATCAAGAACTAAAAAGAAAAGGGAAAAAAAAAAAACAATGAAAGTAGTTGTAATTGTGCTCACAGTTTTTTTGCAAAAAAAAGGAAAAAAAGAAGAAAAAAAACCAGTTTCTCTTGTTCACATGTAGTGTAAGAAGACTGGCTGCCTCTCGGTATCAGGACATGAGGTCATAAAGAGTGGAACCTGTCACTGAAACTTTCAGAACCCTCATGGGCAAGCAGTTTATTCTTATCATGCTGAACTTCAAATGCTCTCATGGGGAATGCTTCGGCTTCCTGTGTTTGAACTGACAGCAGCAAATGAGTTTTCAAAGTGCTCTGGTGCCAGGGGTGCAGGGGGATGATTCTGGGTACGGCTACCTACAGGACGGCTGAAACAAGTAGTATGGGAATAATGCCTTTGTTGTAGGGGACAGGAAAAATGGGGTGGGGATAGGGGGGGGTGAGTGTGTGTGTGTAGAGAGAGAGAGTGGAGATACAACACCCAAGAAAGAGGGGGGGGGGAGGGGGGAAGTGTTCAAAACACTCGTTTTCAGGAAAATACTCCAGTCTTGAATGAGTGAGAAGCAAGAACTCCTAACAGCCACATTCAGGGTGCACAGGCCAGGAGTTCAGGAGGGGGGGGGGGGGGTGGAGTAGTTTTGGGGAGGGGGTGGGGGTGGGGGAGTGGGAGTGAGGTGTATTTTCGTATGGAGATGTCGCTTGTGTTACTGTGTGATTCCATACCTTTGTTACAGAGACAGAAGTGGAGAAGCTGAAGAAGGCGGTGGACACGCTCATGGTCTCCAATGATGAGAAGGTGGGTGGGCAGAGCTTGGGTGCTTGGTGAAGGGATTGCTGGTGGAGATGTCACAACAGCTAGCTTGATAGCAACTCCTCATGGGTCATGTGTGAGGCAATGTGGCAATACGCAATGATTGATACCCTCATCATAACTTTCTCCCGGGCATTATGAATTTGTGTGTGGATGGGGCGTAAGCAACAACTGCTGTATGCTTTAGGAAGTTGTTCGCTGTACAAGTGAAAATGGCAGCCTTTGTTGGCAGTTATCAATTTATTTGAAACTTTTTTTTTTTTGTTGTTGGACAGCTCATCAGTCTTGAATCTAGAGACCTCAACTCAGTTCAGCCAGTGAATAATTATTATGGCACCATTTCACATAGCTTTTGTGCAGACATGCTGTGCTTTAAACGAAATAAACAGCAGGAGCTGAGACTGACAGGCATGTTACGATGGAACAGAACTATCTTCTGTGTTTATTTCCTGTCTTACACATACATGCGCGCGCGCATGCACGCATGCACGCACGCACGCACGCACGCACGCACGCACGCACACACACACACACACACAGAGCACACATCCACTCAGAGTGAATGGTAGCTAAGCTCATCTGACATAGGTTGTACCAGTTACTGTTGTGGCACATTGTTTCACCAGTCTACAGCTGTTCATGGGTGAATGATGATTCTTTCACCAAGGGTGCAGCTGTAAATGGGTTGATGGCCATGGCCATTGTTTCACCAAGGTGCAGCTGTAGATAGGTTAATGGCCATTGTTTCACCAAGGTGCAGCTGTAAATAGGTCGATGGCCATTGTATCACCAAGGTGCAGCTGTGAATAGGTTAATGGCCATTGTTTCACCAAGGTGCAGCTGTAAATAGGTTGATGGCCATTGTTTCACCAAGGTTCAGCTGTAAATAGGTTGATGGCCATTGTTTCACCAAGGTACAGCTGTAAATAGGTTGATGGCCATTGTTTCACCAAGGTGCAGCTGTAAATGGGTTAATGGCTGTTGTTTTGCCAATCAGCTGTAGATAGGTTAATGGCCATTGTTTCACCAAGGTTCAGCTGTAAATAGGTTGATGGCCATTGTTTCACCAAGGTGCAGCTGTAAATGGGTTAATGGCTGTTGTTTTGCCAATCAGCTGTAGATAGGTAATGGCCATTGTTTCACCAAGGTTCAGCTGTAAATAGGTTGATGGCCACTGTTTCACCAAGGTGCAGCTGTAAATGGGTTAATGGCTGTTGTTTTGCCAATCAGCTATAGATAGGTTAATGGCCATTGTTTCACCAAGGTTCAGCTGTAAATAGGTTGATGGCCATTGTTTCACCAAGGTGCAGCTGTAAATGGGTTAATGGCTGTTGTTTTGCCAATCAGCTGTAGATAGGTTAATGGCCATTGTTTCACCAAGGTTCAGCTTAAATAGGTTGATGGCCACTGTTTCACCAAGGTGCAGCTGTGAATAGGTTAATGGCCATTGTTTCACCAAGGTGCAGCTGTAATTAGGTTGATGGCCATTGTTTCACCAAGGTTCAGCTGTAAATAGGTTGATGGCCATCGTTTCACCAAGGTTCAGCTGTAAATAGGTTAATGGCTGTTGTTTCACCAAGGTGCAGCTGTAAATGGGTTGATGGCCATTGTTTCACCAAGGTGCAGCTGTAAATAGGTTTGTGGCCATTGTTTCACCAAGGCGCAGCTGTAAATAGGTGATGGCCATTGTTTCACCAAGGTTCAGCTGTAAATAGGTTGATAGCCGTTGTTTCACCAAGGTGCAGCTGTAATTAGGTTGATGGCCATTGTTTCACCAGGGTTCAGTTGTAAATAGGTTGATGGCCATTGCTTCACCAAGGTTCAGCTGTAAATAGGTTGATGGCCATTATTTCACCAAGGTGCAGCTGTAAATAGGTTTATGGCCATTGTTTCACCAAGGTTCAATTGAAAATAGGTTGATGGCCATTGTTTCACCAAGTTGCAGCAGTAAATAGGTTTATGGCCATTGTTTCGCCAAGGTTCAGCTGTAAATAGGTTAATATAGCCATTGTTTCACCAAAGTGCAGCTGTAAATAGGTCGATGGCCATTGTATCACCAAGGTGCAGCTGTAAATAGGTTTATGGCCATTGTTTCACCAAGGTTCAGTTGTAAATAGGTTGATGGCCATTGATTCACCAAGGTTCAGCTGTAAATAGGTTGATGGCCATTGTTTCACCAAGGTTCAGCTGTAAATAGGTTGATGGCTATTGTTTCACCAAGATTCAGCTGTAAATAGGTTGATGGCCATTGTTTCACCAAGGTTCAGCTGTAAATAGGTTGATTGCCATTTTTTAACAAGGTTCAGCTGTAAATAGGTTAATAGCCACTGTTTCGCCGAGATTCAGCTGTAAGTAGGTGAAGAGCTATGTTGACATATTGTCTACATCAAAATGACAACTCTCATTCTTTGAAGGTACTTTGCTGAGCGTTCGGCATTTTGATTTTAATTGTTGTGAGACAAACAAAACTAAAATTCTTTTTCAGTTCATCTTATGTCACTGTTTGCTGCTCTTTTCAGTTTTTCTTTTTCATTCTTCTTTTCTTTTCTTCTTTCTTTCTATCTGTGCAACCTTCCTCCAATCCTGTCGTTGTTCCTGTAGCTGTACATCTGGCACAGACTTCAAGAGGATGATATGTGAATGATGATATTGGCAGGACCGGCGGTTGGAAGATTATCGCAGATTACTGAAGCGCTACCGCCGTGTGGAAGACATCCTTGTGCAGGCACAGGGCAGGAAAGGTACTTGTGTGTGTGTGTGTGTGTGTGTGTGTGTGTGTGTGTGTTGTGTGTGTGTGTGTTCTGTGTGTGTGTGTTTCTGTGTGTGTGTGTGTTTGTGTGTGTGTGTGTTTCTGTGTTTCTCTGTGTGTGTGTGTGTGTGTGTGTGTGTGTGTGTGTGTGTGTGTGTGTTTTCACTCTCTTGTTTAACATCTGTTCACCAGAACTAGTAGAGTGATATTAAGACAGCAGGATGAAAGGAGAATGGGAATGGGAATGTATGAGTGATTGTGTGCATGCATGTGTGTGTGTGTGTGTGTGCGCGCGTATGTGTGTGTGTGTGTGCGTATGTGTGTGTGTGTGTGTGGGCGTGCGCACAAGCGCCTACACATGCCTGCTGGTGTGTGTGTGTTATGTAGTGAGAGCCCAGTGTACCTAAAGGTGCTAAAAGCACAGGATTGTTCACCAGAAAGTATGGCACCATTACAAAGTATCTGCATGTGCTGAATCTGGCTTTATGTGTATGGCAGGAGTGCCAGTTGTTTCTTGGTAGATTTCCTCATGTGATGTTCTCATGGATTGACAGTAAAAAGATTTTTTTTTCTGCTTTTTCACAGTCTCTCTTTGTCTCCCTGTCTATGTCTCTCTCTGTCTCTCTCTCTCTCTCTCTCTCTCTCTCTCTCTCTCTCTCTCTCTCTCTCTCTCTCTCACATACTCACACACACACACACACACACACACACACACACACACACAATGATGCACACACACACACACACAATGATGCAACATGAACGCAAAACGACACACAACACACACACACACACACACACACACACACACACACACACACACACCACACACACACACCACACCACCACATACCATACCCACACCACTCACACCCCACACACACACACACACACACACACACACAACACACACACACACACACACACACACACACACAAAAAAAAAGGCCATGTAAAAGGAAATCGAAAGTTTGTGAATGTTTATTCCAGAATAATTAGGTTTTCCAGTATTGGGCAAAACATCAGAACTACATCTTTGGAACATCCAGTGAAACTCCTTAGTGCAACAGTGCAGAAAGTCAAGTCAGATTGTTGGGAAGATGTGTGTAAAAACAAATGAGTAATCTGCCCCTCTTACCCTGTCACTGTCATTATATGTGTGTGTGGTTTTCAGTAGTCATTGTATTCAAGTCCTGAAGATTGCTTCGTGTGCATGCTAGTGCTAAAATTCTTCTTGATTAAGATCAAAAAGCATGTTTGGGGGGAGGGGGGAGGAGAAAAGATCATATCAAAAGACTTTGAGAAGAAAAGATGTGACAGCAGGAGGATGATGATGATGATGTGTGTTTCGCCACCCCCCAGCGTGGAGGAGTTGTTGCAGAACATAGAGGACGACACCAGTTCCACAAGTTTTCGACCACATCACCTCTCTTCGGGATACAGTGGGGCTCTGTCCCCTTTCCCCTTGATTGCTTGCCAGCCTGAAACAGGCTCCCCCCTCTCTCTCTTATTGTGATAAGGTGAAGGGCTTTATTTGTGTTTGTTGGGCTTTGATTCAGAACAGTAAGAAAAGGTTTAACAACATGTTGTCGTTTGCTGTCGGGTTCTGAGTTTGATTCAAACAGGCTCCCATGTTGTCTCTGCTGTCGGGTTTATGGTTTGATTCAGAACAGTAAGAAAAGGTTTAACAACATGTTGTCGTTTGCTGTCGGGTTCTGAGATTCAGAACAGTAAGGGCTTTAACAACATTTGTCGTTTGCTGTCGGGTTCTGATGGTTTGATTCAGAACAGTAAGAAAAGGTTTAACAACACTGTACAAAAGTTTTAGGGAAATGTATGTTGGAGAGAAGGGGTAGGAGGGGGGAATAAGTAGCAGTATCTTCTCCCCTTTCCCCTTTTAAATGTGTGTTTGTCTGTATGAATGTGTGTGTGTCTGTTGGTGTAGATATATCTATACAATCACTTGGCATTTCAGTGTACAAAAAGATGCTGTGAAATGGTATTGTTCTTAATTACGGACGTGCTTTGGCGTAAGTTCTGTATTTAATTGATGAGTGTTTTAGGAGACATGGATTATACAGCTCTGTGTGTGTGTGTGTGTGTGTGTGTGTGTGTGTGTGTGTGTGTGTGTGTGAGAGAGAGAGAGAGAGAGAGAGAGAGAGGTGACTTGCTGAAGGCTGAGAAAAGTGTCGTTGGTGTCACTCTGTTTATGGACATTTATGTGTGTGACCATATGACCCATGTCTGTGGTCTGCTTTTTTCAGTGTGAAGAGTTCAACAGGCACGGCCTTGCCCCTCCCAGTGCTACCAGTACCCCAGGTAAAAGAGAGAGGGGGGGGGGGGGATAGGGGATGGGGGGTTTGGGGGGGGGGGGAGGGGTGGAGGAGGGTGCTTGTGTGCAAACAAATGTACAGGACATGCATACATGGGTATCCTTGTGTACACATGCTTACTTGCATAAAGGAACATACACAAGCATGCATACATGTGTACATGTATGCAAAAATATGATTCATATGTGCACACACATGCATGCATGCACACACATGCATGTGAAAGACACATCCATTCACACGCATGAATGCACTGACGCATGCATACATAGAGACACACACACACACACACAAAAACAAACATTCTATGAGCAAAATCTTGTAAGGTAGTAATGGAATGCAAGGCAGAACTTTGCCAGTTGTTTAGTATGATTGCATGAAAGGTTTGCCTGCTCCATATTGTCAGTGCTACCGCCATAGCCAGCCTCCACTGAAAGTTGAGAGTGCTATGAGCTCAAACAGGCACCAAACAGTTCAGGGGTGTCTCTGAGAATGTGGCTGATATTTCCTGATCAGTTCTGCAGTGTCTTTATCTCTCTGGTCTGGTTGACGACAGGATGTGTCATGAAAAGACGTGTAGAGTACAGCCTTGTCATGCAGTTTGGGACCAGAAGGGAACGCTGTAACATCATCTTCATCCTCATCCTCATTCTCATCAATCAGCATGGAAGCAGTCTCAGTTTCTAAGGTTTTTGATGCCATGCTGTCATGGTGACCTCCGTTTAGGTTTTCTCTCTGTGTCAAAGACTGTGGTGGGCTGACATGAAAGTAGTAGGTATTAGGGAATAAGTTCCTGTGGACCATCATGGAGTGGGATGTGGTACACCTTGCTGAGGGGATGGATTGATCACTCCCACTTGACAGTTCCTGTCATCAGCAGTGGGCTTGTAGATGCTGCCCTGAGCATGCTGGATCAGAACAAGCGCAGCTTAACACCCCACACACATGATTTGACGATTTGACAGCCATGCAGTGTTTCCTCTGGTGGGTTACCTCATGTTAACCCAATGTCAATCGCTGTCCAGAGGGACTGCCACACTGGAGCTGCGACAGGACAAACCTGGCTGTGGGTGTATTTGGGGGAGCTGGAATGAGCTGTAGGGGAATAATGCCACTGAGTGGACGTGGAAGATGAGACTGATATTTAAGAAAAGAGTCTGATGCCATACCAGAGTCAGCAAGCCCCACAGTGGAAGTTAACCATTCTGTCAGGTGCTGAATGCATGTATGGAAGGGAGAGAAGCGCCCTGAAGCTGAAACAGAGAAAGGAGAGGGTTTGATGATAGGTACAGAAGGGGAGAGTCCAAAGAGGGTGGGCTGATTGCAAAGAACGGTAGGGCGCAAAGCGTTGTCTGGGTTTGTTCCAGTGCACTATGCAGACAGCAACCGCATCAATGGGAACCATGGGGGAGCTGCTGCCCACAGTCTTCCAGCCAGCGCCCGCCAGGCCCTGGGCATGACCCGCTCCAACAGCTGTGAGAACATCGCCGTGCCACAGGTGAGTGTCCCTCAGTCTTTCTCTCATCTCCACAGGTGAGTGTCCCTCAGTCTTTCTCTCTCACCTCCACAGGTGAGTGTCCTCAGTCTTTCTCTCATCTCCACAGGTGAGTGTCCCTCAGTCTTTTTCTCATCTCCACAGGTGAGTGTCCCTCAGTCTTTCTCTCATCTCCACAGGTGAGTGTCCCTCAGTCTTTCTCTCTCCTCCGCGCAGTGAGTGTCCCTCATCTTTCTCTCATCTCCACAGGTGAGTGTCCCTCAGTCTTTCTCTCACCTCCACAGGTGAGTGTCCCTCAGTCTTTCTCTCATCTCCACAGGTGAGTGTCCTTCAGTCTTTCTCTCACCTCCACAGGTGAGTGTCCCTCAGTCTTTCTCTCATCTCCACAGGTGAGTGTCCCTCAGTCTTTCTCTCACCTCCGCAGGTGAGTGTCCCTCAGTCTTTCTCTCATCTCCACAGGTGAGTGTCCCTCAGTCTTTCTCTCACCTCCACAGGTGAGTGTCCCTCAGTCTTTCTCTCACCTCCGCAGGTGAGTGTCCCTCAGTCTTTCTCTCATCTCCACAGGTGAATGCTGGTATGACTTGTTTGTACCTTCACTGGGTCAGCTGCAATATTGCTGGAGGAGCGTGACGTTACCATCTCATCTCAGCAGATAAGAAATATTGCTTTATGCTGAAAAAACTATGATAACAGTAAGTAAATGGAGTGGGTAAACCCTGCAGGACACTAGATCATGCAAACCCAGAAAAAGCAAGGAAAGAAAGATTTTTTTTTAAACAGAAGTATAGTCGTTTGCAGTTGTTACAGCAAAAAAAAAAAAAAAAAAAATCCAGATTTCTGTAAGTACTAGTAACTCAGATATCCAGAAAATAGAGCAACCCAGATAAACATATGAGTTGTCTGACTTGTTTGTTTGTTTTCAAAAAATGACAGTAGAAAAGAAAATCAGGCAGGTGAGTGTGTTTTATCATTCATTTTTGTAGTGAAGTTGGAAGAGTGATAAAAAAAAAAGTTGGAAAATGTAAGAAAAAGATACAAGGCCCCCCCACCCACCTACCACCCAACTATCCCCACTCAAGTAAAAAAAGAAAGGGGGGGGGGGGAAAGATTTGGGAAAAACATGGAAAATGGAAAGCATAAAAGGGGGAAAAAATAGGAAAAGAGCATCCCTGTCTCATCTCCACAAGCCATAACATCGCTGTCTCATCTCCACAAGCCATAACATCAATTATCTCATCCCCACAAGCCATAACATCGCTATCTCATCTCCACAAGCCATAACATCGCTGTCTCATCTGCACAAGCCATAACATCGCTATCTCATCTGCACAAGCCATAACATCGCTATCTCATCTGCACAAGCCATAACATCGCTATCTCATCTCCACAAGCCATAACATCGCTATCTCATCCCCACAAGCCATAACATCGCTATCTCATCTGCACAAGCCATAACATCGCTATCTCATCCTCACAAGCCATAACATCGCTATCTCATCTCCACAAGCCATAACATCGCTATCTCATCCCCACAAGCCATAACATCACTATCTCACCCCCACAAGCCATAACATCACTATCTCATCCCCACAAGCCATAACATCGCTATCTCATCTCCACAAGCCATCATCGCTATCTCATCCCCACAAGCCATAACATCGCTATCTCATCTCCACAAGCCATAACATCGCTATCTCATCTCCACAAGCCATAACATCGCTATCTCATCCCACAAGCCATAACATCGCTATCTCATCCCCCCAAGCCAGCCAACATCGCTATCTCATCCCCACAAGCCATAACATCACTATCTCATCCCCACAAGCCAAAAACCACTTCTCACCACCTCAGTGAGCCATAGGATTTCTTTCACTTTCACTTTCCATTGCTGCTTTCTGTGAATTGCTGGGTCTTATTCTTTGGACGGGGCTTATTCGCATGGGCAGGTGTACAATTGCTCGCCTCCTGGGAATCAAAATAACTGAAAGTAAATCTTAACTCTTTCCACATTGGATATTTTTATGCTGATTTTACCTGAACTTGCTTATGACAGTGTACTGATCATAGATAATGATGATTATGCATGAAAAAATGTCACACTTCAAATTGAAATCTTGGGGAAGTTTTAATTTTGTAAAACAAACGTTCAGAGTCTGACCACAGGAAATGGTTTTTGATTGCTGAAACTGTCACAGTGGAATAGTATTTGGACATGACCTAAAACTGCAGACATCCAATAACCAAGCAGGGAATTGGCCAGAATGAAATGAGGCAGGCACTGATGAGAAGTACTACCAACTAAGGCTGGCAGGCTTTGCTCCCCACACAGGGACAGCAAAGACTTGAAACTTGCGCAGCTGCTGCTGCTGCTGGCACCAGTCTGTCTAGCAGAACTGCAGACACAAAGCTTAGGGAACAAACAAGGAAACTGTGGATGGAGCAGAAATTTCCCGTCTTCCTTGGTGTTGACTATCACAATAACAGCCAGAGTGGATTGATTCTGAGCTGTGTTGTGTGTTCACTTGAGTATGAAATGGGGCATCTCTGGCTGTGGAGAGCATATGTCTGATGAGCTGTTGGGCTGATCTGTTTGTTTTGGTATTTATTGAGTAAAAAAAGGAAAACAAGCGAAATAACAATAGGATCCAAAAATGACCATAATATATTGAACAAGTAAGTGTTGGGGGGGGGAAAACATGTGTCTGTGTCAATGTTCCTTTATGTGTACTGTTATCAGTGTTTTGTTCGTTTGGTTTGGTTTTTTTTTTTTTTTTTTTTTTTGCTACAGATGTTGATTTGTTGTGCGTTGCATTGTTTTTGATAGTTTTCTTTGCTGCAAAAGAATTTGTGTGTGTGTGTGTGTGTGCTGCACTGTTTTTGAATAGTTGCTTTCTTACAGCAAATTTTGTTTTTGGTCATAATGTTGTGAAAAGTCTCCTTTGCTGCAGTAGTTCGTTTTCCACACTGACAAGATGTGGCCCCTTTTTTGCCGTCCTTTTTCTTCACATGTGCCCCGTCGTGCTAGGTAAGCAAAGTGCTGCTGTTACTAAGGGTAGGTCAACTGTGAGCCTTGGACCTGAACAGGTTAATGATGGGGGTTACACCGGAACAGGTTAATTACGGGTCTTGCGGGAGGTGACATGTTTATAGTTGTAGCAGTCAAGCCGGCTCTGTGTAGCAATTTCTCAGAGCAGGGTGATCATTTTCATATCATTGGCAGCTTGTAAGTGCGGTGCATGTTGTAAGAACCCAAGCTGCTGTGGTACAGTGGTTACTGTCAGGGCCAGGCCTCTTGGTTGGGGCAGGTTCAAACCTGACAGAGTCTTCACTGTTGGGGATGTTTTGGTGTAGGCCAAGTTCTTGCCTAAAGTGTTTTGTAGGCGTAGATGGGAAGACTGTGATCACACAGCCAAATTTCACCCACTTTAGGCATTGGTTTGTAGGCTTGTCGCATGCATAATCTGACCAGTGCTGCAGTTGTCACTATCACTTCAGCCTGGCTGATGCCAGGATACAGTATGAATGGAGCATCTAGTCTTAAAATCTGGAATGAAACTCCATCACATCATCATTGCAGTTATTGTGGAAAGCATTGATTATCATGAAAAAAGGAATGTTGTGTCTGATTCTGTTGTCCTTGATGCCCTGATGTCAGGGTGATCCTGTTTCCAGTATCCTCCCACATACATGCTTGTGGTGAATTTGTGTCAAAAGACTTCAGCATCTATATGTCCTTGCATACTGTCGTTGGTTGCTTGTGGTGAATTTGTGTCAGAAGACTTCAGCATCTGTATGTCCTTGCATACTGTCGTTGGTGGGAGTTAAGTCATGATTTCCATCCCAGAATAGAATACTCACTAATTCTGGCTTGGTGATCCAGCAAAAGAGGCTTAACAGTATCATCCCAATTGATTGTGTCCCTCTCTGTGCTCAGAGAGGTCTTTCGTAATTTTTTTACGTTTGGGACAGCTACAAAACTCAGTGGCTAAATGTTCACATTTTATGTATGATATTTCTTTAGGCTCATCTTTGTGCTGCTCAAAGAAGTTAAACAAATCTAAGTTGTGAATTATTCAGGTCAGCTTGTCATCTATTGTAGTAAAGCTTGTGTGGCAAAACAGTGAGGTACCTGTTGTGAACATAGCTAACAAGTTAACACAGTAGTGACCTGCATATGTATTAGTTCAGAACAGGCATAGTGAACATAACTGAAGTGAATCAATAGCCCTGCAGTGTATTCTGTGGTGAGTGGCTTCATGGTGGCCTGATATTAAAAGAACCAGAACATGATGACGCAGTAGAATGTCTTTTTTTTTAACACAGCCTTTTTATACTTGTTCCAGGGCCCGCAAGATGGCAAGAAGAAGGGGAGCAACCACGCGAGCGGAGGGAGTTTTGGTACGTTGCCCAAACTGGGCATGGGTAACTCCTCCTGTTCATCTCGCAGTAGGGACGAGACGTCCTTCGAGCGAGATCTCTCCTCATCCTCTTCCTCCTCAGCGGCTAGGCGCAGTCGTGGATTCCCCATGCTGGGTAAAACCTTGTTGCGCATAAGGTCGGGCAAGCGCAGCTCTTCGGGCGCCCAACTTAGGTGAAGCCACGCCTCCTCATTTGCATGCGGTGGCCCGTTTTCCACAAGGCCACTTGTTTGCATGCTGCAGTCATACTTGCAGCCCTCCTTCCTTCCTTGTCTTCCTTACGTCCTTCCTTCCTTCCTGTCCCCCACTTCCCCTTTACACCTTGTCTGGCAACTAATGACTAGTCCGTATCTGCCCAGTACACGCTGCTTTGTGTTCCCTCTCCCTCCTGTCTGTCTCTCTCTCTTTGTGGCATGCCCAGGCTAAGTCACAGGTTAGAGGACTGGTGGCTCAGTGAGCAGTGACTGGCTGACCTGGCCTGTCACGCTGTGGCTCTGCTGTTTGGTGATCCTGTCCTGTTGGTGTCTTCTAACATCCACCGTCCATCACTTTGTGTGTTGTTTCGTGTCAACCGTCTGCCGATGTAAGATCTCCTGGCACGCTAGACACAGTCACCCACCCTCTGCAGTTGAGCAGGGGACCTAGTTGTACACAGATTGTGTGACTTTGAGATGCTTAGGATTAGTCTGTTGGTAAGTCGGCCGATCCAGCAAATGTCCCTGTATAGAGTGAAGTAGATGTTGCACAGCGTTGTTGGTTGAGTGGTGTGTGTGTTTCCTGGTGTTGTGATCGTTTCCTTCACTCTGCCTCAGGTAGATGTTGAGATATGGTGCAGCCGCTGGTCTTTCAGGTGAAGTGGGCTTTGCCTTCTGCCTAGACAAGAGCAGGATGTAATCATGTGTGCCCCGTGTTAGTGGCAAGGATACAAAGAGGTGAACATTTTTTTCCGGTGAAGTGCAGAGGTATCCATTTCAAGTAATAAAAGGCCAAATATTATCATCACTAAGAAAATTTAGCTAAATTCATAAGCAGTTTTGTTTTTTCTCCATATTTAATAAGCTAAATTCATTCGCACTATTTTCTCCCTGTTTGATGATGACGAGATTGTGAAAAGCTAAAACCATGTGAATTTTTCTGGTAAACTTTATACAGAAAGATCTGGTGTATCCTATGTTAAGCATTCCAGTTCCACAGCCATGTAAAATTCATTCCCTTTGACTTTTATGTTACAATCTGTTCCAAGTCACCCTGTTATCTTCGGAATGTTGCGTTTCCTGCCCACCTCAGTTTGCTGTCTGTAATATCTGCATCAAAATTTGAGGAGAAAATACACATGAAAATTGCACTTGAAGCAATGTAACACTGCACAAGACAGCATGACACAAGGATGGTACAACATGTGTACAGTGTGGAGTTCACTGCAGACACGTCAAGGAGTCGGACATTTGGAGGAGTGAGAACTGGCACACCCTGAGGACAGACTGCTGAGCCAGCAGTCATCTGGGGGGGGGGGGGGGCAGGAAGGAAAGTGTTTGCATGGCATCTGCTGTTCTGAGTGAGGGAAGATTGTTTGCCCAGCGTGATGCTAGGGTCAGGTCTGTTCTTCTGTGTGCAGTTAGAAAGGGTGTTTGACAAAGCTATCAGAAAGAAAGCGGTGAACAGTGTGGGAGTGAAACACAGGGGGGGAGGATGGTTTCCTTGGATTGCCTGAATGCAGTGAAGTTCTTAGCAGGCCCACCAGGCCCATAGGGCACGGCAGTGATGAACAGTGCACCAGTGGTCTGCCCCTCTGACTGTTGGGGACGAGTGCCTGCTTATACAGCAGTCCTCTTCACGGTCCACTCAGCAGTGTGGTCTGCCTGCCTCTCTTTCTGTGTTTGACTAGTTTCCTCTTCCCATGCATTGTTTTTGTTGAGGATGGTGTTGGAGTGTCCAGGTGTTTTTTTGTCTCATGTCCAGACCACCTCAGCTTTCCTTTTACACTCGCCGCAGTCTTCTACTGCAGGTCTTGATGGTGGCTCAACTTTGTCATGTAAGACATGTTCAGTTTGGGAGGTGCTGAAACATCTGTGCTGCATCTCATTGCCATTGAGTTTTCCTTGACTGTTCAGCTGTCAGCTTGGCTTTTTTTTTTTTGTGGCAAATGTCCTGAATAGTTCCTTCGTCTTGCTTTCAAAAAAAAGAAAGAGATTTTTCATGATTCATAATGGATACACTCTTTGTTTTGGCAGTGATATGGCCATTGCTGAAGTCAATGTGGTGAAGGGATTTGGTTGACATTATTTTCTTGTTTGTTTTGATATTTTGTTTTTTATATTCAGTGTTGCTGATGTTTTGACCAAAGGGATTTACATGTCTCTGAAGTGACACACAAAGCCAGCGCTCTTCATAAACTTTTTTTTTAAGGGTATGGAATAGGGGAAGGAGGCTGGGGGGAGGGAAGATGGCAATTGAATATCTCCATAGGACCGGGCGTTCCAACCAGCAGAGGTGAAAATGATAGCAGGTTGCTGAGGGGCCTGTTGATTGTGATGACATCATGTCACTGTGAGGACTGCCCTGGATGCATGCAGATGGTGTGATGGGGAGAGATGAGAGGGAGGGGTCAGCTGGTATGTTGCTGACTGGAGATGCCCTTGATGAGAAGAGTTGAGTTTGCCTAATCAGTGGTACCTTCATCATTCCTGTCCTCCTTCTTCTTGTGATGAATATCCTTTCTTCTGATTCATGTCTTAAAACATTTCATAGCTCAACTTGTGTGAAAGATGGGTGTGGTTGGGGAGGCAAGATCTGTGAGGAGTGCTGCTGATAGTTACATCCGTTGACACCCCCCCCCCCCCCCCCCCCCACCTTCAACTCTGCCTCTCCCCTCCCCCCCCCCCCCCATTTCTCGCATCCCCTTCTTCCCCTTCACAGCTGGATTATGTGTCCCCTCTCCTTCTCTCCCTTCCACCCCCAAGGTGTGATCATGCCGGCCACAAAGGTGTGAGTGACGCTTGGTGAAGGTGGGAATGAGAGAGCTGGACGGCGTTCATGGGGACTCCTGGAGAGCTGCTGAGGCCTGAGGGAGGAAGATGGGATCTCCGCGTGTGTGATAAACCACAGCCAGTCGTTGAACATTCTTTTTTTTTTTTTTTTAATCACTTCCTAACCCCCAACTGTCAACAAACAAACAAGAAAAGAAAAACAAAACAAACAAAAAACCAGCAACAACAGAATTTTGGATGAAAGGGGAAAAGTTACATACTGTTATTCCATCTGTTGGATTAAGCCATCCCCTTACATGTCTCCCATCATGAAGTGAGATGCTGTAGAGTCCTGTTTTCAAATGGATGTGTAGTAGTCTTAGTCTCCTGCTGTTCACATCCATTCTAGGTTTGTGTGTCTGTCTTCAGTTCTTTGGATACACCCCAGCTCCTTGCCCTCTCTCTTTTCGCAGTTAATTTTTTTTTTTTAATGTGTTCTTAACTGCTTTTCACATGGATGTAAATTTTTTGTTTAATTTTCTTTTTCTTTAACAGAGTATTCTTTATGGTAGTGTCCGTCCATCTTTGATCAAGTTCTGTTAACAGTCTAGACTCCACAGAACCACCATTGTATTAAAGAAGGGAAGGGCATTTTAATCAAGTTGTACTGTTCACAGTAAGCTCAAGGTGTCTGTAATGTGGGCACCCTCCAACCAAAGCATCCAGGTGTTGTCAGGTCAGGAGACAGACCTGCTGTGGTCGGCGTGTCATCCTGTTGGCCATTCAGGAGACAGACCTGCTGTGGTCGGCGTGTCATCCTGTCGGCCATTCAGGAGACAGACCTGCTGTGGTCGGCGTGTCATCCTGTCGGCCATTCAAGAGACAGACCTGCTGTGGTCGGCGTGTCATCCTGTCGGCCATTCAGGAGACAGACCTGCTGTGGTCGGTGTGTCATCCTGTCGGCCATTCAGGAGACAGACCTGCTGTGGTCGGCGTGTCATCCTGTCGGCCATTCAGAGGGTCGTACTGTGCACTGGATGTTTATACATAGAAAGACAGTTGTTCCATTTGTTGTCCCTCCAGTCAGAACATGAAACCCAGCTGGGCACCCTGTCGGTGAGGCGTGGCAAATGCACCTCTGTCAGCTCTCTGTGGACCATGTTTAGTAGGATGGCAACAGCAGCAGGCCAGTTGTAGTTCACTGATGTGAAGGTAAACTGGATGATGATCCCAGTCCGCCCAGGTGTTTTGTTTAGGAAGCGTCAGTAAAGAAGGCTGCTGTCATGAATACTGCTGTGTGAGTGTGTGGCTGGTTTGGTTGGTACATCACCTCGTTGGGCTTTCAGAGGTTGGGACTTCCATCCCAGGGTGTGCAGTATGAAGACTGTCATTCTTTGTGCCCATTGACCTCATCCAGAAGGTGTCAGTGTGTTGGTTACATGTGTCGTGCCCTTTTCTCTCTCCAGTCCCACACTCTCTTAGGATGGTTATGCACATCAACCATGTCACTTTGAGGTGGAAGTTGACTAAGTGTGATTGTATTAAAACATGGGTATGTTGCTGGTTGGTTGATGGCGTCAAGCACTGGATACATGTCAGCCATTGCAGTCAGAAGACCTGGAAGACATAAGCATAATCATCAGCAACAGCATGGATCTTGATCTTTCTTGCTACTATATTTTGAGAGAAAGTTTTGAGAGAAGCAGTCTATTCAGAGCAGTGGTAGATGGCATGTCTGATATGTTTGCTGAAGTGTAAGTGACACACAGTAACAGATAGATGTAATTCTGCAGCAGCATATAGTGCATGTCAAAGAGAATAACGCTTCCAGTAGTATAGCTGTTAACAAGCTTTATTTGTTACTGTCTCTGCACACAGACAAAAAGCAACGCTGGCATGATGGAGTCATCACCCCTTTATGTTGTACACCAACTGAGCAGCACCTATTAATAGCACAGCTGATGTGATGAAGTGATGTTGCTGTCGTGTCTTATGTGCACGGTTGATTGGATGGCTAGATGGGTCAGACATCGATCAGGGGTTCAAATTGGGGAATAGAAAACTCTCTTCAGCTTTGTTCAAGAAACAAAATCCCAGAGTTGATTAGTGACAGAGTGGGAAAGAACTCAGCAGTCAGTGCTTTCACTGTAAGCAGGTGCTGTAGTGTTGATTTCCTGGATATAGGTTAGACTTGGAACACATGCCTCAGTGTCTGTATGTTTTTATCACCTGACTAAAGAACAAAGCTTGGCCCCTTAGTCCTTAGATGACATCACACCATAGATTATCAGGCTCTCAGTCCAATAACTATGGTGATTGCTTCATCTGGAGCAGTCGCAAACTGAAATTTTCCTATGTGAACTTGTTTCATATGTAGACTTTTATGTGCTGGGTCATTTTTGGCTTCCTGATGCATAGTGAGTGAGTGAACTGTGTGTGACCTTGTTTTACAAGCCATTCATTACTAGCATAAAGGATCATTGAGATGTGTATTAGGCCTATTGGCCTAGCATGATATTCATTCAGAGGGGGGGCATCAGGCAGTCATGGGACACCAGGTATGTTGATGTGGAAACCCAGGAGGCCATGCAGGAGTTCCAGCTGATGGGGCTTCGGTTCCAAGGGAAGACTGGTTGGCTGATACCAGCCTCTCAGGCCTGCTGCTGTCTGTAAGCTTCACTCTTGTTACATGGATCTGGAAGACAGGAGGAGGATGGAGAGGCTTTTTCTTTTGAGTTTTTTTTTTTTTTTTAATCCTCTGAGAAAGAGCAGGAGAGGGAAGAGGAAAGGGAAGGGTCTTTCCCATATATGGTTTGATCTGTGAGAAGTGATCCTTGAGGAAGGTGGTGGTTTTTTTTTTTCTCTTTAGTTATTTTGATCCTCTTAGAAAGAGCACTCCTGATGATGGAAAGGAGGATGTGGTTCTATTCTCTGTTGTTTGGTAACCCATGACTCCTGATAAGGGAAGATGGTTCTCTGTTCTCCGTTGTTCCTTGGTAACCCATGACTCCTGATAAGGGAAGATGGTTCTGTTCTCTCCGTTGTTCCTTGGTAACCCATGACTCCTGATGAGGGAAGATGGTTCTGTTCTCCGTTGTTCCTTGGTAAACCATGGCTCCTGATGAGAGAAGATGGTTCTGTTCTCTGTTGTTTCTTGGTAAACCATGGCTCCTGATGAGGGAAAGGGAGAATTTTCCTGCTTTGTTTGTTGAAAAAAATGATTCTGTTAGGAAAGGGAGATTTCTTGTTTTATATCTGAGAAAGATGGCATGTTTAACTTCTTCACAACATCTATGAGAATTGTTGTGGCGCAGGACTTACCACTTGGCGATGCAGGGCGAAAATACTTGCGGCAAGCGATCTGTCACTCGGACACATTGTGAGAATGATAGCGACGGTCTTCTTAAAATGAATATGACTGAATTTCCCAGAGAATTTTTAACAAGTGCTGTCAGCATACGGATACAGTCCTTCCTATGTCATATCATACCAGTTAGCAAGCTACTAACAGTCGATTTCATTGGTTAATTCGAAGAGAAAGCAACCAACCCATTGGCGTCTTCAAGCACTGAATCAGTGCTCCCTGTTCGAAGTATGTCATTTTCAACTGGATTATTAAACAACACAAATAATTATTTTGACTTTTAAAACATTTATCATCAAGAAGATGAAAGACAGTTTTATTTCTCTGTACAAAACAAAGTCACTGTCGGATTTAGGCTTTTAAGGAAATAAAAAATGGTCAAAATCATGTGTCCTGAGGTAATGTTAGGGCTGTGAGTGCAGAGTTAACTGGGCACATAGAGCAGAACGAGGCTCTGTGTTGATAGTGTCAAGGAAAAGGAGCTGCTGTTTTTTTTTCTCTTTTATTTATCTTTTGAGAAAATTAGTCCTAAGGGAAGGGGAGTTTTCTTGCTGCATGCTGTGAGAAGGGTGCCTTTTGAGGGAAAGGGAGTGGTTGTTTCCTGCTTTTGTTTCTTCGTCTGAGAGACTGTTCCTTGGGGAGAGGAAGCTTTCTTTGGTAATCCTGTGGTAATCCTGTGAGAAGGATGGCATACTGCAGGAGAAGAAAATGGCATTTTGTTTTCCTTGATGCAGAGAGAAAGGTTGGTGTTGTGGACTGTTGATGCCATTCTTTCTGAGGGAACGATGAGAATGGACCAGGCTTGTCATTTCTGTGGCGCTGTCGTGCGTCATTCGGCTGGCTGTCACATTCAGATCCCTGCAGACTGTAGTGGCTGTGGATTCTGGACAGACGAGAAGTGGATCATGGAAGATGTGGATGTTGATAAACGGCACATTGCCTCATTATGTCTTTGTATCTTTCCGTCTTATAACTCTGTTCCAAATTTGTCCCCTTTTCTCTCTTCAAGTCATGTGATCTCCTTGTTTTACGTGGGACCTCTGTTCTATTTTTTTACATCTGATTTACCCTTCAGCTTCAATCTCATCATGGTGTTGGGACTTCCGATGACAAATTGCTCATAATGCGTGTATTTATACTTTTCTTACCAGACATGTACCAAGCGTATATCATATTTCAAGTATGGTACCTATATATACATGTATATGCCTAAAACATACAAGTCATGTGTCTAGCCAGGGAAGTAGATTGTACTTGATGAAAGTCATCTGACTGCTGTGAATACCACAGTATCAATATGCTAAGAAGAGGTTCCATATAGGATCGATTGGGACCTCTTGACAGCCATCTTGGCCATGTATCAGGTCACATCATGCCTTGGATTTGGTGAAATTAATATGTCAGTATCTCTTGTATCCAAGAATGGCGTTCCTACTAATGTGGATAACCTGTGTCATGTGAGAAGTTTATTTGACTCTACCAGCCGGTTATATGCATGCAGTTGTGTGCATGTAGACAGGATTTAGCATCTTTCTCGTGGAGCTAAAATCACGTTCAGATCCAGCTGATGTGGAACAACAGTCTTTGTACAAATGAATATGATGTAACTATTGCATCCATTGTTCATTGAGTTAAAAAGAACATGAATTGAATGCTTTACTAGCAGACCTAATTTGTCTGGATGATCAGTTTTCTTTTTTTGTTCTACCATCCGTACAGTACGCTAACTTGTTTAAGTGCATGCACTCACATGTTAAGTGTCCGTAGATATGTACAGGCATGAGTGTAAAACAGTTGTTGGCATGCATGCATAGACACTTATGAATGCACACATGCATGGACATTTGCCAGTGCAAACACATGCATATATGTGTGGGATCATACAGAACACATTTAGAATTCTGTTGATTGTGAACAGAATCTTGATCCATCATTTTGACCGGTTTACATCTAGTGTAAAGAAAATACACATTGGTTTTTCAAAAAAAATGTAATACATCAAAATGGCGGGTGTTCAGTATGGTTGAAATTCTTACATGTGCAAATTGGATGTTTCTGTTGTGGTCATTTTTGTTTTAAATGTGTACGTTTTGTTGTTGTGTGAGTGGGTTTTTTTTTGTTTCAGCAACATTAGCTTCTCTGGCGTTGAAATGATTCTACTTCACGAATAAACATTAAAGTTGTCATAGCTTTTTGCATGTGTGTTAGTCGAAGAGAGCATACGTGGCTAGTATGTTGCGCTCTTGCAGGTACGGGGGGGAAAATTGTGGAGACTACAGGTAAAATGATGCCATAGAAATTTGTATGAGAACACATTCATTCGCCTGTTCTATGATGGACGTAACATTACATGTGTGTGTGTGTGTGCGCGCGCGTACATGTGTGTGCGTACATATGTGTGAGTGTGTGTGTGTGAGTGCATGTACATGGATGTGTGTGAGTACATGTGTGTGTGTGAGTACATGTGTGTATGTGTGTGTGCGCATGTGTGTGTGTGTGTGTGTGTGTGCTGCACATGTGCGTGTCTTGGTTGCAGCTCACACAGAAGTGGTGACAGACGATGAAGACGGTCTTCAACACAGAGGGCTGGCCGGCAATGTCCACCAAGAACACAAAAAGCGCCGTGGCTTGAGGCGACTGTTTGGAAAGTGAGCCTCCCCTTTTGTTCTCACAGTGTGAAGTCTCATTCCCATGAGCTGTTTGGAAAGTGAGCCTGTACTGTTGTTCTCACAGTGTGAAGTCTCATTCCCATGAGCTGTTTGGAAAGTGAGCCTCTCCTGTTCTTACAGTGTGAAGTCTCATTCCCATGAGCTGCTTGGAAAGTGAGCCTCTCCTGTTCTTACAGTGTGAAGTCTCGTTCCCATGAGCTGTTTGGAAAGTGAGCCTCTCCTGTTCTTACAGTGTGAAGTCTCGTTCCCATGAACTGAACTGTTTGGAAAGTGAGCCTATCCTGTTGTTCTCACAGTGTGAAGTCTCGTTCCCATGAGCTGTTTGGAAAGTGAGCCTATCCTGTTGTTCTCACAGTGTGAAGTCTCGTTCCCATGAGCTGTTTGGAAAGTGAACCTATCCTGTTGTTCTCACAGTGTGAAGTCTCGTTCCCATGAGCTGTTTGGAAAGTGAGCCTATCCTGTTGTTCTCACAATGTGAAGTCTCGTTCCGATAAACTCTTCATGCACAACAGGCAGACCAGACAAGTTCTGGAGTGGTGACCTCACCTCTGCCTTGTTGCTCATGACTGAGGGCAGAGAGCTGTGGAGATCCCTGATAGCCCCATGAGTCTGCCACAGCATGTCTTCAACAACTGTTCTGTGACAGTAAATGAAGAAAAGCTGTCACAGAGATGTTCACATGCTTATGCAAAAACCCTGTCACATAGTTATTGTTCAACATGCAACTGTGGTTTCTGTTTCTCCTTGCATGGTGAGTCGACCTGGTGAGGTTCATGTTGAGGTCATTGGTGTGGACAGATTCATGAGCAGTGTTGTTGGAGGGAAGGAGTGGGTGTCTACCCACCCAGCAGTTGGCTCTGTCTCTCTCTCTCTCTCTCTCTCTCTCTCTCTCTCTCTCTCTCTCTCTCTCTCTCTCTCTCTCTCTCTCTCCCCTCACTTGCTCTCACTCTTTTTCTCTCATTCTCTCTCTCTCATCTCTCACTCCGTCTTGCTCTCTCTCACTCTCTCTGTCTGTCTGTCTCTCTATCTGTCTCTCTCTCTGTCTGTCTCTCTCTCTGTCTGTCTGTCTCTCTTGCTGTCAGTGAGACTCCACAGCTAAGCAGTTACTGTTGTCAGTCATAGGTGTCTTGCCCTCGCTGAATCAGAACAGGCCATGGCATGGCAACTTGGCAGTGTTTCCTCTGGCTGGTTGCAGTGTGGCAACCTAGGATTGATAGCCCCTGTGGATCGCTGCAGCTGGACTTGTGACAGCAGCAAGTGTTCAGTGTAAAACACTGAGCATTGAGATGTACACAACATCAGGCACAAATTCTTTACTGCGCACTTGCTTCATGAAGACCTTGTGTTGAGATCTACCACTTTATGAAGTTGGCAGGTTCTGAAAGGAAGTAGACTTTAGTGTTGTTCTTCCATCCACTAGGATTAAAGTTTGGATTGGTTGTATTCTTTTCAAGCTTTGGCTTTGTTTTGACATTGTAAGGGTGTGTGTGTGTTAGGATCTAAGGTATAGTGCTGAACAAGACAGTTTTTTTGCAGCCATATATAAGTACATTACAGTTTTTTGCTGCCATATATAAGTACATTAGGTAGTTGAGTTATAACTGACACGACTGAAGTCAGTAGGGGAATCTGATGATGATATTAACAGGATGCAGACGTCAAGGAGAGATGTGTCTACACACACACACACACACACACACACACACACACACACACACACACACACACACACACACACGGATGCACACACACAGAGCACCCAACTTTGCATAAACACAAAACAGAAATTATCAGATTGCCTTTTCTCAGTGAGGAAAACTCTGAACATGGTGTGAACTGTGCAGGTTAAGATTGCCTTTTCTTGCTGAGGAAAAGTCTGAACATGGTCTGAACTGTGCAGGTTAAGATTGCCTTTTTCTTGCTGAGGAAAACTCTGAACATGGTCTGGACTGTGCAGGTTAAGATTGCCTTTTCTTGCTGAGGAAAACTCTGAACAAGGTGTGAACTGTGCAGGTTAAGATTGCCTTTTCTTGCTGAGGAAAACTCTGAACATGGTCTGAAACTGTGCAGGTTAAGATTGCCTTTTCTTGCTGAGGAAAACTCTGAACATGGTCTGAACTGTGCAGGTTAAGATTGCCTTTTCTTGCTGAGGGAAAACTCTGAACATGGTGGTCTGAACTGTGCAGGTTAAAGCGGAGCAGTTTCCCAGGACTTTGAAGGGGGCAGGGACAACGGGGACGGGGGAGAGTTCAAACGGGGAGGGGTGCGTGCAACAGCCACCGCTCGACTGGCAGGCTGGTCCCAGCGAAACAAGCTGTGAGCATCGGTTCTCATGTCTTGTATCGTAGCGTGGGTTTGGTTTTGTTGTGTTCTGTCTTGTTGCTGTATCAGCTCTCATTCACCCTGCAGATCTGTATGTTGTTTTTGCCAATGGATGTTCTCTTGTGAACTGTAGTATTTTAGAGTTTGATACAGAGCACCTGGGTTTATCAATGTGCAAATGTTTGGTGAACTGACACATTCATTCTCTTTGTTGCAACAGATGAAAAGAGAGTGAGAGAAAAAGAAGAAAGAAAGAACAGACAGACAGAGAAAAAAAGCAAAGAAAGAACGAAGAGGAGGAAAGACAAAAATGAATATGTAAAAGCAAACGAAATAACAAAATGAATACATAGTTGTTAAGCAAATATGAAACACTTGTAACGTGGTGTTACTCTGACTTCTGACATGTGTTATATGGTTTGTGTGCAAAACTGTTTCTTGATGTGTGGTGGCATGTTGTAATGTGCTGTGTACAAAACTTGTTTTCTGTGTGTGTGGTGTTTCGTTTATTTGAAGCTGTCCTCTCGTGCCTGGCACTGTCTGTGCTCTAAACTGTGTTTTGGTGTGTGGTTTGTTATGCATTTATGTGGTTTGTGTATACACGTATGTATGCATGCATATGTGTATGAGTAGATAGGTATGGGTGTGAACTTCCTGAAATGACTGTCATTGCTATATATACTGCACTGGTACTGTTAACTGACTCAACAGTGTCTTCACCAGCTCAAAGGAAAAATGGCAGAAACTAGAACTGAATTAGAAAGTTGGATTTTGACAACCTCTTTCCACATTCTCCTCCCCCCCCCCCGAATTCTCTCTCTCACTCTCTCTCTCCCTCCTCTCTCTCTCTCTCTCTCTCTCTCTCTCTCTCTCTCTATATATATATATATATATATATCTCTCTTGTTCACCCTCTCTCTCATTGAGAACTTGCATGTTTTATGGCTACTAGAAATATGAGTTAACTGTTGGCATTCCCCTCCCCTTCCCCCCCCCCCCCCCCCCCCACCACCCCTTTTTTATTGAGCACACACACACACACTCACTCACACTCACACACGTGCACACTCTTATTAATTCATTCCTACTTGGTTATCAAAAAAGAATTGAAAAAAAAGTGTGAAATGAGAGAACCAGCTATGTGGACATCATGTCTGGTGGCAGGATGGACACCGACATGCCGTTCTCTCGCTGGGACGGGGACCGGGTGACGGCCTGGCTGAATGAAATAGGCCTCAACATGTACGTGGCCGACTGCAAGCGCTGGGTGCGCAACGGCGAGCAGCTGTTGAAAGCCACCGCACATGACTTGGAAAAGGTTGGCACCGGCTGTTTTGCTTGAGTTGGATGATACAGTGAATCGTCTCTCTCTGTTTCTCTCTGTGTGTGTCTCTCTCTCTCTCTGTGTCTCTGTCTCTCTCTCTCTCTCTCTCTCTGTCTGTCTGTCTCTGTCTCTCTGCCTCTGTGTTCATTCCTTGGTAAGGAGTCCGAGGTTTACCATGGGTAAGATTTCAGCTTTTTTTTTTTTTTTTTAACCCCACCATGAAGGTAGCCAACTTTGCCCTTAGGGACAGACCTGCCTGTAATGACCTTTCTGATACCACTTCCAGTCTTTAAAGACTTGCTTTTCCCCAGGACGTTTTGTGTATATTCCGCTCGTAGGGTCAACCTCCTTGTAGAGATTCTCTAGATCCAGTCATTAAGGATTTCTGGAAGTCTTTGCTAGAGATTGCCACTGTATTATTCTGTGTGTGTTTTTGCTTCAGTCTTAGGGAAGCTGAAACCTGGAATTTTGTTCGTTGTCTTTGTTTGTTTCTGTTTTTATTGTATGCCAAAGAGAACTCGTTTATAGATTTCAACTGGTTATTCGCTTGTCACCCGGCTAGTGTTGAGCTGTCTCCCGTAATTGTCACTGCTGAGCACATAATGAAGAACTCGACTCGCATCTTTCTAAAGGGTGTCAGTGTTTCTGTATGGAACAAACTGCTTGTGTCTCTCAGCAGCTCCAGTTCTTTAAGTCATTTATTAACCTTTTCCTCGCTGTGCCAGACCTGAGGTAGGGCAGGTATGGCCAGGCCACCTGCACCCAACCTGTAGTCTGGCACCACTCTGGGTTCAAACCTAAGGCACTTAGCCCTTGTGCCACGCATAGAGATAGTGTAAAGAGAGTATAACATGCTGTTTTCTTGTGTTCTGTGCTGCTTTGAGTGAGCAGATCTTGAATGATTTGTGACTTGTTTTCTTCTTTTCTTCTTTTTTTTTTTTCTTTGTACACTGTGAACCTTGAAGTAACGTTAAAAATGAGGCAAATTTTAAGATGAAGTCATGAAGGACAACCTTAGCAAAAAGCTTCAAACGATAGATACAAGTCATATGAGTACATAGTTGCAGAAAAGATCACACAGGCAGGTTTAATTTGTGTTTTGCCTCCAATGCAGTAGTGCATTTTGTGGGAAGAACAAGTACTTACGGAAGTGGGGAAGGTTCTGTTTGGCCCCTTCTTTTTTATCAAGGAACCATGCGTCACAGGATTAAACAAACACATGAAAATATATGTTATTTGAAAATGGTACTTCAGTAACTGCATGCCCATTTTATGAGCAGATAGAGAGTTATGACGAGTGAGTAAAGCAACTGAACACCAGAAAAACATGCCAGGTTAGGACAGTTACACAGCTTGTCACTGAAAGGGTTAAGGCTACACATTGTGCTGACCCCTGTTCACCCTAAAACATGCCAGGCTTGGACAGCTACACAGCTTGTCACTGAAAGGGTTAAGGCTACACATTGTACTGACCCCTGTTCACCTAAAACATGCCAGGCTGGACAGTTACACAGCAGTCACTGAAAGGGTGAAGACTACACATTGTACTGACCCCTGTTCACCTAAAACATGCCAGACTAGGACAGTTACGTAGCTGGCCACTGAATGGGGAGAAGACTACACATTGTACTGACTCCTGTTCATCTAAAACATGCCAGGCTGGGACAGTTACGTAGCTGGCCACTGAAAGGGTGAAGACTACACATTGTACTGACTCCTGTTCTTATATGTTCTTGCCTCAAGATAGTGTTGTGAATGTGAGTGAGTGAGTGAATGCATGTGTGTGTTTTTGTGAGAGTGTGTGTGTATGTGTTGTGAGTGTGTGCGTGTTTGTGAGTGAGTGTGTGTGTTTGTGAGTGTGTGTGTGTGTGTGTGTGAGTGTGTGTGTGTGTGTGTGTGTGTGTGTGTGTGTGTGTGTGTGTGTGTGTGTGTGTGTGTGAGAGAGAGAGAGAGAGTGTGTGTGTGTTTGTGAGTGTGTGCGTTTGTGAGAGAGAGGGAGAGAATGCATGCTAAGAGCATTGCCAGCACTTAAGTATTCACAGATTTAGGACCACAAATATCCATTATTGTTATTATCATTTTTTTTTTTCAATTTGGTCTTATTGTACATGTGGTTTAAGTGTGTTTTTAGATGGGTCTGTTAGTTTCAATACTTGGTGTTGATATTCAGCAAGGGTGGGAAGGTAATGTGTATATAGATCAGTTTTGAACTTGCTGGCAGTCCTGAAATAACCTCCATGGTCAACTGGCACAAGCAACATGACTGGGCATGGTTTGATTTGCATTTATCTCCATTTTAAAGTCACAACACCCAATCCTCTGGATCAGGGGTCAGTAAACTAGAACATGTGATCTCACCAACTTAGGAAGGAAGGAATAGCCTGTGCACTCAGTCACAGCAAATCTGCTGTAGTTGTTAGGCTGCTTGCTTGTATGCCCCTGCTGGGCTTTAAGGATGTTGTTTTGGTGTGTGTATGTGGTGTGTACGTGTGTGTGTGTGTGTGTGTGTGTGTGTGTGTGTGTGTGTGCGCACAGTGCACGTGTGTGTTGGTGCATTGATATGTATGAAAATTAGAGAAGGTTTTCCTTTGAATTTGATCAGAGGCCAGTAACCATGATCACAGCATTCACAAACCACAAAGTGTGTACAGTGTGTGAGCCACAGCCATGTTGAATGATCAGGGGAAGTAACCATGATGACAGTGTTGACACACAGCAAAGTGTGTACAGTGTATGAGCCACAGTCATGTTGAATGATCAGGGGCAGTAACCACGATGACAGTGTTGACACACAGCAAAGTGTGTACAGTGTATGAGCCACAGCCATGTTGAATGATCAGGGGCAGTAACCATGATGACAGTGTTAACACAGCAAAGTGTGTACAGTGTATGAGCCACAGCCATGTTGACTGACCTCCCCCTGCTGGTCACACAGGAGAGCTGGGGATCAAGAACTTTCTACACCGGAAGAAACTACAGCTGGCCCTGCAGGCCATGGGCGGAGAGAAGGGGGCGCAGTTCTGTGACCTGGACCACAACTTCGTCACACGTCAGTGGATTGTATTGGTTTCTTTGTTGCTTTTGGCTTTTGTTGATGTTTTTGTTTTGTTTTGTTTGTTTTTTTTTCTCCAGGCAGGAAACAGAGAGGGGGAACTATGAAGTGTGTGTGCTAATGAAAGCCATACTGTGAAAAGATCATAAGAAATGAGCAAACATCTTCCCCTCACCCCATCCCCCACCCCCACATCATTGTCAGAGCTGCTAGTTAGCCTTGATTTTTATCAAAGGGATTTCAAGGGCTTTTTGATTGTTTTAAGCTTTTTTCAGTAACGTATTTAATGCGTAAAAGTCATGTTCATTCAAAAGAAAAGAAAAGCTCCCCCTAATTTCTGATCACTGTAATGATGCTTCTCCTATCCACAGTTGCAATTTTGAGGCAAAAAAACATTCTAGTTTGATATCATCATGTCTGAAATTTGGCATAGGTTGTCAACGTTTGTGAGGACAGTTTGATATCCATGGATTGTCACACTGCTGGCGAGGGCCCAACATGCTGTTTCAGTAATCAGAATAACAAAGGAATGAATGAAATAAAAGCGTTTGTTTATCTAATACTGTACCTAGATGATTCAGAGATCTGTGCCCTGTTTATGGATGTGTGCCCTTGTCCTTCCACGTCTCTTTCTTTGTTCTTGTACATTTGTTTTGTTTTGTGTGTTTTGGTTGGGTTTTTTTTTTGACGGTTAAAGACATAACAATCTGTTTTTAGAAAAGTACATTGAAAGCAGTCAGTGAAGACGCACACACAATGCACAAACATTCATTCTCTCACTCACACTCACACACACAAACATTCACTCTCTCTTCACACACACACACACACACACACACACACACTGCGTTCATGATCTCACCGCTGGATGGTGTTGACAGGGTGGCTGGATGATATAGGACTGCCACAGTACAAAGACATGTTCTATGATGCCCGGGTGGATGGCCGCATGCTTCATCATCTGACTGTGGTAAGAAGCCATGCTCTAGGTCTGTACACATGTGTGTGCATGCATGTGTGTGTGTGTGTGTGTGTGTGTATGACACACAAATATGTGTGTTTGTGGGGTTTCCTTGTGTCCCCGGGTCTCGCTAGCATTACTCTGTGCATACGCATGCAATTTGTTGTTTCCTCTGCGATGGTCATCAGAGATCCTCATAGGTAACTGTGCTTGGATCAGCAGGTGATTTGACTTTCAGACTGAAAATGACTTACGTGGCTTTGTTTGACATTGTAAGGTTATGCTACATCTGAATTACTGTGGACCATGCTTTTTCAACGTATGGCCTTTGCAGTATGTGGGACCCTGCTTTGACATTTTTCAACCCTTTTTCTGTGTACAGGATTTCAAATGACGTTTTGTCATGAACTTTTTTTTTTCACCCCTAAACTGAGTGAAAATAGACGGTCTTGTTTGTGTTTGAGAGGGGGTCACTGACTTATACTGGTGTATGTGACTAAGCAGTTGTTGTCATCATTTAGGGCTAGAGCCAGTGGTGGCTGTCTGTGTTGGATCGGAACATACTCCACTGACCACCACCAAAGTGACAGGACAGTGGGGCAGTGTCTCCTCGGCTGGGGTACCTCAGGGTAAACTTGGGCATGGAGGAGCCAGAATGAGCAGCATGGCTTTAATACTTCTGGTATGGGAAGAAGCTGGCTGGAGAGGAAGCCACACCTGAACAGATGAACTTGGTTATTAATGAATGATCTGAAAGGAAATCGAACCCAAACAGACTGTTTTGGTTATTCGTAAATCGCCTTTGTATCCCTTGCTGGGTGTCACAGTGTGTGAGGTAGGTTTGGAAAAAAAAATTATATCTGGCAACAAAAGCCAAAGACTTACCATGTGGCAAAGTGACTGGATCCCAGAACCCTATAAAGAGCATTGAAAAGATCTCCAGATGTTTTGTTTTTTGTTGATTTTAATGGGAAAGTGATTCTCAGAATTGTTTTGTAAGATGGTTTAAATTATAACGTGAGATAGAAAATAGAAATAAAAGAAAATGAAAATCATGTAAAGCTTTACTTGCTAGCTGAAGGGGTGTGCGTTGTCATGGTGTTGGATAAATCTGGCGAGGCAGAATCTTCTTCATGGGTTGATCGGGGTATGTCTGGTTGATGTCCGTTTTATTCAGACTGTTCAGCTGAGTTTCATCTCATCCCTGAACTTGATTTACATATATTGTGTTGAACGTGACCAGGAGGATTTGCTGGCCCTGAAGGTCAGCAATGAGCTGCACCACATCAGCATCAAGCGAGGCATTCAGATTTTACGCCTCAACGGTTTCAATCCCGGCTGTTTACGCAGGAGGCCTTTCCCAGAAGAGGTCAGTGTGTGTGACATTTGCATGGGCTGATTTGGCCTGACAGCTCTGTAAACGCTTGGATGAAATATGTATATATGTTTTCCCCAAAGGAAGCAAACATTGTAGACCTTTGCACTGAATATATATACATAGTTTTTGTTTTTGTGTCATTTTGTTTTGTTTGTGTGCTGTAAGCCACATGCAGAAAGTGGTGGTGGGGTTAGTGTTGAGGGATGCTGCATGTTTACGGTTGATAGCAGTGATGATGATGGTAGTGATGATAATGAGTGATGATGATGGTGGTGGTGATGATGATGATGATTACAGTAGTGATGATAAGATGATGATGATAAGGGTACCACTCAGTTCTGCTGGCTGCATATGAAGAATGATGATTAAGGGGATGGTGGTGATGACCAAGCTGATAGCAATGAAGGTAGTGGTATAGGGATATAGGTGACAGTGATGTAGGATGGTGACATTGGTGATAGTAAAGATGAAAATGATGATAATTGGGATGATGGCAGGGATGATAATTATGTATAGTAATGTATAGTAAGGTAAGGTAATGTTGCTGCTTAGCCCAGCCGACCGCAAGGGCCATATCAGGGCTGTCACCAGGTTAAAATAAACTCACAATGATGGTGAGATTTCTAAGGCGATGAATTGATGGTGACATGGATAATGGTAGTAATGACAAGGAAAAAGCTAAGGAAGAGTGTTGCTCTGAATGCTGCTGCTGCCTGCGTGCAGCTGAACCAGCCAATCCAGAACCAGCCAGGGGAGGTGATGCTGTGGACCAACCATCGGGTCATGGAGTGGCTGCGCACTATTGACCTGTCGGAGTATGCTCCAAACTTGCGAGGCAGCGGCGTGCATGGCGCGCTCTGATGGTCAGTTTGTGTGTGTGTGTGTGTGTCTCTTTTTGTCCAGAATAAATGATTGCTTATATTTTTGTCAAGTAGTGTTTTGGGAAGGCATCTAGGAAACGCAACTTGTAAGTTGCCATTTTTCAGTTGTTTGTAATTTAGCTGGTTATTCTTGGTGTGGTATGTATGCTTGTGATTATGTGCAGTTTCATTTTTAAAGTCCTCTGGTTTTATAATCAGAAAATGCTCTCTAAAGGCATGGGTACATTTAGGGTTTTTTGGCAAAACAAGAATTTTTGCCAAATTTTCATGTGCAAGTTTTTTTTTTTTATTTTTGGTTTGGATTAGTTTAGTTTGTCAAGTTTGATAGAAATCTTTGGTGGCTTATTGTAGTGATGCTTGGCTTTTCTAGATGTTTGGGAGAACTAACAACCCTGATACAGCTCTGAAAGTCCATTCTAAACAGAGATCAGAAGAGAGAGTGTGTGTGTGTGTGTGCATTGTGTGTGTGTGTGTGCCTCCTGATTCGTCGTAAGTGCTATTATTTTTGTACATATAGATGTAAAGCAACCATGTTTGTCATATTTTGGTGCATGAATATACAAGATAGTAAAATATTAGTGTATGATTTAACATTTACTGTATATTGCAAAATTGTTGCATGTGGGGATCATCACACAAAACAGTACAGACATTTCTTGTTGCAAATGGGAGCCACAGAGAGCAGCCTGATTTCTCCCTGTCACAAGGGCCTTCCTGGTAACTGCCGTTGACCTCTGGTGGGCACTAGGTGCTGAAAGTGCTCACTGTCGTGCTGACCTCATTTAAATCGCCATGTTCACATTCTGCCAGACTCAGTGTCTGAGTCTGCTGTTTTAAGCATTTCAGTCATGTCACTGAGGGATGACATGCTTCTGTTGTCCTTTTCACTCACTGACGCTGTCTGAAGTCCTCAGCTGAGATGCGATTGTTTAGTGAGAGTGAACAGTCCTGTTGACTGCACTTACATGCAGGTGTTGATGTGACGCGATGACCCACCAGACCGTTAACCGTTAATTTGCACAGTGACACAGTTAGTGCAGTACACATCTACAAACAGCGTGAAAGCTGGAGGCAGTGGCCGTGCGTTGTATAATGTCCTGTGTTGGGATGTTTGCGGCGACAGGTTCTGGAGCCGCGGTTCAATGCGGAGCTGTTTGCCTTACTGCTGTCCATCCCCCCGGCCAAGACCCTGCTGCGCCGTCACCTCTCCACGCACTTTGTGGGCATCATTGGCCCAGAGACCCAGACCCGCAAACGAGAGTACGAGTCTTCTGCAGGCTACCAGCCCCTTGTGGTCAATGCCAAGGTCAAGGTCAGTGAAGAGAGTTCTGGGATATATGGTGTGTTGTGTTGGAGTGTCACGGTGGTCTAGACTGGGAGATGGATGATACGTTTTTTTTTTTTTTTTTAGGTTGACAGATGAGGCAATACTTTTCAATGATGGACAGTGAACTGTTTCAATGATGAGCTTTCCTTTTTAGTGAAAAATTACTGCATGGATATGTGGACAAATGAATAAGTGATTAATCATGAAATAGATAACAGATTGGAAGTTTTTGTGGGTGTTAAATGTCTGCTCAAGGGCCCTTCCCCCTTCTTTTCTCCTCTCTCTCTCTCTCTCTCTCTCTCTCTCTCTCTCTCTCTCCAAATAGAAATGGAGGAGTGTATTATTAGGGTATAACCGCAATACATGAATGTTACTGAGATTTTTTTCCATACCTTGTACATTTTGCGTTTTGTGAATTCTCCGATTGGGTTTTGTGCTTTTCACATTCCATGACTTCACTCATTTTGGCCTATCTGAATATATATCATATCATATCTCTCCGTGAAAATCCCATGTAAACTGAATCCAGCAGGTGCTGTATCTTGATTTTTTTAACCGTTTGCTGGGCCACAGGTGTTAAAAGATAAGTAATCTGCTTTTGTCTCTGTGTCACACGTGAAATGTGTTTGCTGTTACAGAAAGGCAAGTTTGGCCTGTTTGGACACAAACGCAGCAAATCTGACGCTGAAGCGGACAGTCTCATCTGTCCCATGGAGGGCATGGGCATTCTTTTTTTTAATGGCACTCAGGTAGGCTTCCTGTCAAAGCATATTGATTTCAGTGAGTGATTGCAGTGATTTCTTTCTTTCCTTCTTTCAGGTATTATCCTAAGTGGCATTATCCCCGATTTTTTGAATGGCATCAGGATCGGCTCAGTGTGCCTGGAAAAATGACATTGGGTCATCAGAAGGAAAGGGAAACAGTCTGACAAAAGGATATCCCCTACGTTGTGGTCATCACACAGTGATTTCAGTGATTGTGGTGTGCAGTGACGTGATAGTTACAGATCAGGGGTGTACATTGAGGTCTGATGATCCCTACTGGTCATCAGAAGGAAAGGGATATCCCCTACATTGAGGTCATCAGAAGGAAGGGATATCCCCTACATTGAGGTCATCAGAAGGAAAGGGATATCCCCTACATTGAGGTCATCAGAAGGAAAGGGGGATATCCCCTACATTGAGGTTTAGGATATCCTCAGGTCATCAGAAGAGAAAGGCAGATCTAAGGTGCACAGACTTGCTGAGGTCATATTTTGTTCTTAATATATTGCTGTTATTATGACGTTCAGTGTATAATGTTATGTTGTGCTTCATATTACAGAGAGACGCCAAAGCAGCACAGGAGATAGGAGCTGTCTCCAAAGAGATCAACTCGCTCACTGTAAGTCTTAGCTCTTCTTCCCTCCCCCGTCTCCACGCCCCCTCCTCTGTATATTTGTGACAAAGGATAATTTGTTACATAATTCTTAGCAGGAATTGAGTGGCCATTTGCTAAAAATGGGTCACACAAATGACATGGAAAGAAAGCGTTAAGTTTTATATAAAACATTTGGTCAAACATTTGGCATTTCGCCCATTAATTTTTTTTTTAATGATAAAATAGTGTCTTAACATATCTGCACGCATGTACAGATATATCTCACACACACACACACACACACACACACACACACACACACACAAGTGTGCTCTAAAGGAATAGAGATGTTGCTCATCTCACTTGAGCAATGGCACGTAATTTATAAGAAAGAAAAACATGTCGGCTGTTTAAGATGTACACTCATGCATTCAGATGCACACATACCCACATACACATGCTTAAACACATCACACACACAGACACATATACTTCAACATTTTTTGTCCTTGTTGGTATGTTTTACCTGCCGGTCCTGGATGGCCGTTATACATTGTAATGAAAGGATATATCCCTATATCCCTCTTCTGCAGCCTCATATCAAATCCCTATAGTGTAATCCACAATGGTTAGAACTGGAGGGGGGTACAAGAGAAAATATCCTTGATTTTTTTTTTTTTTTTTTTTTTTTTTTTTTTTGATTGGAGAATGATGAATGTCTGTGGTTGCAGACTATGCTGGCACAAGAACGATTCATGGACTCCGCCAAGACCTCTGACGTCTGACAGCGATGGCCTTGAGCAGAGAGAGGCAGCAACAGGAACAACACAACACCTCTGATAAATACTTTGCTCTCTTAGGATGGCTGTCAGTGTCACCAAGCCTCAGGACAGAAAGGTCTGCCTGGCGAAGAGTTCAGACCTGGATGTGGCCAATAGAAGTGCTTCAGTTCTTGTTGGAGGATGTCTGGATCTGTGGTCTGAGCATGTGATGGTTGGAAACAGGACTGGGTGGTCGGTGACCACTGAGTCTGTGTCTGTGGATGTTGCTGTTGCAGCAAGCCTTTGTTTTCTGGATGTCACAATATGGAGCCTTCACATCCAGACGTCACAACATGGAGCCTTTATTTACCAGATGTCTGCACAATGTCCAGCCTTTGTTTTCACAGAAAATATCACTGCAGCATCAAGCCTGTTTTCATGACACCGCACTCCCTCATTTCACGAGACCACCGTCACGTCAAGGATGTGTTGAAGAGCACAGCCCCTCCACCAGGGTGCACATCCAGCAGCCAGTGGCAGGGTTTGGTTCCTGGAGGTCTGGCCAGCACCGTCCGTACTCTGTGGCCGTCACAGCAGCATCAGTCAGGCTGCATGGGCAGGGATCACAGCCACACTGTAGCTTTGCTTTAGCATGTTATTGAAAGACCAAACTTTTGGTCTTTTTCTTTGTGTTGCAGAAAGTTGGCAACATGGGAGCGTTATTGGTGGTGGTTGTTGTTGTTTTGTTTTTTTAAAGTTTCATTCTAGGTTTCACTCAAGTCGAAGTATTACTAAATTATGTCACTGTAACATTAGGTGTTTGTTTCTAGGCATGTTAGCACATTTTTAAGCGTTTGTTTCTAGACCATGTAGTAATGTCAAGCCTCGGTTTCAAGTTGTAACAATGATATGTGCATTTTTTTTTAATATTGATTTGAGTCGGCAAAATCAGTTGAAGAGCCTCTGACCTGAGCATGACAGCAGGGCGAGGTCCTTGGTGTCCTGAGAGTTGATAGTCATCGGTCCCGTCAGTCAGACCCCAGTGGTTGAGGCAGGATTCCTCTCACCTTGGGCAGCATGGAGGATTCCTCAGTTACGTCGCTATGCAAGTCTGAAGTGGGTGTCTGGCTGAAGGGGGTGTCTGACCTGCTTGAGGTGTGCATTCGTTGTTGTCATGTTGGCAGCAGGGGCAGTTAGTTAGCTTCTTCCTGGCCGTGGTTGCAGTCCTTGTGAGGCTGGTTGTCATGGCTGGTCACTTTCAACCTCTGGTCATTATGTGCACTCCTGCTGACACTGGTCACCAGCATTGCCCCTGTCTTCCACCTCTTGCACCACACAGCTGACTTTCACTTGGTCGGGCGTTGTGTCAGGATATCCATGCCAATGTCTGCAGTGAGCCAGCCTCATTTCCTTCATGTCTGTCAACAGTACACGGCGGTGTATACCCTTGCCAGTGTTTAACCTTGTTCTGAGATGTTTGTTGATGTGTGTAGTTTTCAGCCTCATCTTGATCAGTTTATGAAAGTAATCAGTTCATCAGCAGCTGTAGGATTCGGTGAAGTAGTAGAAGAAGAACAACATAGCAGGCTGTGCATTGATGGAGTAAGCATGAAAGTTAAGAGTGCAGCGGTATAGTTGGGTTCAGTATTTCTGACATCCCAGTGGAACATCAGTGGATCTTCTGTGGAGAAACACACACACACGCACACACTTTGAAACAGTCCGAGTCGAGAGTACAGGAACAGGGATTACACAGTGTTGTGATGTGGCAGCAGAGAAAGCAGGGTGGCAGATGTGGAAACAAGCTACTCGCTGTGCCTATTGGAGAGCACGAGTGGCTGCCAGTGTAGATATAACAAGGGCAGAAATGGGGAAAATGCAGAGGTCTTGTGAGAGAGAGCTGATGAGCCTTGTGGGGTGTTATTTTTACACCAAGCTCTTGTCTTCTGACGCCCGAGTGCGCTCACATTGTGATATTGCAGGGAGTGGTCACGTACCTCACACACATACAGTCACTGAACACAACGAACAGCGCTTGCCTTCCACGCCTTGAAAAGAAACCAGGGAGAAGGCAAAGTGGACGGACATGTCTTGGTGTTGCCAGCTCTGCTGCAGACAGACGACACAGGTTCAAGTCACCAGTCAGCCAGGGATGCAGCTGAAAAGACTCCATGTGAATAACTTCATGTCTGTCTGGAGGTTACTGTGAAAGCCACAGACATACCCAGTGGCTACAGACTTTGCCCGGGCCACAGATTCACAGATGATGACTGTGCGTCTGTAGACTTGGCCCGATTATGTGGAAGTTTAAGCAAAGTAGAGGAAATGACAATATGCAAATGCAGTGCAGCGTGGTGTCCTTGATGTGTGTTTTCACATGTCCTTGATGTGTGTTTTCACATGTCCTTGATGGTGTTTTCACAAGTTTTTTACATTGAGCCAGTCTTGGATCAGATTCAAGTGGAGAGGAATCATGGATTTTTATTTTTAAATGGAAAACATTTTAGACCGTGAGGCTTTCGTGTAGTGCTTTGCAGTGCTGACAGAAACTCTTCATGTGGAACAGAGATGAGAGAAACACATGGTTAAGCTTTAAATGGGTTATCTTGCATGCTTACTGAGAAAAAAAATATGATTAAAGCTTTTTGTCCAAAACAATAATTGGAATGGTGAAGGAAAGGTTTTAGACCATAGCATTCAGTATTGTCAGTTCTTAGTTTAGTGATGTTTTTTAATGCGACATTTTATGCTGGATTTAGAGGTAAAGATGGAAACTCTGTGACATGTACTATATTAGAAAACACATTTGAACACGCATGAAATCCTATTTGTGCACAATACACACACATACGCAGTGTCAAGCAAAAAATAGTGTTGCCAGCTCTTTGGCTTTTAGGGTTTTACTTGTGACTCTTACCAGTTTCATTGTTTCACGTTTTATTTCTAGGATACAGTACTACTCAGACTGATAGTTCAGAGTGTAATAAAATACACCCAATGACGCAGACATGTCATCATGCTAAACTGGTCATGAGAGGACCGAGAGAACTCTCTTTGAGAACCTGGAACAGTTCTCTTCATAACTTGAGCGTTGCAACCAGTGTTTGCATTCACCAGTGGTATACCGACACTAGCAATGTGGGCGTTTCAGAGAAAAAGGTGAAGACCGTGGCCTTCAGTGAAGATGCATGGAAGTGTTGTGAACCATGAATACAGCTGTTCATAGGAAGATGAAACGAAGCACGAGCCAGAAGCACAGTTTCAAAACATAGATTGCTGGACAACCTGTTAGGTGGATGGTGAAGACAACTGGACTGTTTACTGCTGAAGACTGGGGATAAGTCCCTGTGAGTTCAGGTGTGTGGGGGAAAGGCGTGGTGTGTTCTTCTCATCACTCAGTGTCTGGCATGTGCTGGGGGGGGGGGGGGGGGGTTGGACTGTGACCCCCATGATCTAAATGTAAGGAAGACAATTTCAGGTGTGGAGGCATCATAGTCTTTCTTCTGGCATGTTGTATGCGAGTGATGTGTACAAATGGACGAATTGAGCACAGATGTACATTCACCGACACTTTTTTTTTTTCAGCATGTGAATATGAACCTTGTTTAATTAATCTGGTATCATGCTTGTGCCTCTCCTATTCCATCTCACATATTTTCCCTGTGTAGTTTCATTCATTCATGATTGATGTTTTCACCCTACCTAGCTGTAGCAACACATTTCACAACCTGTGGTCAGGTAGCGTGTACAACAAAAGACATCTTTTTTTGTGTGTCCTACACATCCGAGGCCTCCATTTATACTTTTTTCTTTTTCCACTCTCATGTTTATTTATAATGATACGCCCCCCAATGGACTGTGACAATCTTTGATGGATTTTTCAGTTCTGTTGTCCAAGACTGGATTTCAGACTTTAGGAGTTCCTCGTTAACAGATTGGAATGGGACTGTGGGTCATGAAGGGGGGGGGGGGGGGGGGGGGGGGGGGGGGGGGGGGGGGGGGGGGGGGGGGGGGGGGGGGGGGGGGGGGGGGGGGGGGGGGGGGGGGGGGGGGTCTGGTGGATATGCATGAGCGAGAGTTGAAATATTTGATATTATGTCTGTCATACCTCAAGTCTTGTTCAATTGGTCCACTGGCTGGATCAGTTCTTTTTGTTTTACTCCATTGGACAAAGCCATGCATAACAGATCTATATATATATATGTAGTGCATGTACGTTGGTATCTCCCCCCCCCCCCCCCCCCCCCAACACACTCCCCCTTTAAGGAGTTGACATTATAGCATCGCCTTCAACGAAAAACTCAGCAAGTGTATTTTTTAGCCTTCCTGCAGGTTGTGACCAACATGAATACTTCTACACTGGCTTTTCAAATGGGCGTCCATGCAATTTTTCCTCTCTCCACTTGAAATACTGTCTAAAGGCTAGCAGTGTTTGCATATTATACGCTGAAATCTTCAAAGTCTGTACTTCAGCTTTTGGTAAACTAACTTGATGTGTACTCGTATGTTTGTGTGTGTGCACTGGTTGATTAAGGGAGGGGCTTTGTATTTGATGTATATATGAATATACCATGGGGCAAGAAGGGAAATCAGTTGTGTTGTACATGTCACAATAGGTTATCAGAGAAAGAACGAAGAGAGAAAGGGGTGCAGGGTGGTAATAGAAATAAGGACGGGAATGTTCCGTTTTCAGGGATGGATGAATGTGCATTTTGGGAACGAGTGGTGAAGGGGCAATAATGTGTCATTTACATAGGTATGTTTACGGAAAGCCAGCATGCATGTCAGTTTACATCATGTGTGTGGTAAGTGTGGTGCATATATGTGCCTGGGAATGCTGTGTGCATGTGTTCGTATGTATATGTATTGACTTCAGTGTGTACATTCACCTGTATACAGCAGACGTGCCCTTGATGGACAAATAGTGTTTATATGTGTCAATGTAGGAAAAGAGTGCTTGTGTTTGTGTGCTGGTTGAGAATGATGTTTACTTATCCAGAGGACTTTACCCTGCAAGGCCGTTGGGTATTTTTGCACATCCCAGTATTTTAGCAGGTCTTGGTGAAGATTGCCACAGACTTTGATGTGTCCACCAACTCCCTTTCCCTCTACAGTGCCTTCTTGAGTTCGTCATGCAGTGGAAGTCAGGTTTTGTCTTTGGGCCTTTTCATCAGTGTGTCCTGCACTCCATTTCCTTGGATTTGATGATGTGTCACGTCTGTCTGGCTTTTTGGTGTTGTGTGGAGCATGGGGCACTTAGAGGACTGTGCGCGTGTGTGTATAAGGCCGACATGAATTATGGAGCTGCTTGTAGGCATGAGGAGTCGACAGAAAATGGTAGGGGTATGTGTGACAGCACCAACCTGGCCAGTGTAGCCTACAGTCCAGAAGAGTGCCGGGGCTGTCTTACTTTCACAAGTTAACACTTTCAAGGGAAATGCTGTCAAGATTCTGACTGAAAAATCACTACAATTTAAAGTTAAAGTAATTTTATAAACTACTGTTTTTGATCTCTTTTGGTAAAGGAAAAGGAAAAAAAAAAAAAAAAGAATCTTTTGGTAAAGAAAAAAAAAGGAAAAAAAAAAAAAAAAGAAAGTCCAGGAACTTTGAGAGAGGAGTTATGGCCTATCAAGAAAAAGAATTGTATCAAAAGTACTCCCCAGTTTCATATTGCTAATTTTGCCAAAACACTCTTGATAGGTTGCTCATTCTCATTGTCTGGAGCTGCAAATTATTTTTCTCTCTTGCTCAAAGGAAAGTTAGATTAATCAAGTTAAGAATGTTGCACAATTTTTTTTTCCAGTGCTATTTATTATGAAGACTGCAAGCTTTCATTTTGTTTAACCTGTATCCCCCACAATTGTTTAACCTGTATCCCCCACAATTGTTAACCTGTATCCCCCACAAACAAAGTTCTGAAAAATAATCCAACCCTGAACTTCTGCCATTTGAAAATGCATGAAGTGTGTGACCCCATGTTCACAATTGGTTCTCCTACTGTCAGCTTGTTTTACTCTTCAGAATTGATTTTATTCTTCAGAATTGATTTACAGAGATGATCGGAGAACGAAGCAAAGTTTAGAAAGGGTGGGGGTTAGTTTCCGCCGAGGACATTGACGAACAAAGTACACAAGACACGATGCATTTCGACCTCTTGGGTCTTCTTCAAGTGAAAAACAAAATACGTAACATTTAACATTAGGACAGTACAAACAAAGAACTTCGTTCTTTGTTTGTACTGTCCTAAATGTTAAATGTTACGTATTTTGTTTTCACTTGAAGAAGACCCAAGAGGTCGAAATGCATCGTGTCTTGTGTACTTTGTTCGTCAATGTCCTCTTCAGAATTGATTACAGAGATATCAAACTGAAAACATATACCATAGGTTTTATCCTTCTGTGTGTTTTTTTCCCCCCTCCCAGGAAGCTGGGATGCAACCAGAAGGTAATGACAGCTATTTCCAGCCTCATGCACTTGGCAGTACCATTCATCCAAGTCATCATAGCAGTTTCTAGTCTTTGGCTCATGGCTCCTGCTCACTTTGTCCAGTTCATGGTAATTTTCAGCTTATGCACACAACAGTACTCTTTGTCCAGTTCATGGTAATTTTCAGCCTTATGCACACAACAGTACTGTCTTTGTCCAGCTAGCTCCTCCCATGTCAGTGATAACTTTGTAATGTGGATCCACAGCTACAGCCCTGATTTTCTGGCTCAGTAGCAATAGTCTTGTGGTCATTTTAAGTTGTCAGATTCACATTTAGCGCATGTATAACTGCTGGATGGCATGGCATCAAGAGTATCCCACTTTACAATAGTGTTTGCTTTTTTCAGCAGCGATGAATCCACTGATATTCTGTGTTGCAAAGAAATGCATGTTTGGTTGCAAGCAAAATAAATGTTTGAGTCTTGTCCACACACCGAAGCCATTTCATAAAATGCTTCTTCATGGACTTTGTTCTTTCATATTTATTTTCCCTTGGGTTTTTTTTGTTTGTTTGTTTCTTTCTTTCTTTCTTTATCCACTCTGTTGTGATTCACTGCAACTGCTTTATTGCCATAGGCTTATAATAATGAAGGCAGGATGAAGACATCCTGAAGGCTTTTTTGGTTTGTTTTATTTAACTTATGAAGTGGTGAAGATTTTTACTTTTTATTTGTGCAATTTATATGATCAGGGCAGTGACCATGGAATTTGATGCCTCTCTGTCCTTCATGATGGCTGTGAGGGTCTGTCAGCACAGAGCACTGGGAGCGAGGAAGACTGAACGAGAGTCATAGAATCTCTGTGAAGACAAACTGTGCAACCCAGTTTCATGCTGGCAGTGAACTCTGTGATCAAGGCCCAGTCATGGCTGGAAACCTCGCAGAGCCAGAGAGCTGCAGCCTCAGGCCATGTTTTATCCCCTTAGTTTTATTTTTCTACCTTTATTTAATATAAAAATCAATTTTTAAACAATCGTGATTTACTGTTATGGACAGTTCATGAAAGACATGTTTATGTATTTTACTGATGTACATAATTGCAGTCTGCATTTTAAAGATGAATGAATATATCTGCCAAAAGCTAGACCAATAAAGTCAATCTTGTTAAAACAGTTGGTAACTCAGATCCAAGACGATTTCTCTGTGTGTGTGTTTTATACGCATTTTTCTTCATACCGTCCAAACAAGTGTCATCTCCACAAGGCATGATACAGCACCATACAGCAGGATCCCATAAAGAGATTGAAAATGGAGAGCTGGGAGCCGAATCTTGTGTTTCCATCTTGGATTTTCTGAAGCGGCCATTTTGAGTCGGCCTTCCACTTTCAGGAGGAAATCACGTGGTCTTAGGCAATGGAGAAAATAACAGAAAGCTACAAGCGTCTTGGCCATTACAGTCGCCATCATCATGGAACACCCTGCCATCTACCAAGTCGGCTGGCGTTTGTTCTCTTCCTCATACTTCCAGAGCCAGCTCATCGGGTCAGAAAACTGTCTCCAACCACACACTCCACATGAAACCCGAGTCAACTACTGTGGCTTTTCCCCGTTCATACCATGCAACTCGTGGGAGAGCAGGACCGTTTCAGCAACGCTCACAATTTTTGGCTCTTGTCTCGTCAGTCTGCCGGTTCTGGCAAGGGCAGTGACCTACACTTCCTGCTTCACCGTTCAGCCTGCAGCCCCAGATCCATTGGAGATGGGCCAGTGTCTCCTCCCAGCATGCTCCGCAACCTCTAACCCCTCTGAGCCTTGTGATGAAGAGTGGCTGGTATCTGAATGTCTGCCAGGTAGATCTTGGTTGAGTCTGCCACCTTGGTAAGGCACTAGCTAAGAGAGAGCTACCAGGAAGGGGCGACTCCGAGGGGGTCAGTGATGAGGAAGTTCGAACCTCCGGATTTTACAAGCAGGGAGGACTGGTTGTGCTCTGACCATCTGTAGTAAGGTTTGTTCCGTGTGTAACCAATCGAATGGGAGTCTGTCCGGCAAGAGGCAGAATCCTTTTGCAATATGCTTGACAGACTCCAGTTTGCTCACATACACAATGAACAAACCTTACTACAGATAGTCAGAGCACAACCAGTCCTCCATGGTTGTAAACCCTGGGTTTCACCATTCCTCACCACCAACCCTTGTAGTCGCCCTTTCCAAGTTGCTCTCCTAGCCAGTGCTTTGCCAAGGTGGTAGACTCAACCAAGATCTACCTGGCAAACATTCAGATACCAGCCGCTCTTCATCACAAGGCCCAGAGGGGATAGAGGTAGCGGAGCACGCTGGGAGGAGATGGGGTAGAGGGTGCAGAGACTGGCCTATCTCCACTGGACCTGTGACTGTAGGCTGAACACCAGCAGACTGTCACCACATTCAGAGCAAACACTGTGCACCATGTTGAACTGGTCCAACTCTCACACCAGCTGCATGGAATGAATGGAGAAAAGCTGCAGCGGCTGATGTAGGTTTCATGTGGGTCGAGGTTGGAGGCATCTTTCCAACTTGATGGATGAGCAGGCTCTGGAAGTACGAGAAGAAGAACAAACGCCAGTCGACTTGGTAGATTCAAGGTCGCTGCATGACGATGGCGACTGGAATGGGGAAGACAAATGTAGTTTTCTGGTATTTTCTCCACTGACCAAGACGAAGTATTTTCCTCCTTCTGAGGGGAATGCCAACTCAAATGATTGCTTCAGAGAATCCAAGATGGAAACTGAACACAAGGAGTCCTGTCATGTTTCCTCGCTAAGGAAAACACTGAAATCAGGCTGTCCAGGTGAATGGAGTACGAACTCCTCATCATCTTCTGTTGGCCTGATGGTTAAAGGAAAGATTCAGCTCCCAGCTCTCCATTTTCAGTCTTTTCATGGGCATACCGATTATGGCATTGTTTCACACCCTGCTGGAGATAAGGCATTGTTTGGATAAAGACCTTTTACTAAAAGCAACAGTGAATGTTTAAAGTGTGCGTATATTCAAAGCTATTTCAAATTATCATGCTTAGTCATAACAAAGCAATTTACAGACCTAAGAACATTTCACTTGCCCCTTACATTCTGTACAAAAATGTATTTGAACCACCATGATGATCACAGAAAAAAAAAAAGAGAAGAAAATGATGTCTCATAATTCCATGGGGAAAAATGAAGAAAACCAAAGATGCAAATGCCAGCCTACAAATCTTGCACATCTCTACATACCTGATGGTACAGAATACACGGTTTTTCTGTGAAAATCAAGCAGGTTCAAGAAGTAGACTCCAAAAGGAACAGTTCAGTATTTCTGATGATACTGTACAAGACCAGGTTGAGCAAAACACCTCAAACTCGGGGTTGTGCAATATTTGATATAATCATTGATGTGCCTTTTATCTCCCTAAAATGCAAAGCAACTCTCTGTGTTTACTGGACACAATCATCAATGACTAAAACCAAGGGAGAGTACCCTAGTCATCTATGACCAAAAAAAAAGAAAACTTTATCTGCCCATTATTTGTGCCAATATACTTTTTTTTTTTGTGTTGTTACAGCCCTTTCCAATGCAGGAAGCCAAGCCGACTCCCTAAAATGTCCCGTCTGTCCTGGGCGTAAGTGTGCTCATTTAGACATAAAGTACAAATCTTTGGTTCTCTTGTCCTCTTTAATTCTAAAGCATTTCACATCAGGGACACGATGACCAACTTCGTAGAGCATGCATTCACACACAACCACACCCTTATTTACAGCAAAATAAATGGCTGATATTTACAGTTCCCATCATCATAAGGCACTGAACATGGAATAATGTGAATGGAGAACAGTTTTTTTTTTGTTTTTTTTTTAAGTGCAAAATGTTAAAACAAAAAAAAAAAATCAAAAAAGGGTTACATGTAAGAAAATTTTTAAAACACTTCTGGGAAAGAGAAGAAAATGACAGCAGCTTAATGTACAAAGCTTGTAAGCGAGGCATGTATGCCAGTATGCATAAATATCTGTAAGCTGGCAACACATATCTAAGGGGAGGATTCACAAGTAGAAATTAATTGTCTTTCAGAGAAGTTCAGAGAAGACATTTGCAAGAAATGACAGCTGCAACCTGGTACCTGCAGCTCTCGGTGAATGGAAAAGATTTACACAAATGAGGAAGGAAAAAAAAAAAAAAAAAGAATAACATCTGCTTCCAGCAAAATCCCTGATAAAGACCTTAAAGACTGCACATAAAAGCAACGCACAGTCATATGATCACGAAACTGTTCAAGTCTTTTCTGAAGAAACCAACACTACACTTAAAAAGATGGACCCAGCACAGATAGAGATACTAGCTCTTCACCGCTGACGAACGACGGGACAAAAGTAAGTCTGACGAGACAACTTTGTGGCTATGAACATTTCAGATCTTCCTCTCCTCTTTTCTGTCAATGCTTGTCAAGAGACTGAAAATCACCTCTGTTTTGACAAACAATTAGTGCAAGTGTTCTGGCCTACACTTCATTCACAATGAGTTGATTCTGCAATCTGGTTGGCCCACAAGGTAAGCTGACTTGGGTTCGATTCCTAGCAGAGGCAATCAGGTTCGAAGGGATTTTCTCTTCGTTGTTGCCATCTGCACCGACTCCAATCCCATACTGGTCCTTCAGATGGTCCCGTGTGTGATCACTGCCTGAAAAATGCTGCATGCTCTGTGGATCCCATCCCACCTTCCAGAAGAGTGGACCATGGTGTGCTGGTGGGATAGATCAACACGAAAGTAAAGCGCATGCGCTCTGGTGTGCTCAGACATCTTCCCTGAAGAAGTCCGACTACCTGCATAGATCTCGCCTACCTTGAACTTCAGCGGGTTCTTGCTGATGAACAAAAAGAGAGAGGTAGTTTCCTGCTGTCTTGGTTCACAGCACTTGGAGGAAACAAAGTGGACTATGCAAGGCACCGCTCGCCTCCACTCCTACACTTATATATATAGATACATATGTATGTATATATGTATAGATTCAATGATCCACAACTTAAATCAAAAACCAATGACAAACAGGGCATTTGGGAAACCTGTTACGCAATATTAAAAGTGCACTCGATACAATCAGTACAAACTTACCCTAATACAACCGAGTACAAAGATACCCTAGTACTACAACCACATATAAAAGCACCCCAGCAAACTTGAGTACTAACTACTGACGGCTGACGTGCTGCTTAGGCAGCCTCATAGCAGCTGTCCTTTCCTTTGGATGCTGTACTTTGTCCTAGGTACAATTCTACCACGGCTGTATTAAAATCAATCGCATTTTATCCTAGGTACAATTCTACCACGGCTGTATTAAAATAATCACATTTTATCCCAGGTACAATTCTACCACGGCTGTTTTAAAATCAATCACATTCCAAACTTGTTTGCATGCACAAATGTACACCAACAGATTTTTTGTTTGTACAGGAACAGTTCACTGAATTCAAATCTATTACGTATGCACTCTAGAATAAACACTGCCAAACAAAATACCATTTGTTTTCTTATCAACGATTCTGCGGCAGTCGACACTGATCAGGAAAGTCCACAGAAAGAAGTGACCAATCTTTGTTCAATGGCACAAAATGTCATCAAATGAAAAATATATACACTGAATGTAAAAAAAAGGGAAAAACAAGACGCTTGGACAAGTTTCCTTTCACATCCCATGAAAGAAGATACTGGGCCTTTGCATGCAACACTTCACATTTCCTGTTCAAAACCCATGAAGCCAATGCAGCAAGAAATAAACATACAGGAAATAAAGACAGATTCAAAATCAACACTGTTAAAACTCTTTCCAATGTTATCAAACAGCAAATCTCAATTTTATGTAAAAACTCAAGTACTTTTTTTTTTTTTTTTCTACAGTGAACCCCAATCTCCCATCCCACTGGAGACTACATTCTTTAAAAGACCCCTCCCAGATAAGAAATACTCCATCTTTTCAAAGAGCTTCCCAATCTACACTCCATCCCTTTAAAGACCTGATTTCCTTAAAGGCCCTTCAAACGAGGATTCCATCCCTTTAAAAACCCAATAAAAACTCCATCCCTTTAAAGACCTTCCTAATAAAGACTCTCCCTTTAAAATCCTTCCCAATGAACACTCCATCCCCTTAGAGACCTTCCTAGTGAACACTCCATCCCTTTAAAACCTTCCCAATGAACACTCCATCCCTCTACAGGCCCTCCCAATGAACACCCCCATCCCTTCAAAGACCCTCCCAATGAACACTCCATCCCTTTAAAACCTTCCCAATGAACACTCCATCCCTTTAAAACCTTCCCAATGAAACTCCATCCCTTTAAAACCTTCCCAATGAACACTCCCCCTTTAAAAACCTTCCCTATGAACATTCCATCCCTTTAAAAACCTTCCCAATGAACACTCCATCCTTTTAAAAAACCTTCCCATGAACACTCCATCCCTGGAAAAACCTTCCCAATGAACACTCCATCCTTTTAAAAACCTTCCCAATGAACACTCCCTCCCTGGAAAAACCTTCCCAATGAACACTCCATCCTTTAAAAACCTTCCCAATGAACACTCCATCCCTGGAAAAACCTTCCCAATGAACACTCCAAGCCTTTTAAAACCTTTGCAATGAACACTCCATCCCTGGAAAAGCCTTCCCAATGAACACTCCAAGCCTTTAAAAACCTTCGCAATGAACACTCCATCCCTGGAAAACCCTTCCCAATGAACACTCCATCCCTTTAAAGACCTTCCTAGTAAACACTCCATTCCTTCAAAGACACACCACCACCACCACCCCCCCCCCCACCCCGAACCCCTTTCCAAATGAAAATCCATCCCTTTAGATATCCTCCAGATGTAGACTCCATTTCCTATAAGATCCTCTCAATGAAGACTCTACCCTTCACAGATCTGTCAATTAAGACTCCATCCCATTAATTATCCTCTCAGTTGAGACTCGATCCCTTTAATGACTTCACAAATCAAGACTTCAATCCTTTTCAAGACCTTCCAATTTAAGACTCTTTAAAGCTCCTGCTATTTAAGACTCTCTCCCTTTAAATACATGACGTTCTTGAACATTTTCTCTGTACAAAATTTACCTCTCCTTTCTCACTCATTCCAAATACAGACGCAGTTCTAAGGATTTCTATAGGCCGATATTGCATGCATGGCTCCTCTGAATTAAAAAAAAAAAAAAAAATCCAGTACATGCACACAGCATTTAACCGTATGTATGAAAGCCCACCCCCCCCCCCCCCGTCCCCCACTCTGGAAGTGAACCCATGCAGTTTTGTTCTTTCTCTTCCATCCTCGTCTACCTGATATGTAAAAATCACACATTCCCTGAAATGCAAATGTTCACTCCCAAGGTGGTTGTACTTTTCTGATCAACAGGCTGGGGGGTAATGTCATCACAGAAGAAGCTCTTGGGTAAATCACGGCTAACACAGGTTTGTTCATGCATTCACAAGCTCACAGACTTCCACACACACTCGCTCTCCCTGAAATGTTCATTAGTGTGACATCGAGGCACCTTCAGCTCAGCTGGAAAACATCATCACAGAAGCTCCAGGGTAAATTATCATTGACATTCAATTTCGCTGAGCACTCAGGCACACATTGTGTAAGATACTCAAAATGTCCAGCAAGGTTTCAAACAGGTACAGAATAATCATGCTTTGGGAATACCTATTCAAAAAAAAAAAAAAAAAAAAAAGCAAAATTCCAATCATCTGTACAACTCAGAGCTGTGGAGCAACTGCAGATCCATGCATCCAGAATGCATTCTTGCAGTATTCCTCATCAACGGTTACAGTAACTTCCGGCAAACCAGCATGCGTTGGATCCTGGCTTTCAATGGTGTCTTCACTGCAAGCTGCTGGCTTTCCATCAGAATCTCAGCATGGTCCCTATCACCTGATGACTTTCTATCAGAATCTCAGCATGGTCCCTATCACCTGATGACTTTCCATCAGAATCTCAGCATGGTCCCTATCAGCTGCTGGCTTTCCATCAGAATCTCAGCATGGTCCCTATCAGCTGCTGGCTTTCCATCAGAATCTCAGCATGGTCCCTATCACCTGATGACTTTCCATCAGAATCTCAGCATGGTCCCTATCAGCTGCTGGCTTTCCATCAGAATCTCAGCATGGTCCCTATCCTGATGACTTTCCATCAGAATCTAAGCATGGTCCCTATCGCCTGATGACTTTCCATCGGAATCTCAGCATGGTCCCTATCAGCTGCTGGCTTTCCATCAGAATCTCAGCATGGTCCCTATCAGCTGCTGGCTTTCTATCAGAATCTCAGCATGGTCCCTCTCACCTGATGACTTTCCATCGGAATCTCAGCATGGTCCCTCTCACCTGATGGCTTTCCATCGGAATCTCAGCATGGTCCCTATCAGCTGCTGGCTTTCCATCAGAATCTCAGCATGGTCCCTCTCACCTGATGACTTTCCATCGGAATCTCAGCATGGTCCCTATCGCCTGATGGCTTTCCATCAGAATCTCAGCATGGTCCCTATCAGCTGCTGGCCTTGTTCACCGCAGCTCTCGTTTCACAGCGAGAAGTTTGATGTGATGACACAAAATACAACACTGAAGCCTGAATCCACAAGGCACTGTTGAGGTTCGAACGTTTTACTTTCAAGGTCAGTTCAGCACTTTGATCACATGTGTCATTCAAGACAAACATACATCAACACTTCAATTCCACTTGTGTGACAGTTTCCAAGTCTAAAACTTTCATGTACACTGATTTCGTGATTTTGCATTTTCATTGGTTGCTTTGTAGGATCGTTCATCATCATAGACAATTCACATGAAAATATTCAACAGAGAAGTCCAAAAGCAAAATACCAGTGCATTATACAGTATCTGAATGTAATTCAAAGCTCAGCATACACAACAAACCAGCAGTTAAAGCAAATTCTATCTTAAAATGGTGTCACTTTCCTGGTGAATATCCAAAAGCACAAATAAGAACACCAAATGTCATGAGCAGCAACAACACAGTAGATCAAATACATTCTCTCAGTAAACTGCATGTACATTAATGACAAGTTAAAAAAAAAAAATAAAACAAAATGTCAGCAGTCACAAGGGTACATCATGGACTCACTAACTGGCACGGGACACTAACAATCGATTTGAAAACACCAACAAACAAAACCAGAGAAACAAACAAAGCTCACCTTTGCAGGCACAGCAGAGGTCAACTCTCTTCATACTGCCAGCTTTCACTCTTTGTTTGTCCAAGGCCTTTGTATTGGTTAGTGCCAAAAAACAAACAAACAAACAAGGAAAAAGGAATCAACAACAAAACTGCCTTAAGTTTCACAACTTCACGTTTCACGAGGAAGATGTTGTGTGACTGGTAAAGCTCATATACTTCAGTAATCAAAAGGCTGCTCATTCTGTGGGAAGATAACAGGCACTTGGGTCAGAATTCATACAGCAAAACAGAAACCAGTCACCTAAAAAAACAATCACCGTGTCTTTTGCAGACAGAAGTGCCAACCCAGATATCTACACTTATTTCTCCTTCACTCACTGTAAACTGACCGTAAGTGAGACATAAGTGGCTTAATTTCAAATGACACAATTCCGCACTGCATCTTGAATTTTGAAAAGTTACAATGTGCAATTCCGCACTGCACCTTGAATTTTGTAAAGTTACAATGTGCATAGCAGATTTCAGCATGAAACCAGCATGCACATTCGATATGCAGACTTCAAAATAGTGTGAGTGAAGAAAGCTGGTCAGCTGAACTCAAGAGTCAGCCAGGAGGAGAGTCCTACACGATGCTTCAAGTCCCCTCTTGATTTTGTTTGACTTTTCTTCACTCATACTTTCACAGCTTTCCTTTTTTCTTTGTCTTTTCAAGATTGTTTGTTTTTTTTTCCATTCTGGTGATCATGATTATCAACACCATCATTTTCATAACCTTCATGATCATCCTGACCTTTAATGGTTCAGACTATGAACCAGCCACGAAGAAAACCATCTGTAAATCATGGTCCCCAACAACACACTGATTCCACCCCATGAGAACAACATCAAGACATTTGTTGATAAGTAAATTCTATGCAAGAACCTGGTCCCACAACCGATGGCAGATAAAGCTCTGATCCAACTGAAAATGACATAAAAATCATTCCAGCAAGAATCATGTTATGATATGTAGTTTGAAACAAATTCCAGCTAGCTTTAGGTCATGAAAAAAGTCAACTTCATAATATTCTTTTACCTTTATTTCAACATGCTAAAGGTTAAAGTAAAAAAAAAAAAATCTAGCAGCAGTAACTGTCAGAGGCTCACTGTGTCTAGGGCCTAGCATTATGGAGGGCAGAACTCTCCCCTCTCTTCAGCTAGCTGCCTTACGTCTCAATGTACTGAATCAGGTGCCAATGTACTGCTGGGTGGGCAGACAGTTTTCAGAGAGTTGAAAGCTGACCCAATAAGTCTTTCCAATTCAAGACCCTCAATTCCACACCCAAACGCTCAGCCACCCGACTGCCCTTCCACCTCAAAACATACTTTCACCCATCCAAAATTTGCTAGATTTTTCGTAGTGTATCCTAGAACATTAACATCCAGGAAAATCTGCTTCCTTTCATAGCACTGAGTGTGCAGTAGACCTGAAGAAGTAACTCTGTCACGTCTATCCAGGTCACATGCGTGTCTCGAAAGGAATGGTGGATGACCCAGCAAAGCCTGGATTGGTCACTGTCTTGCTGTCGCGGGCGGAGCTTCAGCATCGAACTTGGGCACTTTATGAGCAGCAGGACCCCCCACTGGGGTGAGGCTTTCAGCAAGTGACGTAACCTCTGAAAACAAGGCAGGTAACTTCTGAAGTAAGCAAGCATCACTTCTGAAAACAAAGGATGTAATTTTTTGTGTGAGCAAGGGACGTAACCTGTGAAAACAAAGGGCATAAACTTCTGACATGAACTGGAAGGAAGTGACATCATCTCTGAAAGCTACTGCTGTAGGCTCTGGCATCGTTTCAACCACAGCGTCTTTCACCATTCACTGCTAGGGAACCAAGGGCAGGCAACAGAAAACAGGGACAGGGATGGAAGACAAGCTAGAAGCTCCGTGCACCAAAGTTTAAAGATGTGAGGCCATATTTCATTAAGAA